>MNCI01008129.1:295714-339704 GCA_015680685.1 Gnetum montanum | reverse complement strand
AGAAGATTACTTGTCCAACAAGCTAGGAGAAAGTTATGTGGTTTAGGGAGTTAGGAAGATATGCATAAAATGAGGAGCATTTTATGCTAACTTTAATGTAATGTGACATTAAATGGGATAATCAATATTACAAATTTTAAATGGGTAGTAACTTATATGTTTCAAAATAATATTTTATGGCTTGAGATAATTGAAGGCAGGTTTCTAAATCAAGGCTTCATATAATGAGTAGTTCATGTTATGGATATCTACATATACATATTATTGGATAGTTTGATAACTATATACTTTAGGCGGCAGAAGTAATTTGAATAATTTCTGGTAAAAGCAGCGAAACGATTCTTCTTGTCTTCCCTATAAATCGCGTGGAGGTTTCATCATAGTTCTAGGGCAACGGTCTTTCTCTTATTTCTGCCCAGAACCTGCAAAAACCGACACATGTTTGAAGCAAGATTCATATGCAGCGTCATCCGAAGCCACCGATTCAAACTATCCCCGCACAATAAGGCCCTACAAAATCGTAACCGACGATCACCGTGGGAAGGCCCTGCAACTGCAATCTGACTCTGCCATCGCGTGCTGGAGAAGAAAGGGGTTTTATTTTGAAAAACAACGCGCCCAAATAGAGGGTTTCAATTGCCAGAAATGTTTCTGTTTTGCCCCCAAAATTGATTTAGGGCTTCCTACGTTTTTGTTTGAAAATTTTCCCTCTTGAATCTTTACCGCCATTGCCATTGATTGTAGAACCAAGGGCTAACGTTTTATGGATCTATATTCTGCTAAAACCACCTGTAGAAACCTTCGGAATCATTGCAGCCACACCACCGAAATCGTAACAACATATCTTGCGTTTTTGTTTCATGTGCAGGCTGAATGTCGCGCGGCAGTTTGTGGGGTTTTGGTGCACCTTGAGAACGCCTCCAACATTTTATTCTTGTTTTGAAACAGCAAATCAGCAACATCAACGGCTGCGGCGGTGTAGAGAGACGGCTGCGGCGATGTTTGTTGGCCTGGCCATGGTTTTACAGTGGCCATGTATTGCCCAGTAACACCGCGGTCTTCTTTTCCCTTCACTGATTCTGCATAATTTTTAAACACTCGAGGTGTTGCTGATTTTTGATTAATTCCTGTTTTTTTCAAATGTTGTCTTTTAAGGATACAACCGAATTTAATCAACCGGGATCTGCAACTTTATTCTTTTACATAAATAATATACTCCCTTCCTTACTAATTTTACTATCCTCTGATCTTTGACAAGGGAATAATCCAGCACTTTCATCTTCTACCCAAAAGGCTTCAACATCAAATTTTTACCAGTGAATCCATCTTCTAAACAAAAACACCCATCAACCTTCAACACTAAGGTTGTACTTTACTTACAACCATAGATTCTTCCAATTTTGAATAAAATATTTTAACTGTTCCATGGAATGGCCAAATGTGCCAACACTTTCTAATAGGTCCTAAGGAAAGATGGCTAGGAAATATCTTTCAAACTATTATTTATCTCTTTTTTTTTTACAAGATATTAATATTTTAGTACATGATATTAGCTTCGTTGGTAAATTCATTTTAAAAAACTGTAATGTTTTGTTATGCTCATGAAGTTAATAAAGGAGGTGTTGCTATTCTAGCTAATAAAAAATGGATAAGAAAGGTTTTGAATTTTGGCTTTGATAACCTTCCATGAGTTAGTTAGATTACTTGTCATAGTAAAAATGGAGACTTTGGGCTTTATAATATTTATGCTTCTAATAATTTGAAAATTTGATTAGACATTTAAAAACATCTTCTACCTCTACCTAAAGTTCCTTAGATCATTGAAGGTGATTTCAATATGGTTGAAAGTCATTTAGATATAAACTTGATGGTTTTCCTTCTCAAGAAAAAGAACATTGCTAGAATTTTAAAGAAAAATATTTTCTTTTTAACGTTAGCTCTGTATTTACACATCATTCAAATAAAAAGGATTATAATTAGTGTAATTATTAGCAAGAAAATTATAGAATTTATTATTAGCTTGATAGATTTTATATCTCTAATCTTTCTTTTTGAAAACCTACAAGTAAAGTAGAAGTCCATGCAAACACTACTTTGTCAAATCATTTTCCTATTAGTATTTTCTTCTCTAGAGTTAATAATTCCTTCTTTCAAAAGTAAGAGCTTTTTCGAATGAATACTAATATATTCACAAGACCCAATTAGAAAAATAATTTAAAGTCTTTATAGAATCTAGAAAAAAACCTATTGGTAATATTGGTTAGATTAATTGGTAATAGCAAACTACTTGTGAAGTCAAAAATTATGCAAGATGGTTTGCAAAGTTATTTACTAAGTAAAAGCATTAAGTTAAATAAGATCTTTTAGAATCTATCAAGCAAATGAAACTTTATTTAGACTATAATCCTTTTGATTTTAAAACTTAAAAAGCTTTAGCTAAATCTCATTATGCTAAGAAATGTTAAGAATCTTTTGAAGCTAAAAGCACTCTCACTAAAAGTTGCATGTCTTGGTTAAAAATTGAAGATGAAACTTAAAAGGCATTTTTAAAATTTCTAAAATGAAAGGACTAAATACCTAAACTGAAATTATTTTATACAAATAATTCCATCATTACAAATCCTAGGACTATTAATAGTTTTCTAGCAAATCATTTTTTCTATTTTCTCTTATAAAGGTTTTAACAAGAAAATCTTCAAAGTCTCTTGTACACATATTCTTCATCTTATAAAATAAGATCATTGAAGTATTCTTGAAGTAGAAATTACAACAAAAGAAATCAAAGAAATTATGTTTAGTTCTGCTAATGGTAAAGCTCCAAGATATGATGTTTTTCTAGTATAATTTTTAAAGAAGCATTTGGACATTTTTGGGAGTGATCTCTTTCATATTTTTCAAGTAGCTATTAAAAAAAAATTTCTTGCTAAAGTAAAATTAATAAAAGTGTGATTTATCTTCTCTATAAGAATAAAGATCTTTAACATATTGGTAATTGAAGACCTATAACTCTTCTTAACAACACCTATAAAATTTTAGCTCAATGCATAGCTTTTCGAATATATATGGTTATAAAAGACATCATCACATCTAAGCAGACATGCTTTTTTAAAGGTAGACATATCTTAAACAATGTTATTGTAGCTTGGAAAGGAATAAAGTAAGATTACAATACTAACCAAGATATTACTTTTATTAAGTTAGATTATGTTAAAAATTATGAAATGATAAAATGGAATTTTATTAATTTTTTTTATGAATTAGGATTTATTGATTATTTTATTCATCTTATCCATACCTTACTTACTAATACTAATGCTTAAGTTGCTACAATTTTGGATTAAGTTCCTCCTTTTCTCTTCAACAGTCACTTCATCAAGATTATCCTCTCACTCCCTATCTTTTTATTATTGCTATAAATTTTCTTTTATATAATCTACATTATGATCTACAAAGGAATATCATTAAGGACATTTCATTAGATGATTAAGGTAGGAAATTACTTTTAACATGCAATTTGCAAATGATTTTTTATGATGAACAATCTTCTACAACATTTCAATATTCTATTAGTTAAAGTGAAAGATTATTGCATGTTATCTAGCTCATGTATTAGTTGGCAAAAATTTGTTATTTATTATAATGGTAATATTGATGAGTAGGTTACTCTCAAGTCTTGGAAAATTTTGAAAAAATATTGTCATTAAAATTTTTGGAATATCTTTTTCTTTTAAGCATAATTTGACTATTTTGTAGAATTATGTGATTGATAAAATTGAAAAGAATCTTGGTAAATGGAAAGGAAATCACATTGGTTGGCAAAGTTTTACTTATTAAGAATATGATTGAATCAAATCATGTTTATTAATCTAGTTGTTGGTCTCATTTTAAAACTTCATATGATAGAATTGATTAGATTATTTTTCAATTTCTTTAACATGCTAAGAAATATAGCAAAAGCTTTTCTAGAGTTGCTTGGAATATTTGATCTAATAGCAAGAAAGATGGAAGGCTTGGCTTCATTAATTATAATAATTAAGGTATTCTCTTGCAACACAATGGATTGCAAAGTACATTGATGGTGATGATGTTTGGATGCTCCTTTTAAGAAATAAACTTATGCAAAGAACACCTAAAAATGATAACAACTGATCTTCTCATAGCTTTTTCGCTATCTTTTTTTTTCTCAAGTCATTTCTATTCTTAGTTTTGTAGTTCTTAAATAAATTTGGAAGGCATGATGTAAGCTTAGTAAGTATTTGAATTATAATCATATTGCAATTTCAAAAGATATGCTTAAAAAAATTGGCCTATGGTGGCTTCCTTGTAATGAAGAAGCTTGGACTTCTAACTCATCTAGATTATGTACCACTTGGAGTAAGTTTAATATCATTGCAATTTCTTATTTACATATGCATGATATATTGATTACATGAGAGGAGGCTTCTAGACCTTATGATTTGAATAGAAAGAGAAAAAAATTTGAAAAATTAATTTATGATCTTGATAATTTATTTAAAGTTGATAATAGGTCACGTCAAGCTTTGCTAAATACTTTTTGGAAGGATGATAAATTTGTTTTTTCTTTTAAATTCAAAGTTGCATATAAGATTATTACAAAGAGTGATTTTATTTATAAAAAAATCAATAAGACTTGGAATATGAAATTATTGTTGCACTTTTGGAAGAGAAAAATAAAAAATATTTGAAGAGCTCATATCTGTTCAAAAATTCATATTTTTTATGGTATCTTATTCATCAAGGTCTTCCTATCACCACTCATATTAAATATATGAAAATGTTTCTTCTCCATGTTCTCTTTATAGAAGTGAAGATTCTTTTCTCATATTTTTCAAGTGTCCTATTGCACAACATGATGGAATGGATATCAAGAACTTGTAAGTTTCAACCAAGCATCAATGAAGTCATTCTTGGTGATCAACCAACTTTGCCTACTTTCTTTATTTTCATTTATAAGTATCTAAGACCACTTACTTTCTACATTATTTGGAAACTTTGGTGTGTAGTTATTTTTTAGCAGTAAAATCATAACTATGATCTCTCTTTGGAAGTTAAAAATCATGTTCTCATAGATGTTGCTTTTCAACTACAGCTTCAAGAAAAAAAGCTATGAGTAAAAGATAAAAAATTAATTTCTTTTTTCCTTATCTTTACATGAAACCCTTTAGTAAGAAGAAAAAATCTATGAGGGCACTTTTGAACAAGGGTAAGGCCTAATCCTTTTCCTATCCTAATAGGAAGGTTTTTCAGAATTAGTTATAAAGATGAAAACCAAAAGAGACATCCTGAAAACTATTGGGATTTTTCTTTAGACTTTCTTTTCATTATTCTAAATACTTTGAATATTTAAAGTATTATTATTCATTTTTGGGGAATTTGATACCATCCCATCCTTAGACCCTCACCCCCATAATTAAGCTTTAAAAATACATTTTCCTCATTAGAACCCTTAGCCCATTGCATATCCCACCAAGTAGAAATAATATTATCCAAAATATATCTACTTTAAACAAAGCTAATTTGCATTAGAGTTATTATTAAGAATAATTGATTTTAATCTTTAACTAAGAAATTTGGCCAAAATTTTATAAACCAAATTTAAAAGAACAATAGAATGTCAATTACCCATTGAGGAGATATTACCATTATTAGAAATAAGTTTGATTATTCATATATTGAGCTCTTACTTAATGAAGTAAACATTGTTTAATGTCTTTAATAAAAACATAGAAAAAATCTATGAATTCAATAAAAACACAAAAAAAAGTCCATAGTGACAACATCTCAATGATTTTTAAAGAAATCAATCAAAATCTCATCAAAAGATGGAGATTTATCATTGGCCAAGCTAAACACTACATCTTTAATTTCAACTAGAGAGATATCTTACTCAAGGAGATAATTCTAACATTAAAAAATAATTTTGAGTAAATAGTCTAAATTAGAAAGAAAATCTTGATGATCAAAATCCTTTGAAGTAAATATACGATAAGAATATCTATCAAGAAAACCATTGATAATAAGAGTACATGATTTTTCATATAAGAGCACATGCTTATCATCAATGGTTTTCTTCTTCTACATGCAAAATCAAGAAGATATTTTAATCAAAATAATAATATCCCTTTACTTTTAATCAAGAAAGATTACTCTTAATGAGAGCACATTTTGCATTATGCATATTTCATTTTTGTTTGACAAAATGAACATAAGCAAGTCAGCAAGTCATTGTTGAAGATTAGTATTAAAAGGATTATTTTGAACATAAGCAAGTAAGAAAGCTACTATTGAAGATTAGTATAAAGGAATTAGTAATCAAAATCAAGATTTTAAGTAAAAGAAAAACATAATAATACATTCAAGGTAACATATTTTATGTCTACTCAAATTGAATCTTAAAGTTGGATTATAGATAGTAGTTGCTCTAACCACATGACTCCACATAAAGAACACTTCATAGATTTTAATCCTAGGAATGAATTAGGAAGGATGAAGGTAGGAGAAGGAAGATTTATTGAAATTAAAGACATAGAAGAAGTGATAATCACTCTTCCTAATGGAAAATTTGCTATAATTAGGGATATTTTTTATGTGTTAAAGCTCTCCAATTCACTATTGATGGCAAAGAAAATATAAAAAAGTGCCAACATGATAAGAACCAAGAATGGAATAAGCTCTATGATTGACATTCAAGGACAAGAAATTAATAAAAATTAAAAATATTATGAATTGAATTTTCTATTTAGATGTTGTAATCTATCACTTACCAATTAATATATATATCAATAAAATTTAAGAAATGTGAATAAATAAGAAGTAATAAAAAGACCTAAAAGAAGATATGATAAAGAAAGAAAGTAATAAATTGAATGTTACATATGCTAGATTTTGGCATTAAAGGCTTGGACATGCTCCATATCAAAGCATTGAAAAACTAGCCAAGAACAAAGTGGCACATGGAGTTTGAATCATGGACATCCAAAATCAAACATGTAAAATATTTCTAAGCAGAAAATTGCAATTAGCTTCTAATAATGCATAACTGAAAAGTTATGAAAGACCTCTAGAATTACTTCATATGGATTTTGTTGGAGCTATGTCCACTATTACCTATGGTGGAAGACAATATGTTTTCATCTTTGTTCATGATCATTCCAAATTTACTTCAACATGTATCTTAAATTCTAACAATGAGACATTTTAGACATTCATGAATTTTTGCAAATTAGGTTAACAATAAAGATAAAAATAATGATTAGAAAAAGGAGATGAGTTTATATCAATAAAACTTGAAGATTACTATGATATAAATGACATAATTAAGAAAACAACATGTGGGTATTCACCAAGTCGAATGAAGTGGCTAAAACAAAGAATGCAACAATTGAAAACATGATTAGATGCCTCATCAAACATGCTAATATACCATATGATTATTGTACTTATTTAATTTATATTTATACCTACATTATCAATAGAATGATTACCACCTTAAGTAAGGAGAAGACACCATATGAGATGTTGCATAAAAAGGTACCAAGGTTGTCGCACATGAAGGTTTTTGAATGTGTATGTCATGTTAAAATTCCCAATCAATTACTAGAAAAATTATAGGATAGATACAAAAATGAATTTTTCTTAGTTACAATTGTTTTAATATCATAGAAAAGTAGTATTTCTTAATGAATGTTAAATTTGAAGAAGAAAAAATTGAACATGAACATTTCCAATATAGAGACCATGAGACAAGACAAAGATTAAATCATCTACAACTTAAAGACCTTAGGTAAATAGAGAACATTAAAAGGAGTATATTTCATATAGAAATTTGAAGAAAATATTAACTAGATTCTAAGCAACAACACACATTATCTATTTAAAACTTTCATATGAGCTCCAAAAAATTGTTGAAGCGTTAGAATCCAAGATTAAAAAGGATGTTGTGAGGAAAGAATATGAAGTAATCATCAAGAAAAATATATGAGAATTAGTGGATAGACAAAAAGGTAAGAGAATTATTGACTATAAATGGGTTTTCAAGATTAAACTTAATGAAAAAAATAAGATCAACATATACAAAGCAAGGTTTGTGACTAAAGGTTTCAAGTAAAAGGAGTACATTGAATATGAATAAATATTTTCACATCTAGAAAGGTTTGAAACCATCAAATTGATGATATCTATTGCTAATCATGAAGGCCTAAAGATACTCTAAATGGATGTTAATGCAATATTCCTCATTGATTCAAGAAGTGATTTATGGTTATCAATCACTAGCCTTCATGAATGATGCATAAGAGCACAAAGTTTGCAAATTGAATAAACTTAAATCTATAGAGTCGATTCTAATTTTTAGTGCTAAGTTATAAAGTCATAATTAAGTTCTATGAAAGTTTTATGTTAACTATATATTCTAAGGGTACAATGAGGTTTTAGCCTAGTCTTAAGACTCTTTATTTAGAAGTTCTAAGTTATGGGTTCAATTCTAGTTGTTAATGCTAAGTTATAAAGTTCTAATTCTAAAAATGAAAAACTAGTAGTCTTCATGTTGCACTTACAAAAATCAAAAGAGAAAATTTTTAGAGGTGGTAAATAAATGATCTTATGATGAGATCACTAGCATTGATCCATATATATGTCAATACTACATATATCCAAATCTAACAATAAAGCCAAAAGGACAACCACAATGTATGCTGAATCTCAAGTTGAAAGAAGTGATGAAATAGGAAATTGAAAAATATCTTAAATTAAGATTCATATATCATATTGTGAATAGTGAATGGATGAACCCACTTACCATCATGTTTAAGAAGGAAGGAGAATGATGAATTTGCATTGATTTTAGGTTATTAAACATGGCCACATTCAAGGACCATTTCCCAATATTATTTGTTAATCAAGTATTTGATACCATAGTAGGACACACATATTATAGCTTTTTATATGCTTATAGGAGCTATAATAAAAATCAATTTTCCCTAAAGATCAATCAAAAAAAATGTTCAAAAGTTCCTTGAGAAATTTTTTATATAAGAAGATGTTGTTTGGTCTATGAAACATCCCTACTACATTCCAATGTTTGGTTCTTATCATTTTCCAAAAGTAGATTCGAAATGATATGGAAGTCTTAATGAGTGACTTCTTTACCTATGGGTCAAACTTTGAGGAACCACTAAACCACTTGAAGCAAGTACTTAAGAGATATGTAAAAATAAATCTAAAACTCAACTAATAGAAGAGCCATCTGATGGTCTAGGAGGGCATTGTCTTGGGATATCAAATATTAGAAAGAGACATTAAAGTGAAATCTAAAACTCAAAATCATCCAAGGAATCACTTAGATATCTTAAAAAGTGTAAGATATGAGATCATTCCTTGGATACATTGGTTATTACAAGTGCTTCATTAAGAAATTCTCTAATATCATAAAATCAATGGTGGAACTCAAAAAGAAGGATGCATCCCTCATTTGGATAGAAGATTATGAGAAGGTCATTAGATCATTAAGCAAATATTCGTAGAGATCCCAATTTTATGAGCACCTAATTACTACATGTCTTTCCATATCATATTTGATACACCAATTATGCTTTGAAAGTCATGCTTACATAATTGAACAATCATAAACATTCATGCTACATCTACTATGTAAGAAAAACTATTATAGATACATAACTCAATTACATAATAATAGAAAATGAGTTGATGGTAATGATGTATACACTTGAAAAGTTCAAGCATTATGTGCTTGCCTATATAATTCTTATGGGCTATCTAGTGTTTATGTACACCAACCATAGTGCAATTCAATTCTTGATGAACAAGCCAATGATAAATCCCTAAACCATTTAGTTGTTGGTAATCTTCCAAGAGTATAACATTATCATGATGGATAAGAAGAAAATTGAGAACATCATCGTATATTATCTATCTCAATTATGATGGGATGACAATGTTGATGAAAATAAATTTTCTAATTACTTCTCGAATAAGCCTTTATTTACAATGACAACTATAGTCTCTTCATCAACAACCACTCCTTGGTTTACTAGATACCTCACTTATTTGAAGGAACAAAAAGTCCATTCTAAATAGGATAAACATAGGATCCATTATTTCCTTCAATAAATTAAACACTTAATAAAGATAAAGAAAAATCTCTATAAAATTTGTGTAGATGATCTAGTTTATTAATGTGTTTGATAGGAAAACTAACTAAAAGTTCTCAAAGATGTGCATGAAGGATTATGTGATAACCACTATGATAGAAGAATAATCATAAATATCCTTAATGCTAGATACCTTTAGCCAATGCTTTATAGGAACATACATTACTTTACCACATCCTACAAGTTCTGAAAAGAAATGATAGAATCATAGATCATTTCAAGAGACTATAGTAGTGGATTTAATCACTAGAGTCTTTTGACTCTAGGGAATTAACTTTTTTGGTCTCATCACTCATTCATCACATGGTAAGTCATACATAATTATTATTGTAGATTATTGCATAAAGTGAGCTAAAGTAGATGCAATTATTAATTTCATTGTAGCAAATATTGATAAGTTCCTTAAGTATCAAGTGGTAAATAGGTTTGGTGTGACACATGCACTTATTTCAAATAACATCACATAATTCACTACTTTAACATTTAAAAAACTAATGTAACGCTTAGAGGTAAACCATAAGTTAGCCACACCTTACCATCCTTAAGTCAACAACCAAGAAGAAGTTACAAATGGAGAAATAACTTGAATACGAACATAAATTGTTATTTAATATAGAAAACATTAGAGAATGAACCTTAATGATGCTTTATGGGCATCTAGGTCCACTTGGAAACTTTTTATTCGGTACTCTTCCTATGAACTAACGTATTGAAAATTGTCAAAATTGCCCATCCAAACTAAATTTCATACATTAACCACAACTCATGAATTAGACTTGTATCTAAATCTAGTATAATAAGAATGCTTAATAAAGTTAAACGTGTTGGATGAACATAGAATGATTGTCCTAATGTATAATGAAGTATACAAGGTTTACAATAAGAAAAGGCACAACCTCAAGATTAGATGCTTAGACTTTTAACTAGATGATAAAGTCTTTATCTATGATCCAAAATATATACCTCAACATACCAAGTTCCAAACTCTTTAATGGTATAGAACATCTCTTCTGATCCCATTTTTCATCCCTACAAGTGATTTTTGTAGGTTTTAGAAGGCTATATAGATGTCTTGGGCATCAAATAGATGTTTTGACTAAGTGTAGAACCTTGCAAGAGACATGAGATTTAGGGAAGACATCTTAGTTGAAACTACAATTTTCTCAAGAGAGACATTCCAAAGGATAAGAGACATCTTAGGTAAGATGTCCCAAACATGGGTGAGACATCCTAGACATAGATGAGATTTCTCAAACATGGATGAGACATCCAAACTATAGTGGAGATGTCACACACTTGTGGGAGATGTCCCACCTACATTCTAAGGAGATGTCTAGTAAAGTTAGAAGATGTTTTGTTTGAACTGGTAAAGCTTTGGCATGGCATTTTTAAGGTGGAAACATCTATGGATGTCAAGATCTAGATGGAAAACATCCATAGATCCATTTTGAAAGGTTTATATGGATGTAGGATCTTTCATAATTATTTTTTATGCTTTACGCTTGTATGGTATGAGTGAAAAGAGAAGGAATGCATGAGAGAGGAGAGATATCCCAAGATTCTAAGTTGAGATGAGAGGAGAGTTGGACGAGAGGTTGCATGCATGTGGATGCATCTTTGAGATGAAGTATATGTGTGATCTTGGCCACAAATCTTTACCTCTATGGATGGGATTGCAGATCTATGTGTTATCAAATATGATTTAGATTGAACCTTGCATTAAGGTTAATTATGTGAGATTGTAAAGCCTCATTCTTTGCAATATTGTGAATGTGTAAGAGTGTGTTTGGATTACTGTATTGGTAAATTAATTGTGTTATATTCTTCTTTATTATCTAATATAAGATTGCTAGTTTTCTTATTTTTCTAGCAAGTTTAATTATCTTTCATATTATTTGGATTTAGTGAGGATTTGAAGATTATAAAAATTTGAAGTGAACCCACTCTAGTGTTATTAGTATTAGAGTGTAGGATTAATTGTTGTGGATTTTCATCTCTCTTAGATGGCTTCAAAGAATAAAAATGTGCAAGCCCTAAATAAAGACATGAAAAATGTGAGATCTACTTTCTAGCAAGTGATTAAAAGATTGGAGAAGATCAATGTAAAAGTGGATTGAAATGTTGGTCCTAGCCATGTTTAGATCCATGATGGTAAGGAGTATTCTCATTCAAATTAAGATGAAGAAGTTTTTCAACTTGGTGGAAGAGGTCAAGATGAGGAGGAAGAACATTCTAGTTATGGGAGTTTGAGAACCCATCAACCAAGGGTTCCAAGGAAAAGGAATATGGTTCCTCATGATAGAATTTGATCATTGGAATTTACTTCTTCTCATGACAAGCTGAATGCTGAGGATGAAGCAATGCTTACTAGAGAATTTAGAAATGCTGCCAGACTTTCATACGTGGAACTAAAGACTTTCAATGGTGTAGATGGCATTAACAATTTTTCAAGTTGGTTGAAGGTACTCAGCAAGCAATTTGAGTTGGAAAAGATACCAAACCAATTAAGGGTATCTATTACTAAATCCAAATTAGAAGGTATGAATTCTACTTGGTGGGACAAGGAGTCCTAGGATTATGAAAGACAAAATGGTCAACCTATCAGAGATTTAAATTTTATGAAGTATAGGTTGAGAATAAAATTTGAAAAATCTTAATAGAGGAAAGAGACCATTATGAAGTTAAACTTTCTAAGGCAAGGTGAAAAACATTTCAAGGAGTTTTCTATCAAAATTTGTGAACTATTCCCCAAGCTAAGGTAAACTAGGAGGACTATGACCAAGCTTCAATCTTTCTAAGAGGTCTCAAAATGATGTATCAACAAGATTTATCATTTTATAAGCCACAAACTCTTGATGAGGCTTATGATTTAGCACTCAAGGTAGAAAATAAACTCAACGAATTTGGAAATAGGGACAAACATGCATCAAAGGGAAAGAACAAGGGATCCAAATCTAAGAATGGATCTAAGTCCAAATCTAAAGATAAAGATGGTAACCATAACAAGAAGACTAACATGGATGATGAGAAGAAAAAATTCAAGAATGAAAAAAACAAGAAAGGCAAGGGTCAAGGTAGTAGCTCATCCAAGATTCAATGCTTCAAGTGTGGAGAATGGAAACATAAGTAATACAAATGTCCACTTCATAAAGAAAACAAGACTAATGATGTGTAAACCATGAAGGTGGAGAAGAAATCAATCCAAGATCCTCAAAGAGTTAATACTAATGCTTCCAAGATTAAGGAAGTTTTTGAATTAAATTCTTGTGCATTCATGATTATTATGAATAGAGAAGACCATCCTAATAAAAAAGTATTGTTTTAGAATGGGGCTATATTTTTGCTTTGTGAGAAATGGATTCATGTTTTGATTGATGAGGGATACCAAGACAATGTTATTTCTTCTAGGATAGTTACTAGATTTGGTTTGGTAACTAATCCTCATCCTAGATCCTACAAAGTGCATTGGTTGTCTAGATATTTCTTTGAAGAGGTAAGGAAATAATATACTTTGATGTTTAAAATTGGGAGATTTCATGATGTTGTGAAGTGTGATATGCTTCCAATAGATTATGCTAATCTAATTCTTAATAGATTTTGGAATTTTGACAATGGTGCTCTATTTTATGGAGCAAGAAATGTATGTAGTGGAGCTCAATTTTCTGAAATCCATAAGTTGTTTTTGATGATAGTTAAACAAGCAAGGCAACAAAGCTCACTTAATGATTCCTTAATCCTTCTAGGAGAGAGGGAATATATTAAGGAACATGATAAAATGGATTTTGATTTTGTTCTTATATCAATAGTTATTACTAGCCATGATGATGCGTAGACTAAACTTCCAATAGGTGTGCTAGGCTTGAAGGAGAAATTTTCAAAGGTCTTCAAAGGGAAATTTCATAGATTATCACTAGTTAGGAATATATAGCACCAGATTGATTTCATCCTTAATTCTATCATCCAAATAATAGAGCATACCAAATGGTACTAAATTAGTGAGTTGAATTACGTAGTCAAGTAGAAGCTTTACTTGTAAATGGCTTTGTGAGGTAATCCATTTTACCTTATGTAGTTCTAGCAGTACTTGTACCAAAGAAGAATAATAATGAATGAAGGATATGCATTGATTTTAAGGCACTAAATAGGATAATAATGAGGTACCTATTTTCTATTCCAAGGATGGATGATATCCTTGATGTAGTTACTAATGTGGAGATGTTTAGCAAAATTGATTTAAAGAGTGATTACCATCAAATATGAATCAGACATGGTGATGAAAGAAATGTAGCTTTCAAAACACTAGATGGAGTGTTTGAGTAGTTAGCGATGCCATTTGGGCTTNCAAATTGAGCTCCACTACATACATTTCTTGCTCCATAAAATAGAGCACCATTGTCAAAATTCCAAAATCTATTAAGAATTAGATTAGCATNATTAGAGATTAGCCAACTCCTAAGAATGGTAGGGAGGTAAGATCATTTCTTCATTTAGTAGGTTTCTATAAAATATTTGTAAAAAATTTTAGTAATATTTCTTGGTCCATGTTTACTTTTTTGAAGAAAAAAGAGATTTTACGTGGGATAATGAAACCCATAGGAGGTTTGACTTGTTGAAAGAAAACTTATCAATGAACCAATGCTTGCAATTCTAAATTTTTAGAAGCTTTTTCATGTTGAAGTAGATACAAGTGGACTTGCCATTAGTGGGGTACTTTCATAAGAAGGTAGGCTTGTTGCTTGATTTTATGAACAATTAAATGAGTCAAGGAAAAATATAGTGTATATCAGAAGAAATTACATGATATTCTTCAAGCAATTAAACATTGGATTCATTACTTATTTTCTAGGAAGTTCACTTTGATAACAGATTATACAATACTACAAATTTTCAATTCCCAAAAGAAGTTGAGTGCAAAGCACATGAAGTGAATTTCATAGTTACAGAAGTTCAATATTATGTTGAAACAAAAGAGTAGAAAAGCCAATGTGGTCGTTGATGCATTATCTAATGTGCATGTGATTAATTTTAGTGTATGTCATGTGGAAGGTATGGGTGATTTTGTTGATTTGTATGAACATGATACAGATTTTGGATAGGCTTAGATGAGCCTCAAAGAACCATTGTTGAGTAGAATGAAGAAACTATCATATTCAAAATGAGATTTTGTTCAAAAATGGGAATATATGTGTTCATAACTATGATTTTAGGAAGAAGATTTTGTTTAAAAAGCATTGTAGCAGAATGGCAAGTTACATGAATTAGGATAAAACATTGAGACTTATGGGTAGGAACTATTTTTGGCTAGGTATGACAACTGAAGTTTGAAAATTTATGAAGGGCTATTTGACTTGGTAGAAATTTAGAGGAGGTAAAGGAGTGGATGGACATTATATGCCTTTACTAATTCCTAAGGGTCCATGGGAAAGTGTGTCAATTGATTTTGTGCATTGTATTATAGACAACAAAATTAGAAATGATGAAATTTTTATTATTGTGGGGAGGTTCTCCAAGATGACATACTTCATTCCATGCAAAAAGGTGAGTGATGCTTCTCATGTGGTAAATTCATTTTTTCAACATGTTGTGAAGTTGAATGGTATTCCTTTGAATATTATTATTAGTAATAGAGACTCCATGTTCACAAGTCATTTTTGTAGGTCCCTTTGAAAAATTTTAGGAACAAAGTTAAATTTTTCTAGTGCATATCATCCACAATCTAATGATCAAATGGAGGTGGTGAATAAATCCTTGCTTAATATTTTAAGATACTTATGTGATGGATAACCTAATTGATAGGAAAACTTATTGTGTCATGCTAAATTTTCATATAATAATGCTTTACATGTTGCCATTGTCAAAAGCCCATTTGAGGTGAACTATGAGATTATGGATAATTTGAAGAGCTTTGATGGAAAAGCTTAACTTAGTTTTTATTTTGTGCAAGAGATGAGGAATCTTCATGCATAAGTGAAATAAATTGTTTAGAAGAAGGTTAAAGAGAGAGCCCTTAAGAACAATGAGAGAAGCACAAGTCTATCTTTATTGTTGGTGATCTTGTTTGGGTGTACTTGAAGAAGAAGTGATGAAGAGATGTCAACTTCTCTAAGTTGAATGTAAAGAAGATGGATCCTTTTAGGATAAAGGCTAAGATTAATGAAAATGCTTTTGAGATTAACTTTCCAAATGATGTTGGTATGTCTTTGGTATTTAATGTTGTAGATCTTGTGGACTACCATGAGCCTATTAATGAAGAAATCATATAGGGCAACATTGATTATTTAAAGGGGGCTATTGATTAGTCCAAGCCTTCAAGGGAGAGGAAGTCAATTAGACTCAAGTAGAGGAAAGCTTTAAGAACTCAAGAAGTAAAGAAGCATGAGTACTTAATCCATTGGGAAGATCAATTTGCTGATGATCTTGTATGGGTCCATGAGACCAAATTTGTTGAGTGGGGAATCATTGCTATCCCTCCTCCCTTGTTCAACAGAGTTTACTTTTTAAATAGTAGTGGGGCTAGTGTAGGAACACCTCTTTTGATCCCCTTTTTTCATCCCTACAAGCAATTTTTGCAAGTTTTGTAGGGTGGAGAAACATCTTGGAGATTAAACATATGTCTAGGTTGAGTGTAGAAAATTTGCAGGAGACATCCTAGATTCAAGGAAGATGTCTTAGCTAAAATAGCAATCTTCTCAGGAGAGACATCCTAGAAGTTGAAAGACATCTCAAGTGAGATTTTGTAGGCATGAGTGAGATATCCTATAGTGAATGCATTTCACACTCATGGGAGATATCCCACCTACATTCGAGGTTGATAGGAAGATGTTTGGCAAAGTTAGAAAATATCACATTCAACTTGATGAAGCTCTCACATGGCAATGTTGAGATGGAAACATCTAGGGAACTTAAGGTCTAGATGGAAAACTTTTAGAGATCCATTAGATAAGGTTCCTATGGTTTTTATAGTCCTTCATAATTATGTTTTATGTTCCATGCTTGATGATATGGATGAGAAGAGAAAGAGTGCCTGAGAGAGGACATATATCTTAAGATCCTAAGTTGAGGTGAGAAGAGTTAGAAAAGAGGTTTCATGTATGTGGATGCATCTCTAAGGTCAAGTGTGTGTATGATCTTTGTCCCAACTCTTTGCCTTTGTGGATGGAATTGCAAATCTATGTGTTATGAGATTTAATTTAAATTAAGTGTTACATTAAGATCAATCTATGTGAGATTGTAGAGCCTCATGCTCATGTGAGAATATGTTGGAATGAGTGTATTGTTGAATCTATTGTATTGTAATCTTATTTATTATCTAATTGAAGATTTGTAGTTTTCTTGTTTTTTTATCAAGCTTGATTGTCTTTAATATTATCTGGATTTACTAAGGCTTTGAAGTTTATACAAATTTGAAGTGAGTGTGCTCCATTTGAAAAGGACCTTACATTATTCATGCAACCTATGGATTAGGAACTTTACAAATTTACCATCCATCAAACCCAAAAAGAAAAACTTATATTGGTGAACATATAGTAAATCAAAACATTTAAGAAACCCAAAGAAACCTCCTATGCCACTACAACATCCACCACAACTATAGTTTCTCACTCCATCTTTCGTATGTCTCTTTTAAATCTTAGTAATAAGGAAGATACCTCAACTTAATTTAAAATACGTATTAGATTTTTACTCTTTTTATTTTATAGTTTTTATCGGTTTTCGATTTCTTTACAATTTCCAATTCTTTTATGTTTATCATTTCCTAATACGTTTTCTATTTCTTATAAATTTTTAATTTCTTATATAATTTTCTATTTTCTTGGATCTTTTATTTTATGCATTTTTGAATATTTTTTATTAATAAAATTGAAATTAAAAATAAAATTGTATTTTCCCCTCTAGATATATTAGATAGTTGATGAATCGCGATTCATTAGGTCACAATATCACACCTGCAGTATCGTGTATGCGATATCATGCAAGCCTATAAATACACCTTAGGTGCACAGTGAAGAGGAGCATTTTTTTAAGTTAGAAATTAGTTTTTATTTTTAGTCTTTCTCAACCCTTTCTCCCAATGCATGCCCACAATGTGATGATTGTAATTGTACGACATCCTTTATTCGAGTGTGACATACTTGGACACGCACATGATCGAAAATAAAGATCGAGATTACTTCATCATTGCAGCATTCACTTAGTTTAATTATTTAATTGTTATTGTTATTTATTGCTTTTATAGCTAATATCTCTTCACCCTAAACTCCTTAAACATAAAATGAGCACGACTTAATCATGAGCATTCAAATGTGACTACTTGGTATCCCAGTAGCATACCTAGGCCATGCGCTTGGTAATCCTAGTAGTAGTCATGCACGAGGTCCAAGATGTGTACGGATGATTAAGGAATGAATGCTCATCACACTTAGGCTAGCCTAGATTCTCTTCACCCTTTCTCTCTTAGCTTAATTAAAGTTATTTTCCATTGCCTCTAGGAGTAGCACTAGGTTAGAAACCACATCATACACCTCACTCTGGACTAAACCATACGTGACAAAGCAAATACTACTCTAGGTGGGAAGACAACGAACTACATTAAATGAGTAACTACCTAGATACCACAACTATCCCTTCTATGGAGTTCGATCGAATTGTGTGTGAAATGCTCATATTCATATGGTTGAGTGTAGGGGTACCTCACCACTCATCATTGGCACCATTGCCGGGGATGGTGCTAATTAATTAGATTAGTTACATCATATAAGATTGTTGTAAAAAATTATTGATGATATATCTTTTAGGAAAAAAATATAATAAATAATAATAATAATTGTAATTAAATCACACATAAATTCACAACCATGTCTCTCTCACAAGGCTCTGACAATGCAACAACTAGTTAGGCAATTCATTGGAGAACCAACAACTTATATGATGATGAAGATAAAGTTTGGAGTACCCAATTTGATGTAGGGGTCTCCTATGAGCATAAATGCAAACAACATCATCCAAACTCAAAAATGCATAACATACTTAGTGATGATGAAACCCTACTAGCCACTACAAGCCAAACAGAAATACAAGAGGTTGTTCGAATATCCTGCAGGTATCGTTAGGAAAGCCATCTACCTAGGCTTGACTTAAATAACTTTCCTAAGTTTTCACGAGGCTATGATTTAGATCTGCAACAAAATTTATGAGCCTTCTATGATGCTTGTGTATGGAATAACATTGATAATGGATTGCAAAAACTTAAGCTCTTTTCTATGACACTCTTCAACGCAAAAGTATGGTATAGGTCCTTAAAACCAAAATCAATTCGATGTTGGCCAACAATGGTAGAACTCTTCAATGAAATATATCAACCTTTTTCAAGAGTGTTAGCCTTGAGGAGACAAATCCAAGAATGGAAACAAGAGCGACATGAACCCTTGGACATGGCCTTAGAAAGATATTATGCACTGTTAAACAACTACCCAGGCCATGAGTTCTCTGAGAAAAGGTTAATGTACCACATTATTTATAGGCTCCATAATGAAACAAGGGAGACCCTAAGGATGTATGCCCAAGGTCAACTATACAAGCTATGAACCCACCAACTCCAAGAGGTTATTAAGTGGGTAGCAAAAGAAGAAGGAGAAATGGCTAAATGGGAGAATGCTGAAAAATATCAATAGGCCCAAAAATCAACAAGGGCCCATGATTATGAAGAGAAGAAATCAAATCACCACAAGGAGGTGGAACCATCTTTGCCAGTACTACAATCATTGGATGAAGTTGAGGCAAAGATCAATAGGATGATGGAATGGATACATGAAAAATTATGGAGAATATGCCAACATTATTGGAGATAGAGTTATGACAACCCAAGAAATAGGATAAAACACCTTTAGAAAATCATAATGAAGGGTTGAAGAGAATAAGAACTTAACTGCCAATCATACGTATTAATGTAACATTTTCCTGTACGATCACCCCAAGGGCCAATGCCCAATCTTGTCACATTTTCATGAGCATTGGGAAAGAATTTTACCTCTAGAGTTTGTACAAAAATACTATGTTCAATCATAGTGGAAACAATCCTAGTCATGGGAAAGGCCATCCCCAAATTGGTTACACCCTTCATACCATCCGAACCTAAGTGCTTATCGAGTTCAATATCCTATTTCCCCAACTAGGCCAACATCCTCTATCTCACCACATTATTATTATTCTCCTCAATACTATTAACCTGTATCCTCACCAACACAACCATCACTTTGGATACCTTACACTTCTTCTCAATTTCAAAATTCTCATCCTTCACCTCCTTCTACCTTGCCACCAATTGTGCTCGAAGGATTTTCACCACAACATCAACCCATGAACATTACTTGTGCTTCTACTATCAATAGTAGTGGGAATCCTCTACAACATCAAAGGCATCCCTTCTTTAGACATGACTGTAAGAAGGGATAGCACAGTTCCAAGGCCACTGTATCCTCCAACCCAGCACAAGTCCAACACTGTGGTGCATCTTCCTCCTCGAACCCAATGCCTCATGTTACCTTATCAAGGCCACCACTCAATACTCCAACAACCATGTCACCCAATGAATATAGCCACATGGGGAGACATGTTGATCCTTGCATACCATTTTACAATCAAAAGTACCATAGTGGGTCAGCTCCTTATAAATTAACCACATCGTATAACTTGTTCCACTATGTCAACTCTATTCAAGTGTGTGAACCCCAATGGGGTAAGTATGATCGGGTCCCAATATTTTCAACATGCAAAGATCCCAACCTTCCATTTATTAATTCTAGTTATACTCAACTATTTAGTTATGGGGGATATCCCCCATTCTAACAACAGCAAAATTAATAAATGTTTTCATTTTCTTTAATTTTACAATTTTTTGTTTTCCAATTTTTCATCTTTCAATTTATTGTTTTGTCTTTTTGGCTTTTTATAAGTAATCTCATCTATGAATAAAGCACTCATGTGACTCATTAGTTGAGGTGTTGTTCTCTGTTATCAAGTCTCAAATAACTAATTATTTGAACAGCGAGCCCACAACATCCATCCACCCATTCTATTAATAAGGGGTTCTACCTAGGTACAATTATATTCGTAATTATTAAAACTTAAAGTAATTTTGTTCTCATTATGCCTAGAGTGAAGAAGGATGGACTAAGCAGGAATGGCTAGGGTGTGACATCAAGGGGACTTATGGATTCTCTTTGGTAATTTCTGTAGGAGTTATCATGCAACTTGGTTGTACTAAGATCCTTGTAGATCTAATGAAAAATGGGAGTAAGATTAATCAAAAGGAACTCTATCAAGGAAACTCAATGATATTCTAGGGGGTTCCACTAGAAAGACATGCACCCATGCCTGAAGGTAGGCAGCTTCTCTGGCTTAAGCAATCATTCAAAAAATTAAAAAAAAGAGAGAGAAAAAAGAGTGCCACAAAGAAAAATCACTCCTCCCTTGTACAAAATGCCAAGTGATCGTATGTCTTGCTATCATGGTGCTCTTATGGTTGTCCATCATCGGATGAAACAATGTGATATCACTGATTAGAGGAATGGACTTGGTCTTGATTTTGGAGCAATGGGAGAATGACACATTAATCACACCATACACCTCACTCTAGACTAAACCATATGTGATAAAGAAAATACTAGTCTAGGTGGGAAGATAGTGAACTACAGTCAACAAGGAACTACCTAGATACCACAACTAGCCCGTCTATAGAGTTCGACCGGATCGTGTGTGAAATGCTCATATTCGTATGGTTGAGTGTAGGGCTACCTCACCACTCATCATTGGCACTGTTGCCCTAGGTCAGCTCCCTCATGTCCCAATCTCTACAATCCCTTCTACAATTCACCTCATTTCACTGTTCATGTATTTGTGACTTATGTCTTGTATAGCATTGAATTGATACCTTATCATCGTGGTATTTACATGTGTGTGTTTTGTGAAATTGGTGTAGATTGCATTTAACCCTTCTAGTGCCTATGGACATTTTAAGGGGTGGTTACATAAGGGCATTATAGGTAGGAACCTACTTTGGGGAGGATCCACTTGCATGACTTTTGTAATTTATACTTGTTGCACACAACCACATCATTTTATACCCTATGAGCACTTCATTTCCAAATCTATTCTTTCCCTTATCATCCTTCTAGTTCAAATATTCCTATGTACCAACAGATGTCTTTTTTCCTCATACTCTTCATGACTTCCATCACTAGATTTTACACCATTATCCTTTCTGTGCCTTTCAGCCTAATCAATATTACCCTGGACCCTTTACATCAATTTCAAGTCCTACATTTTTTAGTTAGAAATTTCAAAAAATTTATCCATTTTTTTCTAAGTACCCTACTTCAAATAGGCCGCGATATCGTGTCTAATGCGATATAACGAACCCGCTATCACGTACACGATATCGCGTCCCTCAAAAACTATAAATATGGGTCCCCCTTGCGAGCGTCAACATAATTTGCAACTATTCACACAAGGGAGTTTTTCAAATTTTCTTCTACAACTTGTGATTGCGTATCTCTTGTTCCAACAGCCATAACTCGCTCACTAGCACTCCAATTTTCAATTCGCTCAAACCTATCTAAACCCAAAGTGTTAAGCTTAGTCATGGAGGAGGGGTACACTCTGAATTGCGCAAAAAAAATTTCAAATTTGTCATCACCCAAAGGACACTATTAAGGGTAATTAATTATACAAAAATGATGAACATGTGCCAAAAACAACTTCATCTCCTCACTTATACTAGGAAATTAAAATTGTGAAGCCACCTAATCAAAGTGGGTCAAATATTAAAACTTTTTGGGGACATTTTCACAAAAATTCCTAACTTTAAATCACATAGAATAAGAGATAAATCCATTAAGGTAAGAAGTAAGGTATAACTTAACTTTGGTAAATAACCTTACTAATGACTAACCCCATGTGATTGCAGATGGCCCCAAAGTGTGGACAACAAGAAGGACCCTCTCAAGGTATGTCCAAGTTACCTAGGAGAGGCATAAGATAAACGTCTTTCAAACAATGTGCAGAGTAGGAGGCATAATCATTTAGCATCCATCAAGAGACTCCTGCTACTATACAATCGGAATAGGCAGAACGAGGAGTTGCTACAGTGCCTGAATAAGGACAACAACTCACGTTATCCTCGAAATGTGTTCAGGCCATCTATGAAAATTCCACATCGGCTATAGTGATCATGGAATTGAACTTTGGACCTTTCATGGAATTTTCTCCTAAGGTTGTTAAGGACCAACTTAAAGGGTCTCCATTATGCCCTATCCTCTCTAAAAGTGGTGCATACCAATTTTGGCACAATAAGGAAGAAGTTACCATAGTCAAAATTTGTGGTGTGTCTATAGATTTTTCCATCAAGGCCATCTCAAAAGTATTGAACCTTCTGAATGTAGGGTCAAAAATTGCTCACATATCCATTCGCTCCAATGCTGATGCACGAAGAGTTTGGTTGGATAGGGTGTACAACAAAGAAGACAAGACATATGAAGAGCTGATGTTGGAATAAAGGATATACTTCAAGATTGGTGCTTATCACATCTTTCCCATGAGAGGATTAAAAAGAATCTCAACATATGTGCCAAGAGGAAGTGTGATACTGATGGGAAAGGCCAATGCTAACCTTCCTCATCTATATCTCATAGAGATCTTAAGGCAGTTTGAAGAACGTAAGATAGGGAAGTTCGTGTTGCCTTTCCCTTGTCTCATCAGGAAGTTGTGCAAACATGCTAGTATTTTGGGGTACGCTAATGACATCCTCAGAAGAGCCTAGAATGCTTCATTCAATAAACTGCTAAAGCCACCAACTCTGAGAAAAAGTGTTGGTGAGACACTAGAGCCAGAGCAAGAGCAAGAACAGAAGGTGGAACCCACTGAAAATCAAACTACAGGTCCTAGCCAACTTCCAAGCACAAGGCCAAGTCAACAACAAGAAGCAGGACCCAGCACAAGCCAACAAGATCAACCACCATCACCGTCGTAGGATTACCGAATATTAATGAGCCATCTCAAGGCCATCGCTAAGACAGTCAATTGAGGAAGTCGTGATGATGCTAATCTCTTCTGCATCATTAACAACATCGTATGACCCATGATTTCTATTGATCATGCATGGGGTGAGGTGTCCATCCAAACAGAAGAAGGGGAGACTTATTGGTCACAACAGATTTTAGGGAAGGTTCCATCTTTCCAGGTGCAATTGGAAATAGGTGAAGGGACCACAGTGGTGGTCATGTAGAACTAGGATGTAGTGAGAACCACAGAAGTGATCATAGACCACATCAAAGAATCTTTCAATGTCCCTATTGTGCCACCGCTAGATTTCACAAGAGCACAAGATGCTCAAACTCTAGCCAGTCTCTCAATGACTCTTGTGGAGCATGAGGATGTCGTTGATCAATTATTGCAAATAGGACAAGTAATAACATCCTTGTTTGACATTCCACAAGATGTCACGGTAGCACAATCAAACCTCATCTCCACCAAAGGAAAGCTGATCATGGCAGAGATCAAGGCTGAGCATGTGGAAGTAGAGTTGACAAGACTACATGAGAGGCTTGTCACCCTACAAGCTGCATAGTGAGACCCATCTCAATTTGTTCCCATAGACCAGTTGGACACTTTTAGGATAAAGCAACTTAATAAACTATTGGTGAATAATAAAAGAGTGGCAGAGAAGAAAGAGAATGCCAATTGGGATGCCTTCAAGGCACAAGCATAAACCTACGCACATGCCAAGGCACTCAGATCCGTACAAGAGGAGAATAAATAGCTTGCTGCTAATAACCTTTGGTTGACCACTATGGAGAAATAGAAGAATGTTCTCAAGGAAAAATTTTAGCAATTATGAGAACAATTGGTCAGGGTGAACCAAGACATGAACCATTTGGCAAGAGAGAATCGAACACTCTCAATGGAGGAGGTATGTGCAATCTGTCAAAAGATGGCCATTGAGATAAGCGCATGGAAAAATAAAGCCAAGTGGCATGAAAAGTTAAAGGAGCACTTCAGAGACCAGGTGGGAATGTACAAGCAAGTCATAGAAAAGGAGATCCATATGGCCAAGGCCCACATCAACACTTTCAAAGCTCAACATGTTGATTGGTGGGCCATATTGGACACATGCATTTGCCCACCAGGCGGAACTTAAAAGCTAGGACTTGTAGATTTAAGACCTCATAGAGTACATGGAATTGAAAAACCTGCAGTATGCCAATCTAGCCATGTTGATAGCAAGACGTCTGAGAATAGAGCTTGAGAAGCAAGTAGTTGCCACCTACACCAAATATGAAGTAGAATTTTTGGAGCACAAGAAAACGTTGCAGAAGCTAGAAGTCAAAAATTCTAAACTAAAGGTGGTTAAGACCAGCTACCAAGGCCAGAGAGATGTCACAGCAGACTTGGCTCAACGACTTATGGATTTTCAAGAGTACACGGATAAAGCCAGAGCCTACAAGGAGGAACGACGATTGTTTGTAGCCTGGTACGTTAAAGCAAATAAGATGTTCCCACAACTACCATGCCCATGGAAGGTGCTAACTCTATCAAACATTGGAGCATCAACATGGATGACACAAGATCCCTGAAAAAAAAGAGGAAAAGCTCCAGGCACTACTTTAGAGTCATCAAATTCCAAAACCTGGAGCCTGATACAAGGGGAAGTAACCCATGGAGGAGCCACACCACCTAGAACCACTTGAGCCAAATAAATTTTACAATTTTGCAATTTTGTAATTTTTTGGTGTATCCTAATTTTTTTCTATTGAGTTCTCCACTGTGGCATGAATAAATCCCTAGTAAGTTAATAATCCCATACCTATCCATTGTGTAATCAATGGGGCTTGATCTCATTTTGTTTAACTCGAGGAGAAGTTTTCATTCAGTCGTGGGGGTATGATGAATCGTGATTCATTACATCACAATATCGGGTACGTGATATCATGGCCTAGCTCACGATATCATATACGCGATATCATGGCTCCTGTGTAGGCCTTTAAATACACCTTAGGAACATGGTGAAGAGGAGGATTTTTTTAAGTTAGAAATTAGATTTCAATTTTAGTCTTTCTCAACCCTTTCTCCCAGTGCATGCCTATAGTGTGATGATTGTAATTGTACAACATCCTTTATTCAAGTGTGACATACTTGGACACACACATGATCGAAAATAAAGATCAAGATTACTTCATCATTACAGCATTCACTTAGTTTAGTTATTTAATTGTTATTGTTATTTATTTCTTTTGTAGTTAATATCTCTTCACCCTAAACTCCTTAAATGCAGAATGAGTACGACTTAATCATAAGCATTCAAGTGTGACTACTTGACATCCCAGTAGTGTACCTAGGCCATGAGCTTGGTAATCCCAGTAGTAGTCATGCACAAGGTCCAAGATGTGTATGGATGATTAAGGAACAAATGCTCATCGCACTTAAGCTAGCTTAGATTCTCTTTACCCTTTCTCTCTTAGCTTAATTAAAGTTATTTTCCATTGCCTCTAGGAGTAGCACTAGGTTAGAAACCACATCATACACCTCACTCTGGACTAAACCATATGTGACAAAGCAAATACTAGTCCAAGTGAGAAGACAGTGAACTGCGATCAACAAGTAACTACCTAGATACCACAACTAGCCCATCTGCAAAGTTCAATCGAATCATGCATGAAATGCTCGTATTCATATGGTTGAGTGTAGGGCTACCTCGCTACTCATCAATAGTAGAAATATACATGCTATAAATTTTGAAAACATATTAAGAAAATTATCAATTGTTCTTAATAATATTTGGAACAAATCAACCCAATTTGCAATTGTAATATTCCATCTATGTCTAATATGCTTTAATGTAGGACATTGTAGGAAAATGTAGTATTCATCTTCAATGTTATTTTTATTATATAGTCCACATATTTATTCTTCATAAGGAATTTTATGCCATCTAGTTATTTCAACTCTTAAATGAAGAGATCCCATTCATGCTCTACTAATTGTGCATCATAGGAAATGAGGAACAATAGAAAATAAATAAGTTACCTTTAAATTATACTATTCAAATATAGATATTTTTTTCCTTCAACATTTTCTAAAAGTTTTTGATATACAAATTATTTTACCAAATTGCAAACTTGGTTAGGATTAAAATAGAGAATGTACTCTTAAATATTCCATTTATTAAGACATAGAACTTCCTAGTGAAGTCATCCTTTATTATGTATTTTCATGATCATGTGTTTGGAATATTTATCTAATGAAGATGTAGAAATATTATTAATGTAGGATATAAATTGAATGACTTGATCATTTGTGTTGTATTATCTTTTTTTATGATATTTTGTTGTACATATCTAATGAGGAAGAGTGTTTGGATCTCTTGAGAATGACATGTCTTAAGTTGAAGGAGGCATAATTGGTGATCGATGTGTAGAGAATTCATTTCTTTAAGAGGAAAATCATATAGTTGGGACATGTGATTTCTAAAAACTAAATTTGAATGGAAGCTACAAAGATGATGGCAATTAGAGATTATCCAACTCTTAAGAATGTTGGGGAGTTAAGATCATTCCCTAGTTTAGCAAGTTACTCTAAAAGACTCATAAAAAAGTTTAATAATATTTTTTGGATCATGTTTGCTTTGTTGAAGAAAAATGAAGATATTAAGTGGAATAATAAAACCCAAAGGAACTTTAACTTATTAAAGGAAAAAATAACTAGTGAACTAGTGCTTGCAATTCCAAATTTTTAGAAGCTTTTTTAGGTGGAGGTGAATGCAAGTGGACTTGCCATTAATGGGGTACTTTCACAAGAAGGTAGGCCTATTGCTTACTTTTTAGAAAAGTTGAGTAAGTCAAGGTATAAATATAGCATATATAACAGGGAATTGTATGCTATTCTTCAAACAAACAAGTATTGGAGGCATTACTTGTTACACAAGGAGTTCACGTTGATGAAGGATCACAAACCACTTCAGTTTTTGAATTCCTAAAAGAAGTTGAGTGCTAAATACACAAAGAGGTTTACACAGCTACAGGAGATCAATTTTTTGCTTAAGCATAAAATTTGACAAGCCAATGTGATATTTGATGTAGTGTCTAGGATACAAGTCGTGAATCTTAACATGCCTCACATGGAAGGTATGGGTGATTTCGTTGATTTCTACGAAAATGATTATGATTTTGGGTAGGTTTGAAAAAGCCTCAAGGAACCATTTTTGTGTAGGATAGACCAATGCAGGAACTATCATATTCAAGATGAATTCCCATTCAAGAATGGAAAGGTATAAATTCCTAATTATGATTTTAGGAAGAAAATTTTGGTTGAAAAATGTTGTGGTGGCATGGTAGGCCATATGGGTAGGGATAAAACATTGGGACTTTTGGGTAGGTACTATTTTTGGCCTAGAATGACATATAAAGTTTTAAAATTTATTGAGTGTTTGACTTCTCAAAAATTCAAAGGAGGTAAAGGAGTAGATGAACATTATATGCCTTTGCCAATTTCCAAGGGTTTATGGGAAAGTATGTCACTAGATTTTGTGATTGGTATTCCAAAGATAAAAAGTGGAAATGATGCTATTTTTTATGGTGAATAGATTTGTGTAAAAAGCTAATTGATATTTTTCATGTTGCAAATTTGGTTTTCCAGCATGGTATGAAATTCCATGGAATTCCATTGAATATTGTTAGTGACAAAGACTTTAAGTTCATTAGTCATTTTTAGAGGTTCCTTTGCAATATTTTAGGAACAAAGTTTAATTTTTGTAGTACATATCTCCATAATTTGATGGTCAAATTGAGGTTTTGACTAAATCTATTTTAAATATTTGAAGGTATTTATGTGATGGACAACCCAATCACTAGGAAATTTTGTTATGTCATACTAAATTTTCTTATAATAATTCTTTACATGTTACTATTGGGAAAACCCATTTGAGATGAACTATGGTGTTTGTCCAAAGATGATGGGCAATGTGAGGAGCTTTGATGGAAAAGCTCAACTCAATGTTGATTTTGTGCAATAGATAAGGGATCTTCATGTACAAGGAAAATCTAGAGAAGAAGGCTAAAGAGAGAGCTCTCAAGAGGAATGAGGACAAGTAAAAGCCTAACTTTGTTGTTGGTAATCTAGTTTCGATGCACTTGAAGAAGAAGAGGTTGAGAGGTGTTAACTTCTCCAAGTTAAAATCCAAGAAGATGGGTTCTTTTAGCATCAAGGCCAATATTAATGATAATGCTTTTGAGATTGACTTACTAAATTGATGAGCGACAAGGTACCCCTACATCCAACGATATGAATCACAAGTGTTCACACACAATCCAACCAAATTTTGTGGATGGAACTAGTTGTGGCATTTAGATCGCTAAGCCTTGATCGATGTTCGTTGTCTTTCCACTTGGACTAGTGGTAGCTTTGTCATGTATGATTTAGTCCAAACTGAGGCACATGATTTTTATTATTTTATATTTTATTATTCTACAATTAACAATAGGTTGAAACTCGATTTATAAATAATTCAACTAATCTAATTTCTAATTAATAATTAGCTACCCTAACATAAGTATCTAATCCAACTTCCTGTGCACATCTTGAACACATATAACACTGCTAGATTACCAAACGTTAAGTGTTGCTGGGATTACCAAGAGTCATATACATGCTCAAAGTGATCGAACTTATGTGCTTAAGTAATTAACATGCATTAAAATGTAAATATTAACTAAGTACATGAAAAGTAAATTGCATGGAAAGTAAATCTAATCTAAGTCAAAGTGCTGTAATGAATAAGAATCAATCTTGATCTTATTGTCGTTCATGGAATATGTCCAAGTACATTGCGAATTGAATAAGACTTCATACAACTGACTCAGATCCACTCTATGGGCACTCACTGACTATTCTCTAAGATTATAGAATAAAACTACAAGAATTCGACTACTCTATTGACAAAACTATGAAAAACTCCTTGAAAAACTGACTTGAAATCATGTGCCCAAGTGCTATATTTATAGGTTGGCCCATACCCTATGACATTGGATACCCAACATTGCAGCTTGGATCTGACGTCGAATACCCAATGTTAGAGTAGATGAAAAACGTGCTTCATCATACCCCCACAACTGAATGAAAACTTGTCCTTGAGTGTAAAAGAGAAGGAAAAAGTTCCTTACAAAATATTGGGAATGTATGGGATTATTGACTAATATGCAAACTATTGACTGACTCTGAGTGCTGCATTACAAAATTTTATTCAAGTGGATGCATACAAAATGATAGAGTGACATAAAGACTGGACAGACATTAAAGATTACAAAATTTGTAGAGGTCTTCAAGAATCCACTGAAGATGATTCTTCTTATTGCCCCTAGTAATGGTAGACTTTTAACATTGATTATTATGTTCATGCTTCTCTAATTATGCAAAACATTCTTGAAGGATGGACTAAAATTTCTTCTCATCATCCCATGGATCTAACAAACATGTGATGCTTAAGCTACTATCTTGTATGTGCTATGATTTGTCCATAGGCATATCCTCCATTGTCCCTCTCTTGGCTTTGTTTTTGTGTCTAGAAAAAGACCTTCTTTCTTGGGCATTTCTTTTAGCATCACCTATAGTCACCAAAGGATCAACATTAGTTTTGGTAAATTTTCCTTAATAATTAACCCTTTTTAGATCCCTTAGTTTTCTTTTAAGCACAAGGTGATTACAGCATACTATGCCCAAGGCTATGAGGTAACTAAAATCATCAACTTGTTCACATTATTTTCATCAAATACTATTAGTTACCATGATGTTTACAAATAAGATGTTGAAAAAATTTCAAAAATTTAAAGTAGGCATCCCTAGCCCCCATGACTAATAAGCATAACTTCAGAAGCACATAGGTTTTTGAATAATTGAAACCAAAGGTCTAATTCAGAAGATGACCAAAAAATATTAACGAATATGAAAATAGAAAAGTAGTAAAAATTAATGAAACAAATGAGTAGTCCCAAAATCATGTATAAATTCAAAGAAACCATCATTGATGTTCTAGAAGATGTGAAGGTTAGTTGAAAGCTATGATTAACAAAAGTTATGCAAGTGGATCCTCCCCAAAGCAGGCTCCTACCATAATGTCCTTACATAACCACTTCTATAGATGTCTGTGGGCACCCAAGAAGTTAAATGTAGACCATGCCTTTATTCCAAACAACACACAACTGTTGTGGTTACGATGTTGCACTATACTACACAAAACCAAAAGGCTCATAATTGCATGCAATAGTGAGGTAAATAATGGAATGAGAAGTGATTGTAGAGATCGGGATGTAAGGTACTTGACCATTTCCATAATAGGTTCTTGTGATAAGTGTGATTAAAATGATCAACATACCTATCCGTCCAAGTTTAGACCAAGTCCATACCATGAATAGTAACCTCTCATTGATGTGTTCCATCCTACCAACCACCATGAGCCCACAACCACCTCAAACAATAATCATCACTCCAAAAAGAGAAGAAAAGAAAAGAAGGAAGGAAGGTCCATAGTTAGAGGGGTGCCTTCAAGCATGGGTAACATGTCTTTCTAGCCCCATAACCAGTGCTTGTAGCCCATTATTGTGTCTAAGGGGTGTGCTTTGAATTCCCTTTTTTTTTTTGTGAAAATCACACCATGCAAATATAGAGCTTCCTTTTTATTGGTTGACAAGAGAGTGATGATACATTCCAAGAGGAATCATAAACCACATGAAGGAAGTCAAGATGAGAACTCAACAAGTCCCCTTGAGGTCACATCCTTTGCCATTCACACTTGGTCATTCCCTCTTTCTTCAAGGTACAATGATCATTAATTAATTTCAATTTCATAAAAGAAAAACCAAATTATTTCCATGAAAAAGACCTTTTATTCAGAGAAGTAGAGGGATGGATGAGGTGGTCCCACTACTTTACACAATTACTTACCCAATCATCTTGATAGCATAGCACAAAAAACCCAACACATAGCATTGACTTTTGCATCATGACTTGGCAATATTATTAACAAAAACATAAAAATACATTCATAAAGCAAAAATAAAATGACTCAAGAAAAGAGGAAAATATAAAGAAAAAATATTAAGAAATGGAAAACATATGAAGAATCAAAAAATTTTGGAAAAAATAAGAAAATGATAAAAAATTGTAAAACAAAGAATAGGTGAAAAATATTTATTAGTTCTATAAGATATATGCATCTAAGTCCTTTATTTGGTTCATTTTCTTAAGTCTAAAACTAATAAGCAGATCCATTATCTCCATGCATCTTTGAAATAATCTTAAAATCTCATTTTTAAGCCACTAGGTGTCTTCTAATTTAGTGGCTATTACATAGACTAGTCTTTGTTCACACACTTGTTTCTTAGCTTTGTTGTGAGTTTTGTTAATATTTTGAATTTCTAGCCCATAGTTTCATCCTTTAATATTAGCAATGATGCATGGATTCTGTTGTCTTTCCACAGTGATAGGTTCATCTTTTATGTCTTGTGTTGGAGTGGTGATAGTTGTTGGCTTTTGTGTAGGGTCAGAGGACGTTGATTGTGAAAAGGAAGTCATTGCACCAAATTAGCATTGTGTTGGCTTAGATGATGTAGTGGGTCCATGCATGATTTGCTTCAACTTACGGCCTTTCCTCTAGAAGGGATGTTTCCTACGTTGTTGTTGAGACCCACTGGTATTAGCATGTCTATGCATATTTACAACACAAGTGGAATCTATTTGTTGATATTATGGTGTTGAACCTTTTTGTGTTGCTAGTAGTGGCCTGTGAGTATGAGAATATTGAGGATATGCCAAAGGATGAGAGGTGTGAGGTGGTGACCTCATATAAGATGTTGCAGGGTGTTGATATTTGGGAGAGTGTAGTAGTGATTTGAGGTAGAGGAAGTAGAACTAGTTGAGAAAATAGGCTGTTGAACATAATATTTGTATGGGTTCAGCTAGTAGTAAGGGTAGGGCTGGTTTGGTTGTGGCCTCCCCCACAACTGTGGTTGTTGCCACTACAGTTGATGCTAGTGTTGAGGCTAGTAATAAGTCCCCTTAGGATAGTACGATTGGTTTTGGGGTTGTCTAAAATTACTGCACAAAAGAGGAAATCTCCTAAGCATGTACTTTTGTACAAACTTCAAATTTAATGCCCCTGCCCAATACTCAAGTAGATGCAACAAGACTGGGCAATGGCCCTTTGGATGGTCATATAGGAAAATGTCACATCCACCATCCTCTTCAATGGTTGAGTCTATAGCCTCTTCTTCTACAACCATTTCCCCTTCTTGCCGAAAAGTGTTCCTAGTTGTTTCTTGGTTCTTTTTCCTCCTTTTTTTGTGATCACTTAATTCGTGTTGCACTACTCTCTCCTCTCTGATTTCTTCGCAAGTTTTACCTTTCACATTCATTGATTCTAACATCTTATCCAACTTTTCTTTAATCTCAATAATAGAATTTTGTATTGAAAAGGTCCATTGTAAAATCACCTCATTTAGAGCTGCCTATTTTTCCTTATCATAGATATGGATGCTTTTCTTTGCAGAGTTGGATCCCAGTTATTTTCCTCTACATTCTCTCATCTACATAGCTCTCCTTCCTTTTTCACCACACACTTAATTAACTCTTTGATCTAATGGGTTTGTAGCTCATTTAATTAACCTAAAGCATACATCCCAAGGGTCTCCCTTATTTCATTATGAAGGCCATCTATGATGTGGAAAAGTTGCCTTTCCTCAAAGAAACCATTGCCTAGGCATCTATGTAGTAGTGAATAGTATCTTTCCAAGGCCACTTCCAAGGGTTCATGATTTTCTTGCTTCCACTCTTGGATTTCTTTTCTTAGGTTGGACACTCTCACATAGGTTTCATATTTTTTATTGACAAGTTCCAACATTGTGAACTGCTAGTGAATAGAGCTTGGTTCCAATGATCTATACCAACTTTCAGCTTCGTTGATTAGTGTCGTAGGAAAGAGCTTAAGCATTTTCCATTCACTTTCAATGTTGTATAAGGAATAGGCATCATGGAAGGCTTGTAGATGATGTTGTGGATCATAATCATAGCCTTCCATGAAGTTAGGGATATTATTAATATCAAGTCTAAGTAGATGACTTTTCTTACGATGCCTATGAGGTATCTTAATTACCTCTATGATTTGCATTAGGCTCTTAGTGGCCAATAAGGGTTCATCATCATCAAACATGTTGTCATGAAAATTTATATTTCTATTTGTTTGATTATGAAAATCTTGTCTATGCTCATTATGATGTCTTTTATTTTTCCTTGGGTTTGATTTCTATCTTTATCTTGACCCCATAGTGGAGCTCTATCTCTATACCTATGTTCATCTTCATCAGAACTAGGCATTGAAGTGAAAGAGGAAGATGAAGAATTGGGAGAATCGCCATGGCTTCTATGGTTCTCCCCATGATCCCTTAATTTATCTTTTCTAAGTTTAGAGGAGGTCTAAAGGCCTTGAGGCCCTCCTTGTTCTAGGACTTTCTCCATCTCCTCTAGGATTGTCTGCACTAGTTGAATGTAGTCTTTGGGTGTAGTAAGGGTATAAATGAGCATAGGAAACACCTGTTTGAGGTTGTTCACTCTAAATTTCTTTAGTATATATCCTATCATTTCTCCTATGAGTGTTCTAGTCATATGATGCATTATGGATCCTATGTGAAGAAGACATGGTTTCGTTTGATAATGTATGTGACTTAAAATATTAATGTTTTCTAAAAGATAGATCATTAATACATTTACAATAATCATGTATAATATAACTAATCTAAATAACTAGCACCATCCCCAGTAATGGCACCAATGATAAGTGACGAGGTACCCCTACGTCCAACCATATGAATCACAAGCATTCACGCATGATCTAGTCGAATTTTGTGGATGGGACTAGTTGTGGCATCTAGATTGCTAAGCCTTTACCATAATTTGTAGTCTTCCCACTTGGAATAGCACATATGGTTTAGTCCAGAGTGAGGCATATGATTTTTATTATTTTATATTTTATTATTCTATGATTAACATTAGGTTGAAAATCTACCAATTACCTCTTCCATGCTAAGCTAGCTTGATAACTTCTGGCTTAACACCCATGCGAACTAGCCACTAAAGTACATGCTATGCTAACTATGCTCTAGAGAGTATTAGGAAGAATGAAAGCGTAGCACAACACTTAGAAAAATTTCTATAGCTTGTGTCATTATTTTGACACTTAGCCAAAATTGCAGAAAATTGGTCATTGAAGCTAACTACACTCTACTATAGTGGAGAGCGTGGTTCCAACACTTCGAAAAATTTGTAGAAAGTGCCATCATTCTGACACATAGAAAAATTTTGCAAATCTGGTAGTTGGAGCTAACTACACTCAACACTTAGAAAACTTTGGGCAAAGTGCCACTATTTTAACACTTAGCCAAATTTGCAGGCGAGATGCTAAGACCCAAAACTTTGTGGTGTTTCAATGGCCCCTCTTTGTTGATGTCTAGAGGAGTGGCCCTAGAGACATCAACAAAGAATTGCAAAACACCACAATAGACATGGCACCAATATTGCTTATCAGTATTAGATCGGGTGTTGTTCCACCATGTTGAAGAGTGTTGTGGATAAGGGTATGCTAGGGCAAAGTGTGTAGGCAATGTGCTAGGGGGATGAAATACAAGTAAAAAAATAAAATGCAAATAGTGTATCTTAATGCAAGATGCAAAGTCAACACAATTGATAGTGACCATCACATGAAGTGGCTTGCCCTTGAAATGTTGACCTCTCATCAAAGTAATCATGAGAGAGTCAAAGTCAATCCAAGGTTGGGCCAATTATGAAGCTACAGTGTTGTCAATTTTCTTGGGGTTGTGCTTTTCCCCATTCTCCTTTTTCTTTCTTTTTTCTCATTTTTTGCTCTTTTCTTTTTTGCTTTTTCTTCTTTTCTTTGTTACGAGGAAAACCCCATTGGGTTTGGCTTACTACTGAATGCTAGCTGCTTACTTTGATGCAACCACATCACATCTGTAGGATAGGTGTTTTCCCTTCAAGATGAGTTGCATTACATCTACTTGGGCCTTGACTAGCCAACAAAGGCTCCCCACGGGACAAGTTGCATTACGTCCACTATGGGTTCTACAATTGACATGAGGAGAATGTCATATGCATCAGAGGGATGTGCAATCATGAGTATGTAAGGGATGAGAGGCTATTAGGATGAAGGAGTGGATGTGGGTAGGTTGTAATGATATGAGGAGGATGTGCACTCTTGAGTGGCTTAACTAGTCCAATCATGCACATCAAAGCAATGTGATGACTTGCTGCTACAATGAGATGCGTCTTTGCATGACACCTCAAGGGCTTCATCTTGCAAACACAACTCCGAGAAGACAAGAAGACCACACAACATGAAATGCAAATCAAATGCTAGATGTGAAGATGTTGCAAGTGTTGGGTGCAAAGATGCTACAAATGCATCGGATGTTGCACTAGTTGTAAGTGCTCAAGAAGCTAGTGAAAGTGCCAAGGCGATGATGCTATGAGTTCTTCGAAGGCCACACTGATGGTAGGCGCTCCAAAAGATTAGCAAAATGGTGGGAGGTGATGATGATGTAAGTGCCCCAAAGGTTTCACCAATGGTAGGTGCTCCAATAGATCAGCAACATGCTATTTTAAAGTCTTGGTAGACTATGAACCCAATTTAAGATCTTAGAAGATCATGATGTGCTAGTTTATGATCCTAGCAGACTGCTAGGTGCCAATTTCATGTTGTAACGGATGATGGATGTTCTGCCAATTTAACATCATGACCCAAGAATGATCTATGTCAATTTATAGTCATAGCAGAAGTCTACACCAATTTATAGTCATAGCATATTGTCTATGCCAATTTTTTGCATCATGGAGGACAAGTGCTTACCTTACTTGTATGAGGTGTGATGTTGCATGCGTAGTCATGCTATGTGCTTGCAAGATCCTACAAAAATCAACTAGAAAAATAACATCAAGTGGGGTTGTAAATAGTGTTAAAATGTGCAAATGAAAGGAAAGAAATGCAAAAAGTGATAGTTTTAGGTCATTTTAGGTTGTGGGCTAGTTTAAGCCCTTTTTGGGCCACGTGTTTTTTACAGTTTTAGTTTTATGATTTTTATGTGTTTTTTATGTTTTTCAAATGCAATGTGTAAGCTAAGTTGATGAATACGTAAACAAAGCAAAAAACATGTGAACAAAATAAAATGAGTGATCTAAGTGAGCACGCAAAATGTAAATGTGTAGACTAGTGTGATGTAAACAAAAGTTAAAAAAGCATGGCACATGGAGGCAAGGGGTAGGTAGGTGCCTAGCACATTTTTGGCTAAGGGAGTGCCTTGATTAGGCAATTGTTTCTTAATCTAGTTTGGATTAGGGAACACATAGGGCCTAGGGTCCTTTGGAAGGTTGTTGGCTACAACTACTCGTTTGGGTATGTCAGCCTTATGCATTGCATTGGTTACCTCAGATGCATCACTAAGAAACTCCACCTCTGATACTTGCTCCATGCCTATGTTGTGGATAGCTGGAGGGGAGGCATTATCACTATCAATGATAACTTGACCACCTCTATATGGAAGGTGGACTTCTTGATGGATGGGAGAGGAGACAACCCATAGTTGAACTAGCCAAGGCTTGCCCAAGATTAGGTTGAAGCTTGGCATCTCCTCTATGATAGTGAAATCTATGCTGGTGGGGAATTTCTCCCCTACCATGAAGGCTAAGTTGATTGTACCCTTGATGGTGATGCATGATCCATTGAAGGATTTTAGACATGTGGTTTTGGTTGGCCTAATTTTGTCTACCAAGCCTAGCTTGTCGATGAAAAAGTACAAGACTACATTTGTTGCTACACCATCATCGACATGCACTCTACGGATTGTGCATTGCCCAACACGTACGCTAATGGACAGTGGAGCTGTAGTAACCTCCCCTTGTTTGAGGTTGACCTTGACTCCATCATCGTGAAACACTAGATATGTTGAAGCTAATTCCTATGGTGCAAGGGGCAACATCATTGCATGGATGGTGTTCTCATCTATAGGGATGTCCTCTGTAATAGGAATGAAGGCAAACATCCAAGCCAATGCTTGGGGATGAGCAGATGATGCCATGACTAGGTTGTACAAGCTCAACATTGTGTTCTTTTACTTAAGCGTTTATTTCACCTGGGCTAGTGCAACTATGAAGTCCTTATCATTGGTCATTATGTTGGCCTTAACTTCCTCCATGTGGCTTAAGAGATGGATGTCACATGGAGGGGACTTGGGCTTAGGTTGCTTGGCCTACTTGGGGTCAAGGGCCCCAGTGTTCAGTTATTGCTTGTTGGTTATGGCCTTTGCTTTGGCCATGGGAGTTTCAAGGTGCTTGTTTGTCCTCTTGCACTACCATTTGGTAGGCCTACCTGAGTTGCTAGTGGGGTCAGCCCATGAAGGAGGAGAGACTAAGAAATTGCCCACTATTGTGCTTTAGGTAGGTGAGGGGCCATCACATTGTAACACCCTTATGACAAACAGTGGTTTAGGAGTTATTGCAGGGTCAACTCATTGTGGCACCTTGATGACAAAAGGTATCTTAGCGATTGTTGTTGCTACGTCATGCCAATTTAACATCTTAGCAAATGGTTGGTTTGGTTGCTAGTTTAACGTATTAGCGTATAATTGTTGTGGGATATTGACCACAAAGGGTGTTGTGGGTGCCCAAGGTGGCACTTTGATAACAAAGGAGGGCCTCTTGCTTATGGAGGCTGAGGGATCCTTACCTTGCTAGAAGAAACACAAATCACAAAAGATTGTTGCATCGGTTTAGACTTGCCACCTATGTTGATGGATTTTATCATGTAGAGGGCATCATCTACGTTGGATTGGCTTGCTACGTTAAGCACTAGTTGTTCCTATTCTATCATTATTTGCAGGTCATCCTCCAAAGCATGATAGTTGTTTTTACTGTGATCAAATAGTTGGTGGTAATGACAGTATAGGTCCATCTTGAAGTGTTGTGGGACCAGGGGCTCGACTAGTACTATTAAGGTTAGGTTCCTCAATAATTCACAGTACTTGTCATGTTTTTAGCAGGCAATCTTCAATATGTGTTTGTGTTGGATTTTCCTAGCTTTCAAGAGTTCCTCCAGTAGTTTAGAGGGTTCCATCAGTAGCAATGTATACTTTGAGCAATCCTTGTGCTCAAAGTTGGACCTTGGGGTGGCCCCTACCAATGTAGGCGAGTTGGCACCAAAGTTAGCAACTTTGTTTGCTAGGACCTTGGGCTACTTAGTTGTCAGGCCCAAGTTGGTTGCTTTTGTGCTTGCATCCACTATTTCCACTATTGCATTTTGCTTATGCACATGTTCGTTTCTATAGGCCATGTAGGCTAGGTCGTTACTAGCTTGGGCTACCTCTTCTATGCCTTTCGTTTGGGTAAAGGCTTGGCTAAGAGACTTTGGGGCTAGGTAATATAGTTTGGACTTAATAAAGTTATTTATTGCATCCTTGAAGATGGTCAATAGGTGCATCTCTACTAGGGGTTCACACATTTTGCTCAATGCAATGCTCCAGCATTGGAGGAATTTTGGCATGAGCTTTAGGGGCCATTACTTGACTTGCATGAGTTGGTCAAGGGTTACTTCAACCTTTAGTTTGTACCTAAAGCATGTCACAAATTGGATTATGAGATCCTCCAAAAAAGAGATTAAGACCTTAGGTAGCACATGATACCAATCTAAGGCCTTACCAGTGAGTGACATGAGGAACACGTGCATGATGGCATGTGGCCAGGCTTGAAGGAGAAAGCACTCAGATCGAAATATGACCAAGTGTGCATTGGGATCTCCTTTACCATTGTACTTGGTGAGTTGAGGTAGCTAGAACCTAGTTGGAAGAGTCAGGGGTGGGACAATAGGACTTATGGGGTTGTCCTAGTAGAATTCCACCACCTTGATAGTTTTGAAGAAGGTAGCTTTGAGTTGGTTGATCTCCTTCATCAAATTTTGGATTCGTTGGAATGCATGATCCAAGATTGAGGATGTGCTAGCTAATTGCATTGGTTGGGCTTGTGTTGGTTACATACAATAGGATTAGATTGTTGGTTGTGGAGTTTACTAGTTTAGCGTCGTAGCAGATAGTCGTTGCTAGTTTAACATTGTAGAAAATGCGTTTAGTTGATGTGTTGGCTGAGGGATGGGTGTGGTAATCGAGGTGAACCACACACGAGTGGGTTGGACAAATGTCGTGGACACCAATGAGACAAGTGGAATGTGGGATGCTTGAATCGCCTAGGGCTAGGAGGTGGCCCCTACATGAACATAGGGTTGGACAAATGCAATGGTCACTTACAAGGAAGGCTAAATTGGCATGATCACCATCTTGGACCGAATCAACGAGGGGCCATACTAGGGAGTAGTTATTGGAAGATAGTGTAGAGGGGGCTCTCATATTCAGAGTGGGCCTTAAACTCATCTTTTTTCTCCTGTGATGCTTCTTCGTAGGTTGTCCCTGCATCATGCTCATTTGCACAAATGAGTTGGGAAGAAAACTGGTAGTAGGACTCTATGAGTGAGATTATGTTGAAGAAGGGGTTGTACTCTCGTTCATCCTGGTGGACTCATTCATAGTCTTGGTTTGCCTCCAAGTCAAGGCAATCCACTAGTAATCCTGCTTGGATTTTGGCATATACAAAATTGTATTATTTGTGGCTTAACACAACACACTTTGGATAGATCGTGGTGTCAAATGTCTTAGGCACCAACATGAAAGGTTGATCTAGATTCATGTTCACAAATTGGGTTGTAAGAGTTTCTATTTGCAAAAAAAAACAACTAACTTTGAAAACTGCAGAAAAATGACTAAGTCTGCTGGTAGCAAAAAAATGGCTAAGTATAAAAATGTAGAAAAATGGCTAAGTGTAAAAATGCAAAAAAAAATGGCTAAGTCTAGAAACTGCAAAAAATTGACTAAGTGTAAAACTATAGAAAATTTGGCTAAGTATGAAACTGCAAAAATTTGGCTAAGTATGAAAATGTAGAAAAAATGCTAAGTATGGAGATGCAAAAAAAAAATGCTAATTGTGAAAGCTGCTGAAAATTGCTAATTTTGGTGCTGGTTATGCTCTCTATGCTGGAGCCAGCTACACTCTCTATGCTAGAGCTAGCTATGCTCTCTATGCTGAGAACCAACTATGCTCTCTCAAGCACCTAGAATTTTGGTTAAGTCCCAAATATGCACTTTGGCTTTTGTCTAGTGGGGTTCCAAGGGAATTGACGATGGGGTCCAATCTACACCAACCGATGGTGAAGAGAGCATGCGAGACAACAATCAAAAAATGCAAAAGGAAATGGCGAGGCCTTCCTTCTAGCACCAAAAACGGTAATGATCAAAAATGTCTATGGCTAGAACACTGAGGGATTCATGGGTGCATAGCCTAACTGTGCCTTCGCACAAGATCCTTGCTAGAAAATATAGATGGAGTGCCCTGGAAAATCTTGTCAATTGAACAAGGACTTTTCCAACTACAACTAAGGTATTGGATGTAACCAAGGGTGGCATGATTAGCTAAAATGCAAATGCAAATAACATGAAATGGTGCCAGGTGTCAAAGTGGTTTTTCACGATGCTAAGTGTAAAGTGTAGCCATGGAATGGGGATGAGCATAGCCAAGGGTTTTGACTGAAACAAGGGTATCAACCTGCAGAGACTACTGCCCGAGTGTAGTACAATGTGACAATGCATGAAAAAGTGCAAAAGGATGCAAGAAAAATGTAAGAAAATGCTAAAAATGGGAGAGAGAAATGAAACATTGCCCCAAATGGAAGCATAGTTAACTCCAAAAGGATCTCAAAAGGTACACGGTGTATAATAGATGTAGTGGGAGCATAGTCACAGTCTCGATGGTGTCAAGCCATGTAGTCTGGTGCTCGTCCTGATGAACCATGCCTGCTCAGTTTGCCACTACAATGTACCTTGTGATGTTCTACAAGGCTGCAACAGAACTATGGTGTATCATGTAGTGCAGGGCTATCATGGGGTGTGGTGTACTATGTAGTGTAGCTATGCCTCTTTGCCAATGTGGTGTACTCTTGGTCTCATTCACCCATAGAGCTAAGTGCCAAAATGCCAAATGCCAAATGAAAGTGCCAATTGCCAACCCCTAAAATATTGGGGCATAGGGGTATTTATAGGGCTAGGTTTAGCCCAAAATGCAGATCAAGTGCCACGTGGCAGTGTAATAGGTGGGACTACAAGAAAAATTAAAAAAAATTTCTAAGTTTGGAGGTGACCAAAAAAAGTTCAAAAATTTTTCTAACTCTGATTGCTACGCTTGCTATGCTCACCCCTTACTACACTCACTACTCTTTAGAGTGAAGGTACAATTTGGGACAAACGAGGGATGTAGGAGAAATGCAACTTATTAATCTTTCTTGCTAGAGGATTGTTGGAGCTAGAATGAAGGCCTATGCTAAGCTCTAGAAGCTTTGGAGGTAGTTCCATGTCGCTACACTAGTTATGCTCTGAAGCATAGCCCAACAGTTAGGTAGATTTGCCAAAAACTGAAGTCTAGTGTTGCTACGCTCATGAGCATAGCATGAAGGGATAGGTGCAAAACTAAAGTCTAGTGCTACTATGCTCATAAGCCTAGTAAGAAGGAATAGGATGTACCATAGAAACTTAGAAAAATCTAGCAAAAATTGCAATCCTTATTCTTACTACGCTAGCTACACTCAAGAGCATAGTAAGAGGGGTAGCTTAAGTTAGAAAATCTGCAAATGCCTCTTCCAATCTAAGCTAGCTTGATAGTTTTTGGCTTAACACCTATGCAAACTGGCCACTAAAGTACATGCTATGCTAACTACACTCTAGAGCGTAGCAAGGAGAATCAAAGCATAGCACAACACTTAGAAAAATTTCTATAGCTTGTGTCATCATTCTGACACTTAGCCAAAATTGTAGAAAATTAGTCATTAAAGCTGACTACACTCTATTGTAGTGGAGAGCGTGGTCCCAGCACTTAGAAAAATTTGTAGAATGTGCCATCGTTCTGACACTTAGAAAAATTTGGGCAAAGTGCCACCATTTTGACACTTAGCCTTGCAGTCAAGATGTCAAGACCTAAAATTTTATGGTGTTTTAGATCTAACGTTGGATACCTGACATTAGAGTAGATGAAAAAACATGCTTCATCACAAATGATGTGGGAATGTGTTTTGTGTTTAATGTTTCAAATCTAGTGGATTCCCATGGACTAATTAATGATAAAACCATATAAGGAAAAATCAATAAATTAATTGATAAGTCCAAGTCTTCAATGAAAAGGAAGGCTATTCTACTCAAGAGGAGGAAAGCTTCTAGCACTCGACAAATGAAGAGACATGAGTACTTTATCCATTGGAAGGATCAATCCATTGATATGTTGTATGGGTTAATGAGACTAAACTTATTGAGTGGGGGATCAATCATATGTTCACTTTTTGAAGGATGGAAGAGCTACTATAGGAACATTTCTATTGATTCCCTTTGCCTTTTCTATAAATTATTTTTGTAGGTTTTGAACATTGAAAAGATTTCTAGAAGGATTAAGAGACATCTTAATCAAATGTTAGGCCTTTGATGAGTGGCAAGGTACCCCTACACTCAACCATATGAATACAAGCATTACACACATGATCCAGTCGAACTCCACAAACTAAGTGCCTACATGCCTCATGGAACACTTAAGGGTAATCATTCATTGTCTTCCCA
>MNCI01008129.1:263996-295103 GCA_015680685.1 Gnetum montanum | reverse complement strand
AGAAGTTCGTCTTTATTTCCGTACACAAACTTGTGTTCAGGTACAAAATTTGTTCGAATAAAGATCTATTCACTTTGGAGCTCCTACTGTGGGCACATGGAAATTATTCTATCTCTGGAGGGATCAAACTACTAGAGTTTTGCTACGGTCTAGGCCTAGAATTAGAAACAAGGGAGCGCCGCCTCTTCTTTATAGATTTGACGGTGCACTGCGATATCACGTACGTGATATCGCAGCCCATGCAATATTGCATCCCATCATATCCCCATGACTGAATAAAAACTCATCCTTGAGTTCCTTACAAAATATTGGGACGGTATGGGATTCTTGAATCAAATGGAACTAATGGGATGACATGTGAATGGATCATCATTATAGACAAGACAAGACTAGTGTTCATGACAACAAGAGTGAACACTTTATACATTTGACATCAAGCCTCATTTGGCAGCTAAGAAAGAAAGATAAAGAAGTTTTGCTGCTACCAACACCAAGATTGCACCTTTTGTTGTCCATCTGTAAGCGCACCATCGGTCTTGCTCCTTGCATAGTTGCTTTCAGCACTGCTCCATTCCAAGTGTTCTCTCCAGATCTAATCCATTATTACATGATTTCCATCTGCACACACGACACAGTCTTTATATTAGCAAGGGTAAATGATTTTCAATGTAGGTGATACCTTGCTTCGGTGAAAGGTCCATTGGCTAAGTTGTGGTATGGCCTATACGGATCTAGACATATAATAATGATAACTACCGAAGGTGTAGGGGTTAGGAGAAAATCAAAAAAATTTGGGTCCGAACCCCCATGACTAAGAGCGAACCTCCAGTAGCGATAAAATGGAGAAAGAAAAAGAACGAGAAAGATGGAGAAAAATAAACAACTATAACGTCGATGAAATGGATGTCAAGATGGAAATGAACAATATAAAGTAGATTGAAAAAATGTTTAAGGGAAAGAATTTAACTGGTGCACCATATAAGAATGCCAATGGGTCCTCCCCAAAGTAGGCTCATGCCCTTAATGCCCTAACAAACCCACATTCAAAGAGTCCATAGGCTCTAGGAATGTCATTTGGAACAAGAGTTAAAGTCTTAACCACAAGAATTTACCAAGAAGAAAACAATGCATTAACCAAAATATACACTAAGGATACAACTGGCAATGAGGTGAACGATTAAGAGAAGGATGGAGAGAAGAGAATGGAATGGAATCCTAAGAACAAGGTGGTGTACAACCCCTTGTGTGTTTCATGATTAATGTGACTTAGTAGGTCCCATTCCAGGTCCAACCTCAAACAAACCACATCCAGTGACTTCGAATTAATGCATTTGACCAATCCATCCTCTTAAAGTAACAAGAATGTCATCATCCAAGAGCCACCACCATTCCAACAAAACGAGGAGAGATTGGAAAGCGAGAAGGGCCTTAGTTAGAGGGAACATTTTTATTTTAGTTCCATAACTAGTGCTTGTAGCCCAAATGATTATTTCATCTAAGGGATGTGCTTTGAATTCTCACCTCTTTTTTTTATGTGTTTATGCATGAGAACCACACCATGCAAAGACTTTGTTATTTTTATTAGCTCAACTTCCCGATAATTGGGTAACATCAAAATAGTAACAAAACTCAAGAAGAAAACATCCAAGCACCCAAGAGAATGGCCAACACAAATGCATCAACTTCCCTTGAAGTCACACCCTTTTCAATCCTTAAGTCCTTCCTTAGTTTGAGAAATGCCTAGTCACTGATTCATTAATAGTTCTTATTTAGAAAGAACTGTACATGTTCAAGCCAAGAGAGACCATAGATATTTGTGGATGTATGGATAAAGTGAACTCATTGCCTACTATATCAAAAGAAACATACCTTAGTATCGACAGCATAACTTAAAGGTAAAAACCAAACATTAACAATCAATAGAAAACATAGTTCATACCATCATTAAGAACACTTATTAGGTGACAAACTTACAAGATGGATGACACACATGCACACACAAGAAATGGAAAAGTATGAATGATGTTGTAAAACAAAAACAAGAGAAGTTAAAGAAATTTGTAGAACAAAAACGTGTAAAACAAAAATGTGTAAAACAAAAACGTGTAAAACAACAATGTGTAAAAAAACCCGTGTAAAACAACAATGTGTAAAAAAAAATCGTGTAAAACAAAAATGTGTAAAATAAAAATGTGTAATACAAAAACTTAAAAAGAACTGAGGGCCCCATATGATTAGCATAGGTGGTCATCTCCCCCATGACTGAATGGAAAGGGAGAGATCTAAAATAATGAACGTCTATTTGAATTTCTTAAAAGTGTCCAACTTCTCCCAATTGATGTTCTTAGATTAACGGGTGGAAGTCGGCGATGCTCATATTCCAATGTATCTATGCCTTTGTTGTGGGCATGAGTTGTTCCTCCAATTCGTTCCATGCATGTTGGTCAGTTGCTCTTTCGATTAGCTATCAACCATGGGGTGTCCACTTGTTGTGTGGTTTACACATACAGGCATCTTTGTCTTAAAGTTTCTAGGGCACACCTATTGCATGGAGGAGATGCTGTGCATTCCTCCATGTCATCACCTGATGAGTCACTGTATGTGATGCATGGAACTTTCTTCTTCTTAATCTTCCCATAAATATTTACCTTAGATATTTCCAAGGAAAGATCGTGGATTCCTAGGCATGCATCTATTGTACTTAGCCATGCCCTTCCCATTATAATTGGGAATTCCCCTTCGTTTCTATTGACTTCTATCACCAGGAAATCAGCTAGGTATGACCAACCACATACAGTCATAACAATGTCCTCTACCAATCCTAAGGGAATGGTGATGGACTAGTCAGCCAAATCTAGTTGAATATAACTCTTCATAAGTTGGGGTAGGTTCCAAGCTTGATACATCTCTCGTGAAATTAAGTTGACTCCGAAACCTGAGTCAAGAAGAGTCTTATGAGGTTCATTCCCAATGACTTGGAGGTAGATTAAGGGACTTCCAAGGTCAGTTAGTTTCCTAGGAAGGTGGCCTACCTTGATCTAGTCAATTACGGTATGTGTTAACATAACTGTATGCGTTGAGCTCTGGTATTGGTTTGAAGGGAGCTATGAAGCCTTGTATGTTGGAGGAGTGGTCACAGACTCAACCACTTGTGGTTGTGAGAGCTTGTCTAGGCTTTTGGTTCTGAAGAAAGGTCTTCTCATCTTGTGGTTCTCAGAACCAGTAGCGGGTTGAAGATTCATAGCTCTTGTAGCGTTACGTTGCTGTGGTTGAGTGGGGAGTTCCCCTTGCATTGTTGGAGCAAGTGGTATGGGAACTACCGGTGGAAGAGTGGCGGACGGATTAGGAGGATGGTATGGATGTGGAGCATCTCCTGGATGAGAAGGAGTCCTTCTAAAGTACTCACAAACTTGGTAGCAACATTGTGGAGTTGTGTGACCCATGGAGTCACTTGGAGAAATTGGCTGCTGCACGTAGTAGCCATAAGGATCGGGTTGCTGGTATGGGTATTTTTGTTTAGGCGATGGCATCCCCCATGACTGTGGGTGTTGCCACTACTGGTGTTGCCCAATGGGTTGTGGTGCAGTTCCACTTGGACAGTACGTCAACGGTTGGTGGAACTATCTTGGGTTACCTTAGGGATAGGTAACCTTCAGGGTGTCTACCGCCTATTAAGTCTCAAGTTAAGTGCATACACCCCAGACTCTTGTAGATGTAAGATGATTGGACAACATCCCTTAGGTTGGTCATATTGGTAGATCTCACATCCACTGTCATTATCTGTGTCCGAATATACAACCTCATCATAGATATTCATTTTTCCCTTACACTTGTCACATGCAGGGCCTAAATCTCTCTGCTTTTTCTTGTCCTTGTAACTACTTCACTCCTCCTTAGACTCCTCTATGATTTTCAGGACAGTTTCAATTTTACTGTCTAAGGAGCTCCATATTTTATCTACCTTAGCCGATACTTCTATTGTTATCTTTTGAAGCGGCAAGGTTTTTCTATTCACCAACTCTTCGAGTGGTAACTCATCCTCTTCATCGCAAAATCTCACTCCCTTCTTTTGGATGGAAGGATCACGGTTATATTCTTCTACACTTTCTCTTTTTCATAGCTCCCCTTCTTCTTTGGCTACTTGCTCCAACAATCGATGAATTTCATAGGATCTAAGTTCTGATAGTCTCCCTTGGGCATATTTCCCAAGGGTTCTCCTAGTTTCAGACCTTAGCCCATCTACGAGATGGCGAAGTTGATCCCATTGTGTGTAACCATGGCCCAGGCAACGATGTAGCAATGCATAGTAGCAGCCCATGGCAGCATCCAACGGTTCATGATTACCTTGTTTCCATCCTTGGATCTGCTTACACAAGTTAGACACTTTGGAGTACGTTTGATATTTATCGTTGAAGAGTTCTAACATCGTACTCCACCTCCTAATGGTTTCCAGTTCTAAGGACCGATACCAACTCTCTGCTTCCGTTATGAGTGTCCTAGGAAAAAAATTTAATTTCTGCCACTCATTTTTTATGTTTTGCAAGGCGTAAGCATCGTGGAATGCCTATCAATGATTTTGCGGATCCTCGTTGTATCCTCCCTCAAATAGTGGGATATTGTTCATGTCTAAGCACTTGATCTGGCTATCTTTTTGATGCCTTGTTGGTATTCTCATAGCCTCTGTTATGTCTAGCATGCTTCGAGTGGCAAGTAGGGGTTCATCATGATCATCTCTTTCATGATGTCTATGATGTCTACATTGTTCCCTACTTTCCCTTCTTTCATGTCTTGATTCTCTTGACTGCCCTCGTCCTCTCTCTCGACTCTCTCATCGAGGTCTCTCATTTCTCTTACTCTTATCCTCACCATTATGCTCTTGATGACTACGTCTTGATGTGGAAGGAGAGGGTGAATGATGTGATGAAGGGGAAGAAGAAGGCGAACCATCGCCATGACGATGTTTCTTACCTTCTCTTCGGTGTCTTCGGCCCTGATCATGATGACGATCTGAGTGCCTGTTCTTGTCATGTGTTTTTGTTCCCTCGGTGAATAGTTGGTGTTCACGAGGATCAGAACCAAGGTTGTGTATCGTGGAGCATAGGTTTTGATACCCCACCTCCTAACTATCGTTAGGAGGGGGAACATCTTTTGATAGAGAACCTGTTACAAGTGGTTCACCATCTCCAATTTCACTTAGGACGTGCGAGACCCCTTTGCCCTTCAACAATGTATGGTGGCTCTCCTACCTTGAGTCCCTTAGACATTGTGCAGATGTGGGATGGTAATCCCTTATGTCAAAATCACCTATAAAGTATTTAGCATAGTGATGTGTCATGCCAATATGTGCCAGAGCACGGAGAAGCATGTTAGGGACTACACGATCTGGAGGTAACACTATGTTACCTTGCAGGTCTCTCCAGCGCATNTAGGTGGTGTAATGCTCTTGTGAGAAGAAGAAGAAGACATTGTGTCTTATTCGATGTGCTATTTAACCGTTATATAATTTTTCATTTAATTAACCCTAAGGTTCATTTAAGCTCCCAACGATGTGAGTGATTTCCTATGTTTTACTTAGCGCACAAACACTTAGTCCCCGGCAACGGTGCCAATGATGAGTGGCAAGGTACCCCTACACTCAACCATAAGAATACAAGCGTTACACACGTGATCTCGTCGAACTCCATAGACTAAGTGCCTACATGCCTCATGAAACACTTAAGGTTAATCATTCGTTGTCTTCCCAAACTTACTTGTATTTGTCACAGTTGTATGGTTAAGTAAGTTCAAGGTATATGATTTTTATGTCTTTTCTTTTTTATCTCCTATGCTAATAAGGTGAAGGGTGAAGAGACTAATTAACTAACTTTAACTAACTAACTAAGCCTTAATTAACCTAGCATCAGTATCCGTTCCCACTTACCATTCACACCCTGAACCGATGCAACTTTGATTACCAAACGCTAGTCGTTGCTGGGATCACCAAGCGTAACGCACGTGCTCAAAGTAGTCGTACTCAGGCACTTAACTAGGAGAGAAGGGTTGAGAGAGATTTAATAACTAATAAAGCATTTAAATGGTAAACAATAAATAATAGTAAATAGAATCCTATTTAGCCTATTCAATGCACTGCAAAGTTTATCTAAGAAGTTCGTCTTTATTGCCGTACACAAACTTGTGTTCAGGTACAAAATTTGCTCAAATAAAGATCTGTTCACTTTGGAGCTCCTACTGCGGGCACATGGAAATTATTCTATCTCTGGAGGGATCAAACTGCCAAATTTTTGCTATGATCTAGGCCTAGAATTAGAAACAAGGGAGAGCTGCCTCTTATTTATAGATTTGACAGTGCACTGTGATATCGGGTACGCGATATTGCAGGGGAAGATGCGATATCGCATACGTGATATCGCGGGGGCTATGATATCATAGGGGAATATGCGATATTGCATACACGATATCATGGCCCATGCGATCTAGCGTCCCATCAGCCTTCATAGAAGACATCTAGGCATATATGAAAATGTCTCTTAATCCTAGAGATGTCTATACCTAAAATGAGATGTCTCTCATCCTATGGGAACATCTCACAAAAACTTAAAATGTCTCTTATGTAAGTTTGAAAATGACAATGAGATGTCTTGAAAAAGCCTTGAAATGATCCATATAGCCAAGGAAACTTCTAAGTTGGTAGTTTCAAGTTTGAAAATAGCTAGAACATATGAGAAAAGTATAGATATAGATGAGAATTTTTAATTTAAGCTTGAGAAAAAGTTTCTAGGGTTTTTATCTTGGATTTTTAATAAATTTTGATATTGTTTCATGTTTTGGCCATTAGTGGCATGAGAGTAGCATGAGAGCACAAGCTTAAGATTGCATCTCTACCATCAATTGTGTGTGATTGACCTTTGTGTATCTTGTGTATGCTATGTGGTTTGAATCTCAATCTTGTGTTTGTGGGAGAGACCATATTCAATCGTGTCTTGCAATAAGAACAATCATTGTATGGTTGTAAAGCCTTGTGCTCTACAATATCATTGAGTGGTTATAAGTGGATTATGTTGTTAAGGATTATGAAATCATTAATTTTAATCTTCTTTACATTGATTGAAGATAGCTACTTTTCCTGTTTTCTAGCATATTGAATTATCTTTCATAATATCTGGATTTAGTAGGATTTGAATTTTAAAATAAATGGAATGAACCTACTCCAAGCCATAAGCTACGAGCATGCTCAACTAAATGGATGAGTAGCCTAGAATGGAATATCTCATGGATCTATGTCCTAGCCATAGAATGAAACTCAATCACAAGCACCTTCATGAGTTAAGCTAGTAAATTCATGGAATTTGAGGCATCTTTGGGTTTAAACACATGGAACAACCTAAAATGAAATTTAATGAAAGTAGAAATACTAGCATCAATATTGAATCACTTGTCAAATTAGCTCCATTCAAATTGGTTATAGGTCACTCCACTTATAGGCCTTATTACACTATGCCAACACAAGATGCATGCTAAAAAACCTCTAAACCACCACTACTTCTTATCAGCTCATGTAAGAACTAAGGAATCCCTAGTTCAAAATTCTAGTGATCATAGCCACAACATCCGATGAGACTTGGACCTGTATGTTATTAATGAAGAAACTCTTGTCTTGTGAAGTGACAATAGTCTATAAAATCCAATTAGTAGGACAAGGACATAGCATGAAGAAATAGCATGTCAATCTAACACCATTAAGCAAAATTAGCACCACTGACTTTTGAAGATCAATCTAGCTTGTAGGCTCATGGTGCTATGACTCACAAATGTGAAGAGTTACCATGGCATAATAATGAGTTTCTTTTCTTCAATGGAAGTTGGCAATGACCATACTAGCACATTTATAGGATGAACATGGGCTTTACGCTTGAAACACTCTTGCATTATGTTTTAGCCAAATTTCCCACATCAACTTCATCTGTAATAAAATGTCATGCAAGTTCCTATCATAATGTAATCCTTCATAACCATATTCCAACAAATATTCTAGTCCACCCTAGTCCACGTGCAAAGAATACTATTTAAGATTTTTGCAAAAATATAAGAGATAAAAAGATTATGGGTATTCTTAATCTCCCAATAAAACATAATGCATCTAGATGCCAAGGTAAATCCCATTTTTTAGAGTCTATCCTAAGTCAAAATGGCATTATGAACCATAAGCTAAATAAAAAAATGGATCTTAGGTCTATAATGAAGTCTCTAGATGAGCTCCCAAACACTTGATGCTACAAAGAAGTTTTTAAATAAACTCAAAATCCATTGTTTTCTACTTAATTAATTAAAAATAAGAGATTATTTATGAGATGATCCTAAAAAGTGGTAAACCCAAAAAAGATCACAAATATACTAAAATCAATTCCTAGTCTCCTCATCAACCTAGGTGAATGGGGAATGTTAGGTATCTTCAACATACTAGCTATGAACCTAAGCATAGGAACTCTGATGAAGATGTTGCATGATTTTGGTAAAGGCTTCATCAATAATCTTAGAAGTGTTTTTTTTTTTTTTTACTAGAAGAGTAATAATCAAAATGGAAAGGGTCCCATGTTACACCGTATTCTATTTTATTCTATTCTATTATACATTATGTATTAGCCCAAAGGATTAATAATCTAAGAAGTGTAAAAAGGTTCAACCTTTTATAATCATTTTTCAAACCTCTAAAGAGTGAGGTAGTCCATTTTGTAACCTTTGATAGTATTCGCAAATGTAGCTAATCCACAAGTTATTGGAGTGTGAAAAACTTCCCAAGCCAATTTAGCCACTAAAAAAGCACGTGCTTGCCAAAATCTCAAAGGCTACAACCCTAAGCTAGGATAGGGATTGTTGCTCTATGTCAAGTCATTAAATGAAACCTCTAGTGCTCCTCTAACCCTAACCAAAGAAAATTATAAATCAAATGGCTAGTTTTTATGATGAAATAGGTTAGGGAGCCATGGCCAAAGTACTATAAATATGAATTCTTCATAAAACCAATTTGGCCAAGGTGAATTTATATTAGCTAAGGAAAGAAATTCTTTACCACATAGCTAGCCATTTCTTGGAGCTTATCCAAAAATTTCTCCTAACATGATAATCTCTTCCAACTAGTTAATAATATTTAACTCAAATAAAAGGTTGAAAAGCTACCAGTGGAATAGCCAAAAATATGGGCAATCCTATGAAACTTTTCATATGGGCATTTCACTTGAAATATATTTGTCTTATTCTAGTTAGCCTCCAAATCAATCATGAAGCCAAAGTCCATCAGAGCTAATTTGACCTTATTATATTTAAGCACCAAATAAAAAAAATAGTTGTATCATCTACACATCAAAGAGAAATAAAGTTATAATAAAATGAGATGAAATATTCATCCTTCACAACCTTTTATACAAATTATCAACAATGATGGCAAAAAGGTAGGATGAAAGAAGATCGTCCTATCTAAGTTTCTAGCTTGAGTAGAACTAGGAATAGAGTCAATCATAACCAAAACCTAAAACCTCACTATAGAGACCAAGTAATGGATAAACCTACAAATCTATTTGTTAAAGCCTAGATGCTAAAGAGTGCATCCAAATGCCCCCTAGTCCACTTTATCATTAGCCTTTGCTAGGTTGACCTTCATGTAAACCCTCACCTTAGAACCCCATGGTTTTATGTTATGCTTGTGTATGTGTGGCTAGATTTGGTTGGGGTTCATGGGGATGCATAGTTAGTTATATTATTTTAATGATATATCTTCTAAGATCTAATGATATCATGCATATAATTATGATTCATCATGACTATGCACACTAATCTTATTGGATGTATAGTAGAATGGTTATGGCTAGTAGGTTGGGAGATTTATGGGAAAAGACTAAGCATTAGGCATGTATGACCTTAAATTGCATGTCATTATATACATTTATCAATATGATATCAGTGTTATTTAGTAGATCATATCATGTGACTAGGAGACAATGTTGTTTGATCAATAATATGGTGATTATCATGATATGAATGTCTCAATTATATAGCTAGTAGGTATACGTTATGATGCTTATATGGTCTTATGATTATGATATAAATGATTTAAGATGCCTACAAGAATGATCAGTATTTCATTTAGATGTCCTAAGAATGGGTTAGGAATTATGAAGCCCTTGGTATTAGTTTGGATGAGGGAAAATGAATGGGAAATCTTCAAAAATAGAAACTTCAAATAAAATAGTTTATATTTTGTTTTATGAATAAAGTACATATCATTTTTTATTCTCCCTTCTTGATTAATCTCATTTTTGTGTAGTTTTCTCATGTCTTCTCCAATTCTTCCTTCTCCTCCATTTCTTAGTTAATTTCTATGATTTGTAGAACATTGAGAAGCTAATGCTGGGTAGGTGGTGATATTGGTTCAAGTTCTAGAGGATCAAGGAGTTTGCTAGAAGTTTTTTGGTGTTTTAGTTTCTAATTTCAAACTTCAGCATAGTTTCAAATTTTAGGTATGTATCTTTACCTATTTCCTATTTTCTTGTCTAGATCTTGTGTGCATTCTCATGGGGTTATCTTTATGAGACAAGTAGTCGGTACCATGTTGAGAATTATGGTATAATGATTTAATAGTTTCATATGAATTTTGAATGCCTTGATATGTATGGGTTCTGAATAAAATTCTATTTGAATTTTACATAGTTGATTTTGATAAGTTATCAAGATTATGAGGATTGATCATCATGTTTTAAGGGCAACTAGATTATGCTATATGAGTTTAGTAATGGTTCATGTGTTATATGGGTCACTAGTAAATTCTTTTGTTTCATTGTGATTTTGTCTAGTTGATTTCTATTATAGAATGCAAGTTAGCAAGTAGGTCATGATCTACATATGGCCATGTTGCACTAGGGTTTATATAAGACTACAAGTTATGGTAGGATTACATCAAGTTCTTTCTTGTAATAATAGTAGTTACACATGCTTGTGATGAAGCTACAGTTTATTTGCATCTAGATCATGATTATCAATGCAAGGAAGGAAAGTCACAACTAGCTTATGTGTGGGTCATGTTAGTAAAATGTTCTTTTCTTTTTAGTCAAGTATGAGGAATATGCAAATGCATGATAGACATAATTAGATCATAGTGAGGTTTCTTCTACATTTCAATTCAAATGCAAGATGCACTAAGATCATGGCTCTTTAAAAGGATTTTTCACAGGTGAGGTGAGTGTTGTGATCCACGTCATAAACAATGGATTTTAAGAAAACACGAGTGAGTCATGAGCCACACTTAGGTCATGGTAGGAAAACTTAAAGGGATAACATATGATTATGTAGAAAAACTAAAAGGAATATATATTAAACCTTAAGCTAGGCTGTAGAAATTGTGTGCAATGGAGTAAATGCATTGTGTTCTAATTATGCTTAATAAGCTTTAGAGTTATTATATCAAGTAGATTCACATAGTATAACATGGTATTATGTTGATTATACTATGCTTGTAATGCTTGGCACTTAAGTTGATGCATGTAGTACTAGTTTCTTATAATCAACTACTAATTGTATCATATTCTACTTGTGTGTAATCATGTATACTAGTGGAGATTACATGAGGATATAGACCAATTAGTGATGAAACATCTTAAAGGAGTTGGATTAACCTATGCTTTTATGCATTGATGAGGCTCATACCTTAATCCTCAAACTACATGTGGAAGATTATAAGCAAGGCCTATGATTAGTATGAGATCTTGGGACATTTGGACATGCATAAATCTATCCTCTAGAAGGTTAGTAACCTAGGTTTGCATATGAGGTAGTAAGCACTAGCACCTGTAGTGATATTTGTAATGAAAACTATTAAAAGATTAAAAGGCACTAATTGTGATATGAGCACTCATGTCAATGATATCATACTATATACTGTGTATGAATGTGTTGACTACCATAGGGCTACATCATGATGTTTATGCTTCTAGATTATAATCTCTGGAGAAATAGTTACTTAGGGTCTATGATTATGTATGCTTGATGGTATTGGCTATTATTATTGATTATGTGTAATAGATCCCTAGTTATGTATGTCCTAGACAAGTTTAGTGATTACTCATGTGATATTGGATATGTGATGTTATTGTTATGACTACGTATAAACTTGGATAGCAAAGTTAAAAAATGATCATATGTGTGTGATGTTATGATCTTGATATTCTAGATGATGACGTTGTTATGGCTTTGACTATGTGAATATGATGTGACATGCTATGGGTTAAGATGTATTGACCCTATTATAGATTGCTTAGCATACCCCACATCTCTCCTCACATGCAACATTATTGTACTCATCCATAGGGGATGTGTAAAGGCTCTAACTCAATCTTGTATTGACCCCATTTGTATGTAGGTAAAGGAGTTGGAAGCTCAGGAGGCCAATAGACCTAAGGGAGATGATGGAGGTCTTCATTTTATGTTTTTGTCTTTACTCTTACATGTTCTTATGAAAGATATGGATGTTTTTACTATGGTTGTTGGTATGGATAGCCCATGAGCTATGGACTACTTATATAGTATATATTTAATGTACATAGAAACATGATATGTGTTGATATGTTATGGTACTTTCAACTAAACATATGTATAATGTAGATGGTTAGCATGTTACCTTTATGTATGGTAAAGTTTTTTGGTTCATGCTTAGACATATTTTGGTTTGGTATGGGTGTATGCTATGCTTCATAATTTATTAATGAGATTTTTATGGAGTGCTTTATGAATTTCTACTATGTTTATTCAATCCACTCATGTGTGATATGTTGCAATTACTGTTGGTACATTAGTACAAAGTCAATTCTTGAGCTAGGCTCTGGTTAGTGTGAAGAATTACACTTTAAGAAATTAATTTCTCTTTTATAAATATGAGCCTAGTGTGCAACTTCATGAGTTGTAATAACACTATCCAAAATAGTCCTACTAAGGATAAAGCTAGATTGATCTTGTTCCATCAAGTTAGAGAGAAAAGGTTTGAGTTCACTAAAATCTTATACATTAGTTGATATATATAGTTACATAAACTAATAGATTAGCAATTCACTAGTGAATTGATCTAGTCCTTTTTAGGCAGGAGGGTAATGTGGGTATTATTTCATGCTTTAGGGAAAGTACCATGGAAAAACCTAGCCAATATAATAGCCTCAATGTCATTGCTAATAATAACCTAGTAATTCTTAAGAAATTTAACATTCTAGCCATCTAGGCATAGGATCTTGTTATTGGGGAAATCAATAGCCACACTTTGAATTCCATCTTGAGAAAGAAAACATTAAAGGTAATCATTATTCTCTTGAGAAATGAGTTGGAGCACCATACCTTGAAGGAGACTTGGATTGATCCTATCATTTAAATGATAAAGATTACAAAAATTCAACTATAGACTACATGTTTGCATGCATATCAAATGAAAATGATATCATTAACTTCTGATAATGGTGCTTATTGGTAATCATATGGAATTATGAGAAATTATAATTATTCAACTTTATCTAGCATTTCTTAAACCTTTGTTTCCAATATATTTCCTCCTCGTGTACCAATTGGTGAACCTTCTTTTCAACAGAAACCAAGTTCTTCATAACATCTTTCCAATTAGGGAGGAAATTAGCATGAGCCTAAATATTAGCCACATTATTAATAACTACTTGTATAGATAGAAGTTAAGATTACTTCCAAGATTATTTACAGAATTACTTGAATTCATTCAATTTGTAGGAAACTTTCATATACCCATTCTCCTAGGTATTTCCATTCTAAATCTAAATGATCTCATCTCTAAAATTCTCATTCCACAAATAGACATTCTCAAACTTGAAGCAGGCCTTAGGGAATAACCTCTGGTCCTATTCACATAAGATAGGTCTATGGGTTCATAACCTTTGGCCTGAAATTCAAAACCATGGAAGAACAGCAAACACTGGGTGCTCTCTATGACCGTTGGTGTTTTTTGCCCTTTTTTGTGCTGTTGTGTTGTCAACCGCTCCTACACCCCATGACTCATGGTGACATTGTTGCTGGCTACGCTGCCTCACCCTATGACTGGTGGTGAGTAGTTGTGACTTTGTACCTTGCACTTGCAAACCCCAATCATGATTTTCTATAAGTTTCTTCTAGTTTTCAGTAGAAATAATTCCTCTTCCTACCATGTTGCTTGGGACCTTTGCATTTCAAGCCTTGCCTTGTGGTGGGTGCTAGTCACTCCACCTATTTCTGTGTTTGGTGACTTATGACATGACTCTCCATGGATTTCTCTATTGTGGTTACTACCTGGCTATATTTTGTTATGGTTGGGTGCCTTTGTGTTGCTACTATGTTGTGGTAGTGTGGGGCTTCACTATTTTGCATTGGCTATGTGGGGTGTCCCTACCACTGAGTGTTTTCTCAATGGCTAGGGGTTTCCTCTGGGATTGCAATTGTAGTTGTTGTTGGTACGGTCATTGCTACACTTTCCTTGTGGGTCAGTGTGGTGGCTAAAGGTATCATTCTTCACTACTATTGTGCTAGTTGGCATTGTGATGGGGCTATGTTTTGGCACTACATGTTGTTCTATGCTGTGGATGTGCAGTGGCAGTGTTCACTTACTCTAGGATGGTGGGTGATTTTGCTGGTGTTGCAAGGTCTATCTCGCATAGGTGTCACAATGGTGGATTCTTATAATTCTACTCTCCTTCAAGGAAGTTCCTCTAACTTGCCTAAAAGTGACTTTTTTCTACCTAATGATATTTTTGATGCGGTTTCCAAAGATTTTCCAACATGCTTTATCTTTCTTCAAATAGTGGGATTTTTACAAAGGTCTCTGAGTATTAACATGCAAATCCAAAGTCTCCTTTAGCCCCAAGGCATTCAAGTTTCTCATGCATGTTACTATGCCCAAAACTTTATTCTGGTGGAACTATCCAATGCCTATCAAGTCAATAAGGCTTTCTCTTTAAAAAATTTTCCAACATGGAATGTAACTCTAATTGCATGTTCTTGGAGTTTTGACTTTAATGTTAATGACTCGGCCTTTAACACAATTCCCTGTTATGTGGAATTGCCAANTAATGGAAAACTCTTCACCCAAAAAATTGTCTATTTTTATCTTCCAAACTCATGTAGCTACTATCATAGGGTTGAGCATCATATTTTGGTGTGTCCCTTCTTAACTAGGAAGAAATAATCCATAGCATCCCAAAAAACGTGTTCCCTAGACACATCATCCTATCCATCATTAGAATCCTTTTGGATTGGATCCTCTTTCCAAACAACTCCAAAGTCCTCTTGGATTGTCCCCTCCAAGATACAAATTCCATAGTTGGGTACACATACTTTAGCAGAATTCATCCCCTCAAAGGTAGTCAAGGACTCTATCTTGGATGAGGAATTTTTGATAGGTAGTGGAAGGAAACAAGTCAAAGCTTCCTTCTGTACAACTCCACCCTCCACCTCCTCTCCACTGAAAACTTCTATGGCCCCTATCTCTACCAACAACTCCTTTTCACTCCTTTCACAAACAATGGAAGTTGATACTTCAACTTCCAAGCACCTCTCATTCAACATGCCCTCTACTTCCCCATGAACCTCCTATCATGGAACATTTGAGGCCTTACTGATAGGCTTCGATAGAAGCAAGCAAGTAACTTTCTTTCTAGTCTTAATATTGTCTTTGATTTCATTCTGCTTCAAGAAATTAAGATTTTAGTAGACCATTTATCTCTTTTAGCCCATTGGTTTCTTCCTTATTCATCAATTCTTGCTACGTCCCATGTGAGTGGGAAAGGAGGAGCTACTATTATCCTCTCAACTTACTAGAAAGATAAAATCATTTAAAGTGGTTCCAATTCTAGTCATATAGTTTCTTGGGCTGCCTTCTCCTCCTTGCATGGCCCTTTTGGTATCTACTCAATTTATGCCCCTAATGACTCTACAGAACATGCTCTCCTATGGTAGGAACTAGCTAATTCTCTTTTGCTTAATGCCTTGGATATTTGGAGGAGATTTTAATATGATAGAATTCCCTCAAGATAAGCTTGGAGGATGTGTTTTCTCAACTACCAAATTTTAAGTATTAGACCTAGTCCACCTTTATGAAAAAGTTCTACCTTTCTGATGGGGTGGATGCCTCTACTAATGATCCCCTCCATAGATTGACTTGGAACAATCTCCATCTTGGGTACGCTCACATCTATAGTAGGTTAGATAGGTTCTATTTCTCCATCCTTTCTTTTTGGCAAGCCTTCTCCACTACTATGGTTCATCACCACACTGCCTTATCAGATCATCTTCCCATCTCTATATCTATCCATATTCACAGCAGCAATCATAGACATAATTTCCATCTTTTCTAACTACATAACAACTACTTCTCTTCCCCTTCGACTTGACTTCTTATCTCTGACCTTTGGAATGCTGAACCTAGGCCCTTAAATCAGGTTTGGATTCAACGGTGGCATCATAATTCTTGTATAGTGTGGAACTTTGCTTGTTCGTATGGTAACGTAGTGGCTACTCAAGCCAAACAAGAATACAACAACATTTACCTCACTATTGAATATCTAACTAATAGACTAGCTCAAGATCCTTTCAACACTCTAGTTCATGAAAAGCTAGCTAGAGCTTGATTAGCCTTTCAGAAATGGGAAGTGTATAGAGCACAAAGTTCCTTAACTAAAAGTAGACTCACTTAGTTAAATATTCAAGATGAACATTATAAGGAATTTTTTAAGTATCTAAATAGCTCTTCTCCCTCGCATTCATTAGAAAAAATCTCTAGTGATGACACCACCATAATTGACCACAACAATATCCTCTCATTTCTTAAGAACCATTATGAATTCCTTTTTGCAATTACCCCTATTGATATCTCATCATTTGAGGTTGCTACCCTCAATTATCCTAGCCTATTCCAAGTTGATTCATGGGAAGGCTCCCGGTTATGATGGTTTTCCAGTTGAATTTTTTCAAACTGATTGAGATCTAGTGGGAAATTATCTTCTTCAGGTCATTAAAGACGCTATCATTACTAGTTCCCTTGGGCCCAATCTAAATTAAGAGGTTATTTGTCTCCTCCCTAAGTTTGGGGATCCTACTTGTATCTCCAATTGGCATCCCATAACTCTTCTCAATGTGGTGTATAAAATTTGGGCCAAGTGCTTAGCCTTATAGCTAAAAGAAATTCTTAGCCAAATCATATCTCCCTAGAAAATAGAATTTGTTCCTAGTAGATATATTTTAGACAATGTGATTGTGGCATGGGAAGGTCTCAAGTGGGCTGACGATGATGGTCAAGATACTCTCCTAATGAACGTTGACTATGCCAAGGCCTATGACAACATAAAGTGGGACTTTATTCTGTAGACCATGACTAAACTTGGTTTTGGACCTAAGTTCCTACATATGGTGAAATGCTTTTTCTCAGATGCTACCACAAGAATAGCCACTACCTTCGGCATCACCTCTCCCTGTCCTATCCACAGGTCAATGTGGCAAGGATGTCCTCTTACCCCCTATCTATTTATCATCGCAACTAACTTTCTTTGTCATCAAATAAACCAATACATTCAAAAGAAAGTTCTCATTAGGATCCTTCTCTCTTCACCTCAACAATAGCTTCTTAACATGAATTTCACCAACAACTCCTTTTGTCTTGTTCAAAACACTACTGCTAATTTGCACCTACTCTTATCAAGGGTGGAGCAATATTGCTCACTCTCAGGATCCACTATTAATTGGAACAAATCCTTTGTGTATAGCTCTACTAGTAATTACAGACATGTGACCAACTATAATTGGAAGCTACTTCAAGATTAAGACATCATTAAGATTCTGGGAGTTCCCTTCCATTTTAGAGGTTCAACCTCTATTTTCTAGAAGTAGGTTATTTATTATATTCAAAATAAACTTGAAAAATGGAAGAATAAACCCCTCACTCTTGTGGGTAAGTACCTCATATGCAAGTCCATATGTGCATCTACCCATGTGTATTACTCTTCATGTTGGGCCCCCTCCCAAGCTACATACTAGAAGCTTGAATGATTATTTTGTGACTTTATGTGGTTCTCCAAAGATTCTCAAAAAGGCTTCCATCATGTCATTTGGAATATCATTACTCTCCCCAAGAATAAAGATGGCTTAGGTCTTTTGAACTACGTTAAGCAAGGTATTACCTTAGTAGCTAAGTGGTTGGTCCAGCATCTAGATGCCTTAGATTTTATTGGGACTCTCCTCCAATTAAGACCTCATCAAGTGTTTCCAAAAAATAAGCCCTTTTGGAAAGGTATCCATTTTGTCAACTGGATCCTTTCCCCCCACACTATCATTATTCTTGGATCTCATGTTTTCAAAAGCATTTGGAGGGCCTAGCAAATTCTACTCTATTATATTAATTAGACTAATATCAATATCAACCCTAATATCCTCTATAAGTTGTGTCCTTGGTGGTTACCTTTGTCGCCCACTCCCCTTGCCATTATAGATGCTAAGTTTGCTACCTCTTGGTATTGGAAGGGTGTTATTTATCTAAATTGTCTTCAATTGGCTGGTAAATGGATTTTAGGAGTTGAGTTTAATAATTTATATGGGAGTTTAATGTAATGCACCATTGCCTAGCTCAGGTTTACACCTTTATCCATTGCCATTTGCAGTTGGACGTNCCAAATATAATATAAAATAATAGGCCTAATAAATTTCCACAAAAAGTTAGAANTGCATGACTCATCCAGTATCATTCAATGATGTAATAAGTCTTGGCATAAATAAGAGTCAAAAAAATTCTGGATCCCCCTTTTCCAATGTATTTAAAAACAACCAACCCTCCCTAAAATTAAGCAATTCCTCTAGTGTCTCCTCCACCAAGGTCTACCTATTGGTAAACTTCTATAATATCTTGGGATTCCTAGTCCTAATTGCCCTCTTTATGGTGGAAAAGAGGACTTTGTTCATGTGTTTTGACATTATCCCATTGCACAACATGTGTGGAAATGGGCTTCCAAAGTTTTTCCATCATGCAAGCTATCTCGAGATGATGTTATAGTTGGCTTTTTGGGCATTACTTCTGCTAATTCTAACTTTTTGTGGAAATTTATTAGGCCTATTATTTTATATTATATTTGGAAGTGTAGATGCAATATTATCTTTCAAAGGATTGATTGTTCTAATAACTATCATCTTAAAATGTTGGACAAATTGCAAATCTTCTGCCTCATTCATTTCCAACTCAAATCTCAAGCATCAAAGTTCAAAATGGATAGTCATCAGTTGATTCATCTCTTGCAACCTTGGGAAAGACCCATGTGTTCAAGCAACACTCTTCATTAGTAATCTTTACACTGAAGCTTCCCTTCTTAAATTTATGTGGAGTTACCATTTGGAAGTATCTCTGTCTTTTATCGAGTGCTCTCCTCCTCATCCAAACTTTTGCCATTCTCTCTTGTAATGGGCCAATTTGTCTTGATGAATGGTAGTTCCCTAGATTGGGTTTCCTCTTTTCATGATTGGTTATTTATGAGGTTGTTCCTCAAGTCTCATCCCCAGTTATCTCAGTTCCCCCTTCTTTTTACCCTTGTGACTTAATGTCGATAATGTACTTGATACTCTTTTACTATTACTAAAACTTCTTTTTAGGTCCGACGACCACCCCAAAAGAGCAAAGTGGAGTCTTCNCCCAACATAAGATAGGTCTATGATCTAATAACAACTAAGGAAGTGCCTTGCTTGTAGGATAATAGAAAATTCGAATAGATATAGGAAGAAGAAATATATCTAGGTAAGAAGATATCTAGTGCCCATTTGAGTTAGGCCTTTACAAGTAAAATAATAAAGGGGAATTTATAGCTCTAAAATGTCACCTCCTTATTTTAAGTCATTAAAAAATTGACCATTCATGTTATGAGTGAAACTACTTAATCTCTCCCTATTTAGACCCAATAACATTAGGTGCCACTTGCACCTTTTCCATAGTATGATCCTAATGACTCCAAAAATGGCCATCTAAGATGCTTTACCTTCCATAAGCAATTTCCCTATTAGTCTCCTTTTGGTGGACATCCAAGGATGGCCCAAACCCTTACCATTGGAATTACCATGACTCAATAAACTTTGATAAGAACTTTCAAATTTGATATTTAACATTTGTAGATCCTACCATTGTTATTTTTTCTATCTTTGCATTAGGTCCCCGTTATTTATTTTCAAATGAGCATTAAGGAAAGCATGTCAATGGTCTTTCACTCAATCTCCTTTGCCTTGCTTCTCCGTAGTCACTCATAGACCTCTCAATAGTAGCTTTAGACATTGATGGTAAGATTAGGTTTTCTCTTCAAGGCACTGAATCCTTTACCACCTTCTTATGCAGGGATGAAGAAACTAGACTAGATGCATTAGGGACATTTGTCAATGTGTTTCTTAGACTCAAGGATGAACTAGATGTATTGCATGAAAAATATGGGCAAGGTTTTTTTTGGTAGGCATGGGTTTTGTGGGATTCTAGCTCCTCTCCTAGGCTAGTCTGCTAGCCCTAGGGTTTGTTAGACAATTAGTCAAGATATGGTCCATTAGCACTCATACTTAGGAAACATTATGGTAATTATCATAGAAAAGTTGATGATAGCAATGTCCATGTAGGCCTTCTAGCATAACTTATTGGAGCATAGTTAATTCCTTCGACATCTACATAGAGATTCTTGCCATTAACCTTGGGATGCTTTTGGAGGTTTGTGGGTCAAATTTAAGTGCTTCGTCAAAAATCTCTATAATACAACATAGGATGTCTTCAGACCATAGCTTGATAGGAAAGCTACGAAGGTGCATCTACATCTTTTGGTTTGAATCTTCCCATCGATCTTCTCTTAAGCCAACATATGTCCTAACACTTGGTTTTCTACCTACATCATTAAATGATCCACGTGCTAGGTGAGTAACAATTTCATTGAAATCATACCTTTTTCTTCTACAAAAATAAACAAGATAACATTACCTCATAGCACACTAATTCATACCATAACCCTAAGCCATCCCTTGAAGGCACAGTCTTATAATTCTTGAATACATGACATCTATCTATTGAATATGCCTACTAGCATGAAGTGAAAATATTGTCATTATGCCTCTAGAGCTTTCCTAGAGATGCAAATGTTGGGGCCCTTGAGGCTTGTACTCCATGTCTGAGGAGTCATGAATTGTTGGGTGTGATATCGCATCCATGATATCACATACGCGATATCGCAACCTAGACGTAATATTGGATACGTGATATCACAACCTGTCTCCTCATCTATAAATAAGAGGCAAGCAGATTTGGGGCTAGAGTTTTAGTATTAAGGTAGGAAATTTTTATCAATTTTTCCTCTCAACCCTTTCTCCCAGTGCATGCCTGTAGTGTGATTATTGTAATTGTACAACATCCTTATTCAAGTGTGACGTACTTGGGCACAAACATGACCAGCAATAAAGATCAAGATTACTTCATCATTGCAGCATCCACTTAGCTTAATTATTTAATTGTTATTGTTATTTATTGCTTTCTTAGTTAATATCTCTCTACCCTTATCTCCTAGTAACGTGGAATGAGTACAACTTAATCACGAGCATTTAAGTGTGACTACTTGGTAACCTAGTAGCGTACCTAGGCCATGCACTTGCTAATCCTAGTGGTAGTTATGCACGAGGTCCAAGATGTGTACAAATGATTAAGGAACAGATGCTCATCGCACTTAGGATAGTTTAGATTCTCTCTCATCCTCTCTCTCCTAGCTTAATTGATATTATTTCCCATCATACCCAGAAGTAGCATTAGTGTAGGAACATATCATACACCTCACTTTGGACTAAACCATACGTGACAAGGTAATACTAGTCCAGGTGGGAAGATAGCGAACTTCGATTTACGAGTAACTGTCTAGATACCACAACTAGTCCATCTACGGAATTCGACCAGATCGTGCGTGAAGTGATCATATTCACTCATCATTGGTGTCATTGCCAGGGATGGTGCTAGTCGCTGTATAGGAATTAATGATATATCTTTTAGGAAGAAATAATTACAAAAAGTCACATAAAAATTCACACACAATTTCACAACCATGCCTCTCCTACTAGACTACGATAATGCTACATCTAGTGAGGCAATTCATTGGAGAACCAATGAATTATATGATAATGAACATTGGAGTACACAATCCGAGGTGGGGGTTTCTTATAAACATAAACGAAGGTAGCATCATCCCAACACATAAAAGCATAACTTACTCAATGACGATGAACCCCTACTAGCCACTACAAGCCTAATGCAAATACAAGAGGTTGTTCGAATTTCCCATAGGCATCATAAAGAGAGCTGCCTACCTAGGCTCAATTTAAACAACTTTCCCAATTTCTCAAGGGGCTATGACTTAGATCTGCAACAACATTTACAAGCTTCTATGATGCCTGTGCATGGAACAACATTGATAACGGTTGGAAAAAATTCAAGCTCTTTCCTATGACACTCATTGGCCAAGCAAAAGTATGGTATAGATTATTAAAACCAAATTCAATTCGACATTGGCCAACAATGGTAGAACTCTTTAATGAAAAATATCAAACCTACGCAAGAGTGTCGGCCTTGAGGAAACAAATCCAAGAGTGGATACAAGCATAATATGAACCCTTGGACATGGCCTTGGAAAGATATTATGCACTATTAAACAACTATCTAGGCCATAAGTTCTTCAAGGAAAGGCTAATGTACCACATCATTGATGGGCTTTGTAATGAAACAAGAGAGACCCTAGGGATGTATGGCCAAGGTCAACTATATGAACTACGAACCCATCAATTCCAAGAGCTTATTCAGCGGGTATCAAGAGAAGAAGGAGAAATGGATACATGGGAGAGTGTTGAAAAACATCAATGGGACCAAAATCTCAACTTAACCGAGGTCCATAATCATAAAAAGGAGAAATCAACCCATCTCAATGAGGAAGAACCATCTTTGCCAATACAATAATCATTAGATGAAATCGAGGCAAAGATCAATAAAATGCTGGAATGGATGCATAAAAAATGTGGAGAATATATCAATATTATTGGAGATAGAATTTTCACAACCCGAGAAGTAGGACAAAATATCATTAGATAATCGGGAAGAAGGGATGAAGAAAATAAGAGCTCAACTGCCAATCATATGTATGAATGCAACATTTGCCTATGTGATCACCCCAAGGGCCAATGCCCAATCTTGTTACATTTATATGAGCATTAGGGAAGCACATTACACCCAGATTTTGTACAGAGATACTGTGTTCAATCACAATGGCAACAATCCCAGTTGTGGGGGAAACCATCCCTAAACTGGAGACACCCTTCATATCATCCGAATCCAAATGTTTATCTAGTCCAACATCCTATTTCCCCAACTAGGTCAACATACTATATCTTGTCACATTATCATTCTCCTAAATACTATCAACCCATGTTCTCAATACAACCACCACATTGTGGACCTTACACTTCTCCTAAATTTTAACCTTCTCATCCTTTCCCTCCTTCTACATCGCCACCAACTGTTCCTGAAGTGTCTGCACCACAGCAACAACCCACAAACGTTACTTGTGCTACTATTGCCAACAGCAGTGAGAGACCTCCTCAACATAAAAGGCGTCCCTTCTTTATACATGACCGTAGGAAGGGACAACACAGTTCCAAGGCCACTGCATTCTCCAACTTAGCACAAGTCCAACACAGTGGTGCATCCTTCTCCTCGAACCCAATGCCTCGTGTCACATCATCAGGGCCACCAATTAACACTCCAACAACCATATGGCCCAATGAATACAGCCATGGAGGGTGACATCCCTATCCTTGCATACCATCTTACGGTCTCAAGTATCATAGTGGGTCAACTCTCTACCCGGGAACCACATCTTATAAATTGCCCCACTATGCTTACTATAATCAAGTGTGTGAACCCCAATGGGGTGAGTATGACCAAGTTTCGATATTTTCAACATGCAAGGATCCTCATATTTCATTTATTAATCCTTGCCATGTTCAACTTAGTTATGGAGGATATTCCCCATTCTAATAGCAAGCAGGATTAATAAATATTTTTTATTTTATTTAATTTTACAATTTTTTATTTTCCAATTTTTCATTTTTCAATTTCTTGTTTTATCTTTTTGTCTTTTGTCTTTTTGTCTTTTTATAAGTAATCTCATCTACGAATAAAAAACTCATGTGGCTCATTGGTTGAGGTGTGTTCTATGTTGTCAAGTCTCGAGTGATCAATTATTTGGATAGTGAGCCCATTACATCCACTCATCCATTCTACAAATAAGAGGTTCTATTTGAGGGTACAGTGATATTCTTAACATTCTTAAAACTTAAAATTAATTTTGTGTGCGTTGTACCCAGAATGAAGAAGGATGGACCAAGAGGGAATGATTAGGGTGTGACATCAAGGGGACTTGCAGATTCCCTTTGGTGACGTGTGTGAGAGTTATCACGCAACGTGTTTGTACTAAGATCCTTGTAGATCTAATGCAAAATGGGAGTAAGAGTAATCAAAAGGCACTCAAAAATCTAATGCTGTTCTAGGGGGTACCACTGGAAAGACATGCACCCATGCCTGAGGGTTGGCAACTTCTCTGGATTTAGCATTCAAAAAAAAAGTGCCACAAAGCAAAAATCACTCCTCCCTTGAAAAAAATGCCAAGTGATTGTATGCCTTGTTGTTATGATACTCTCATAGTTGATCATCATGGGATGAAACAATGCGGTGTCACTGATCAGAGGAATGGACTTGGTCCTGATCTTGGAACGACGGGTTAATGACACATTAATCATGCTTTACACGTAGGATTCATTGTGCCTTGGGTCAAGTACCTCATATCCTAATCTCTACAATCCCTTCTATAGTCCATCTGATCTCGCTGTTCATGTAATTTTAGCTTGTGTCTTGTGTAGTGTAGAATTCTTACCTCATTCCGGTGATACTTACATGTGTATGTTTTGTGGAACTAGTGTGGATTACATTTAACCCTTCTAGTACCTACGAACATTTTAACCTATGGTTACACAAGAGCATTATAGGTTGGAACCTGCTTTGGGGATGACTCACTTGTGTAATTTTTGTAATTTGTACTCATAACACATCTTCCACACATCATCTATTTCCCTCAACGTATTGTCAATGATATTCTTCCCCTTATTACTATCCCTCTGATTCAAACGTTCCTATGAACCATCACATAGCCTTTTCTTCTCCCTTATCATCTGAGGTCCTTATTGATAAATTCCACACCATCATAATTTTTGTGCCTTCAGAACTAGTTGAATTACCTTGGAACCCTTTAACAATAGTCCAGATGTCCTTAGTTTACATTGTTTAATTTCAAAAAAATATTAAAAATTTGGTACATTCTATAAAGTGCCCTAACTTTGATATCATGTTAAAATATATATATATATGCAACCCCCCTGCGCCGATCAACATCATTTGCAATTGTTCACGTAGGGGAAGTTTTTCAAATTTCTCTCTATGACTCGCAATTGTACGTCCCTTACTTTCATATCCATAACTCGCTCGTTGGTACTCCGATTTTCATTCCATTTGAACTTACTTGAACCCGAAGTGTTCACCTTAGTCGTGAGGGAGGGGCACACGCCGAATAGCGCATAAATTTTTTGAAAATCATCATCACTTGAAGGACATTATTAAGGGTAATTAGTTATAAAATTAATGATAAATACACCAAAAACAATTTCATCTCCTTAGTTATACTAGGAAACTAGATTTAGAAACCACCTAAGTAAAGAGGATTAAATATTATAATCTTTCGAGGACATTTTCTCCTAATAATTAACATCACAAAGAGATAAAGTAAATTCATTAAGGTAAGTAGTAAGGTATTACCTAACCTTCGTAACAACCTTACTAATGATTGGCCCCCGTGTGATTGTAGATGCCCTTGAAACGCGAACAACAGGAAGGTCCTGATCAAGGTGTGATCAAGTGACCTAGGAGAGGTGAAGGACAAGTTCCTACTGAACAACATGCAGAGCAGGAAGAAAAATCATTTAGTATCCATCAAGAAGACCCTACCACTATACAATCAAGGCAAGCAGAAGGAGGAGCTGTTGTAGTGTTTGAATAGGGATGACATCTCACATTGCCCCAGGAATTTGCTCTAGAGGCCATTAGGAATCACCTCAAAGGGTCCCCTAAGTGGTGCTTGGTACTTAGGGGAAACATACCAATTTTGGCACAACAAAGAAGAAGGCACCATGGTTAACATTTGTGGTGTGACTGTTGATTTCTTTGTTCAAGCCATTTTAGAAGTATTAAAACTTTTGAATACAGGGCCAAAGGTTACTTGGTTGTCTACCTGCTTAGACCATGATGCATGACGAGTTTGGTTAGATAGGATGTATGGCAAGGAAGATAAGACCTATGGGGAGTTGATGACAAAAGAGAAGATTTATTTCAAAATAGGGACTTATCACATTTTCCCCACAAGAGGTTTAAAAAGAATTTCAACATATGTGGCAAGAGGATATGCAGTGTTGATGGGAAAGGTTAATGCTAACCTGCATCATCTATATTTTATAGAGATCCTAAGGCAATTTGAAGAATGGAAGATAGGGAAGTTTGCATTGCCCTTCCCTTGTCTTATTAGGAAGCTGTGCCGCCATGCTGGTATCAGAGGATACACCAATGATGTCCTTCGAAAAGCCCAAAATGCTTTGTATGCCGAACTGCTAAAGCCACCAATTGTAAGGAAAATCACTGGTGAGACACTGGGGCAAGAACAAGAAAAAGAACAGATGGCAGGGCTAACTGCAACTCAACTTGTAGGACCCAGCCAACTTCTAAGCATGGGATCCAATCAACAACAAGAAGTAGGGCCTAGCACAAGCCAGCAGGATCAACCTTTGCCACCGTCACAAGATTACAAAGTGTCGATGAGCCATCTCAGAGCCATCGCTGAGACAGTTAGTTGGGGAAGTTGTGATGATGCAAATCTCTTCCACGTCATCAATGATGTTGTACAGCCTATGGTTTCTATGGATCATGTGTAGGGAAAAGTGTACATTTAGATAGGATGAGGGGAGAGCGCTTGGTCACAATAGATTTTAGGGAATGCTGCATCCTTTCAGTGTAGTTGGAAACTGGTGAAGGGGCCACGGTGGTGGTCATGCAGCACCAGGATGTAGCAAGAGCTGTAGAAGTGGTCGTAGACCATATTAAAGAATCATTCAATGTGTCTATTATGCCACCGGTAGATCTTATAGGAGCACGAGATGCTCAAACTCTAGTCGGTACCTCAATGACTCCTGCAGAACATGAGGATGTACTCGACCGATTGCTACAAATAGGATAGGTAATGATGTTCTTGTTTGACATCCCACAAGATGTTATAGCAATACAATTAGACCTCATTTCCAACAATGGGAAGCTAGTCATGATAGAGATGAGGGCCAAGCACACTAATGCAGAAGTGAAAAGATTGCAAGAAAGGCTTGTAACCTTGCAAGTAACGCAGCAGGATCCTTCTCAATTCGTTCCAGCAAACCAGCTGGACACTTTTAGAACTGAGCAACTCAATAAATTGTTGATAGAGAATAAAAGGGTGGTAGAAAAATAAGAGAAGGTTGACTGGGATGCCTCTGTGCACAAGCGCAAACTTATGCGCACGCCAAGGCACTCAAGGCCTTACAAGAGGAGAATAAACAACTTGTTGTTGACAACCTTCGGTTGACCTCTATGGAGAAGCAAAAGAATGTTCTCGAGGAACATTTTTAGTAGTTGCGAGAACAACTAATCAAGGTCAACCAAGACATAAACCATTTAGCTAGGGAAAATCAAACCCTCTCAATGGAGGAGGTATGCACCATCCGTTAGAAGATGGCCATTGAAATAAGCGCATGGCAGAATGAGGCTAAATGACATGAGAAGCTAAAGGAGCATTTCTAGGACCAGGTGGGGATGTATAAAAAAATCATTGAAAAGGAGATCCATATGGCCAAGGCCCACATCAATGCTCTCAGTGCTCAACACACTGATTGGCAGGCCATATTGGACACATACATGTTTGTCCACTAGGCAGAAGTTAAGAGTCGGGACCTATAGATCCAGGACCTTATAGAGTACATGGAGTTGGCAAACCTGCGGTATGCCAACCTTGCCATGTTAACAGTAAGATGCCTGAGAATAAAGCTAGAGCAACAGGTAGCCACCACCTATGCCAAATATAAAACAAAATTTGCAGAACACAAAAAAACATTGCAAAAATTGGAGGTTGCAAATTTTGAACTCGAGGTGGTTAAAGCAAGCTACCAAGGACAGAAAGGAGTCACAACAAACTTGGGTTGATGGCTCATAGATTTTCAAGAATACAGAGATAAAGCGAGAGCCTACGAGGAGGAACGACAGGTGTTTGCAGCTTGGTATGTCAAAGCAAATAAAATGTTTCCACAACTACCGTGCCCATGGGAGGTGTTGACTCCATCAAACATCAGAACATTAGCATGGACATCACAAGATCCTCGAACTAAAGAGGAGAAACTCTAGGCCATACTTCAATGCCATCATATCCCAAGACCTAGAGTGCAAGACAAGGGAAAGGCACCCATAGAAGAGCCACCGCCACCATGAACTACATGAGTTCCACCCAATTTTGTAGTTATAGGATTTTCTTTTGCATTCTTCGTGTTGTGTCTCAATTTTTTTCTAATTCCATAGTGCGGCATGAATCCATTCTATTCAATTAATAATCCCATACTTATCCACTGTGTAATCAATGGAGCTTGTTCTCACTTTAACTCAAGGATGAGTTTTCATTTAGTTGTGGGGGTATGATGAGTCATGAATTGTTCGTTGCAATATCAGATACGCGATATCACAGCCTCTCTCCTCATCTATAAATAAGAGGCAGGAAAATTTGGTACTAGAGTTTTAGAATTAAGGTAGGGACTTTTGTCAATTTTTCCTCTCAACCCTTTCTCCAAGTGCATGCATGCAGTGTGATGATCGTAATTGTACGACATCCTTATTTAACTGTGACGTACGTGGACACGCACATGACCAGCAATAAAGATCGAGATTACTTCATCATTGCAGCATCCACTTAGCTTAATTATTTAATTATTATTATTATTTATTGCTTTCTTAGTTAATATCTCTCTACCCTTATCTCCTAGTAACACGGAATGAGTACGACTTAATCACAAGCATTTAAGTGTGACTACTTGATAACCTAGTAGCATACCTAGGCCATGTGCTTGGTAATCCCAGTGGTAGTCATGCATGAGGTCCAAGATGTGTACAAATGATTAAGGAACAGATGCTCATCACACTTAGGCTAGTTTAGATTCTCTCTCACCCTCTCTCTCCTAGCTTAGTTGATATTATTTTCCATCATACCCAAAAGTAGCATTAGTGTAGGAACACATCATACACCTGACTCTGGACTAAACCATACATGACAAGCTAATACTATTCTAGGTGGGAAGACAACGAACTGCGATTTACACGTAACTGTCTAGATACCACAACTAGTCTGTCTGCGAAGTTCAACTAGATCGTGCGTGAAGTGCTTATATTCGTATGGTTGAGTGTAGGGGTACCTCGCCATTCATCAATGTATAATTGGAGGCATTTTAGCTTTTTGCAAGTCTTTCCTTAAACCATGCCTTACCCAATAGGACATTCACAAAAAAGATTCGTTTATTGACTGATGAGTGGTGAGGTACCCCTACACTCAACCATACGAATATGAGCATTACACGTGCGATCCGGTCGAACTCCACAAACTAAGTGCCTACACGCCTCATGGAACACTTAAGGTTAATCGTTCGTTATCTTCCCAGACTTACTTGTATTTGTCACGGTTGTATGGTTAAGTAAGTCTGAGGCATGTGATTTTTATGTCTTTTATTTTTTATTGCCTATGCTAATGAGGAAAAGGTGAAGAGACTAATTAACTAACTTTAACTAACTAAGTCTTAATTAACCTAGCATCAGTATCCGTTCCCACTTACCGTTCACACCCTGAACCAATGCAACCTTTGGGCTTATCAAACGCTATTCGTTGCTGGGATTACCAAGCATAACGCACGTGCTCGAAGCGGTCGTACTGAATGCACTTAACTAGGAGAGAAGGGTTGAGAGAGATTTAATGAACTAATAAAGCATTTAAACATTAACAATAAATAACAATAAGTAAAGTCCTATTTAGCCTAATCCATGCATTGTAAGGTTTATCCAATAGTTTGTCTTTATTTTCGTACACAAACTTGTGTTCAGGTACAATATTTGCTCAAATAAAGATCCGTTCACTTTGGAGCTCCTACTGCGGGCACATGGAAATTATTTTATCTCTGGAGAGGTAAAATTGCTAGAGTTTCGCTAAGGGTCTAGGCCTAAACTGAGAAATAAGGGAGAGTTGCCTCTTATTTATAGATTTGGTGACGAACTGCGATATCGCGGGGGAAGACACGATATCGCGTCCCATCATACCCCCATGACTGAATAAAAACTCATCCTCGAGTTCCTTATAAAATATTGGGACAGTATGAGATTATTGACTCAAATAGAACTAATGGTGAATGGGATGACATATGAACAGATCATCATTACAAGACAAGACAAAACTGGTGTTCATGACAACAAGAGTGAACACCTTATACATTTGACATTAGGCCTTATTTGGCAGCTGGGAAAGAGAGAGAGAAAAAGAAATTTTACTGCTACCAATGCCAAGATTGTACCTTTCGTTGTCCATCTATAAGTGCACCATCGATCTTGCTCCTTGCATAGCTTCTTTCAGCATTGCTCCATTCCAAGTGTTCTCTCCAAATCCAATCCATTGTTGCATGATTGTCATCTGCACACACAACACTGTCTTTATATTAACAAGGGTAAATGAATTTCAATGCAGTTGATACCTTGCTTCGGTGAAAGGTCCATTGGTTGAGTTGTGGTATGGCAGATACGGGTCTAGAGATATAATATTGGTAACTACCAAAGGTGTAGGGGCTAGGAGAAAATCAAAAAAATTATGTCAAGACCCCCATGACTAAGAGCGAACCTCTGGTAGC
>MNCI01008129.1:165252-262924 GCA_015680685.1 Gnetum montanum | reverse complement strand
GAACTGGGGGAACAACTCACGCCCACAACAAAGGCATAGATACATTGGAATATGAACATCGTNAGGGATGGAAGTCGACGATGTTCATATTCCAATGTATCTATGCCTTTGTTGTGGGCGTGAGTTGTTCCCCCAATTCGGTCTATGCATGTTAGTGGGCTGCTTCCTTGATCAGCTATCAACCACTAGGTGTTCTCTTGTTGTGTGGTTGCTACATACAGGCACTTTTGTATCTAAGTTTCTTGGGCACACCAATTGCATGTAGGAGATGATGAGCATTCCTCCATGTCATCACCCTCAGAGTCACTGCATGTAATGCATGGAACTTTCTTCTTCTCAATCTTTCCATAAATTTTTACCTTAGATATTTCCAAGGAAAGATCGCGAATTCCTAGGCATGCGTCTATTGTGCTTAGCCATGCCCTTCCCATTATAATTGGGAAGTCCCCTTCGTTGCTGTTGACTTCTATCACCAGGAAATCAGCTGGGTATGACCAACTACACACAACGGTAACAATGTCCTTCACCAATCCCAAGGGAATGGTGATGGACTGGTCAACTAGCTCTAGTTGAATATTGCTCTTCTTAAGTGGAGGTAGGTTTCAGGCTTGATACATTTCTTGTGAAATTAAGTTGACTCCGGAACTTGAGTTAAGAAGAGCCTTATAAGGTTTGTTCCTGGTGACTTGGAGGTAGATTAAGGGACTTCCAGGGTCAAAGAGTTTCCTGGGAAGGTGGCCCACCTTGATCCAGTCGATTACGGTATGTGTTAACATAACTGTATACGTTGAGCTCTGGTATTGGTTTGAAGGGAGCTCTGAAGCCTTATTTGTTGGAGGAGCGTGCACAGAATCAACCGCTTGTGGTTGTAAGAGCTTGTTTGGGCTTTTGGTTCTGAAGAAAGGTCTTCTCTTCTTGTGGTTGTCAGAACCAACAGCGGGTTGAAGGTTTACATCTCTCGTAGCATTACATTGCTACGGTTGAGTGGGAAGTTTCCCTTACATTGTTGGAGCAGGTGGTATTGGAACTAATGGTGTGAGAGTGGCGAATGGATTCGGAGGATGGTACGCATGTGATGTGTCTTCCGTAGGAGAGGGAGTCCTATAATACTCCCAAGCTTGGTAGTGACGTGGTGGTGACACACAACCCATAGAATCATGTGGAGAGACTGATTGCTGCATGTAGTAGCCATACAGATCTAGTTGCCAATAAGGGTATTATTGTCTAGGTGGTGGCATCCCCCATGATTGTGGGTGTTGCCACTGCTGGTGTTGCCCGATAGGTTGTGGCGGAGTTCCACTTGGATAATATGTTAACGGTCAGTGGAACTGCCTTGGGTTACCTTGGGGATAAGGTAACCTTCGGGGTGCCTACCGTTTGTTAAGTCTTGGGTTGAGCACATACACCCCAAACTCTTGTAGATGTGAGATTATTGGGAAACATCCCTTAGGATGGTCATATTGACAGATCTCACATCCACCGTCATTGTCTATGTCCAAATCCATAACCTCATCAGAGATAGTCATTTTTCCCTTACCCTTGTCACGTGCATGGCCTTAATCTCTCCGCTTTTTCTTGTCTTGGTCACTACTTCGTTCCTCCTTAGACTCCTCTACGATTTTTCGAACAAGTTCAAGTCTACTGTCTAAGGAGTCCTGTATCTGATCTACCTTAGCCACCATTTCTGTTGTTAATTTCTGAAGTGGCAAGGATTTTCTATTCACCAACTCTTTGAGTGGTGTCTCATCCTCTTCATCACAGAATCTCACTCCCCTCTTCCGAAGGGAAGGATCGTAGTTATATTCTTCCGCGCTTTCTCTTTTCCATAGCTCCCCCTGTTCTTTAGCTACTTGCTCCAACAATCTATGAACTTCATGGGATCTAAATTCAGATAATCTCCCTTGGGCATATGTCCCAAGGGTTCTCTTGGTTTCATGTCTTAGCCCATCTACGAGGTGCCGTAGTTGATCCCGTTGTGCGTAACCATGGCCCGGGCAACAATGTAGTAATGCATAATATTGGCCCATGGTAGCATCCAAGGGTTCATGAGTACCTTGCTTCCATCCTTGGATCTGCTTACGCAAGTTAGACACTCTAGAGTATGTTTGGTATTTATCATTGAACAACTCTAACATCGTAGTCCATCTCCTAATGGTTTCCAGCTCTAAGGACCAGTACCAACTCTCTGCTTCCTTTATGAGTATCCTAGGAAATAGCTTTAATTTCTACCACTCATTCTCAATATTTTGTAAGGCGCAAGCATCATGAAATGCTTGTAAATGATTTTGCAGATCAATGTTGTATCCCCCTTCGAAGTGTGGGATATTATTCATATCTAGTTTCTTGATCCAACTATCTTTTTTATGCCTTGTGGGTATTCTCACAGCCTCTGTAATATCTAACATACTTCGGGTGGCAAGTAGGGGCTCTTCATGATCATCTCTCTCATGACATCTATGATGCCTACGTGGTTCCCTACTTTCCTTTCTACCATGCCTAGACTCTCTAGACTGCCCTCGTCCTCTCTCTCGACTCTCTCATCGAGGTCTCTCATCTTGCTTACCTTTATCCTCACTGTTATGTTCCTTATGGTTGCATCCTGATGTGGAAGGAGAGGGTGAATGATGTGATGAAGGGGAAGAAGAAGAAGAACCATCACCATGATGATGTTTCTTACCTTCTCTTCGATGGCTACGGCCCTGATCGTGATGATGATCTGAGTGCCTATCCTTGTCATGTGTTTTTGTTTCCTCAGTGAACAGTTGGTGTTCATGGGGATCAAAACCAGGGTTGTGTATCATGGAGCATAGGTTCTGATACCCCACCTCCTCACTATTGTTAGGAGGAGGAACATCATTTGATGGAGAACCTGTTATAATTGGTTCACCATCTCCAATTTCACTTAGGACGTGCGGGACCCCTTTTCCCTTCAACAATGTATGGTGGCTTTCCTGTTGCGAGTCCCTTAAACATTGTGTNATTATATAATTTTTTGTATGATTAACCCTAAGGGTTCGTTTAAGCTTCCAACGATGTGGATAATTTCCTATGTTCTACTTAGTGCACAAACACTTAGTCCCCGGCAATGGCGCCAATGATGAGTGGTGAGGTACCCCTACACTCAACCATACGAATACGAGCATTACATGCGCGATTCGGACGACTTCGTAGACTAAGTGCCTACACGCCTCATGGAACACTTAAGGTTAATCGTTCATTATCTTCCTAGACTTACTTGTATTTGTCACAATTGTAAGGTTAAGTAAGTCTGAGGTATGTGATTTTTATGTCTTTTATGTTTTATTGCCTATGCTAATGAGGAAAAGGTAAAGAGACTAATTAACTAACTTTAACTAACTAAGTCTTAATTAACCTAGCATCAGTATCCATTCCCACTTACCATTCACACCCTAAACCAATGCAACCTTTGGGCTTACCAAACGCTATTCGTTGCTGGGATTACTAAGCATAACACATGTGCTCGAAGCAGTCGTGCTAAATGCACTTAACTAGGAGAGAAGGGTTGAGAGAGATTTAATGAACTAATAAAGCATTTAAACATTAACAATAAATAACAATAAGTAAAGTCCTATTTAGCCTAGTCCATGCACTACAAGGTTTATCCAACAGTTTGTCTTTATTTCCGTACACAAACTTGTGTTCAGGTACAATAGTTGCTCGAATAAAGATCCGTTCACTTTGGAGCTCCTACTACGGGCACATGGAAATTATTCTATCTCTGGAGAGGTGAAACTGCTAGAGTTTCGTTAAGGGTCTAGGCCTAAACTAAGAAACAAGGGAGAGTCGCCTCTTGTTTATAGATTTGGCGGCGGACCACGATATCGCGGTGGACGCGATATTGCGTACGTGATATCGCGGCCCATGTGATATCGCGTCCCATCATAGACCATCCCATGTCCACCATCCTCATTTTATCCACTATTCGTTGAGATACCAAGAGAGCTCTTCTTTGGCCTTGTTGATGTTGACCCTGTTAAAGCAACATGTCCTAGGGTTTGGGCTTCATAGCCTACTTTCCATCTAGAAACTTCTTTGCCTGGATTTACAACTATGCTCATTATATCAACCATATTCAACATTGTTTTAACCTTTTTTTTTTTTTACTCTACATTGTTTCTTTTAATCAATCATAGAAAGAGTTTCTAAATCTTTTATAATTGCATAAAAATCCTAAAATTGTGTCCCCAATAGGCCTTATATGTTATGCTTGGATTTGGAAAAAATGCTAAATGTGCCAAGGAAAGGAATAAGAGATGAAAACATGGTTAATAGTTTCAACTTCTTGTCAGTAGAAAGTGCATGTATTAGTCTAAATAATGTGTCAATAGTGTGAATAATCCTTAAAAGTGATGGCCTCATTAAGAAGCTTGATAAAGAACAATTTTAAATGTGGGATAAAAACAAAATCAGATAGTTTAAAGGGGAGTAGTGCATAGTTATTGCTATATAATATCTAATGAACCTTTCTCATAGAGTGCTTAATACCCCTCCAAGTCCATGTCTCAAAACTCTAATTTTTTATAGATCCTTAACATATTGTTGAGTCGTATGAAATTGGTGATGCATTAGTAAAACTATATATGCCATACAAATATTTAGCTTGGATAATTTTAGCCCATGGTCTATGTGATAAATGTGCATAATTGCCATGATAATTTTCCTGTGACCACTTGATTAATATTTTCTAAGCTTATTAAATTAAATCTCCCTTGCTTTCAAAGTTCGCAAACCTAACCTACTTCCAATTGAGAGTATGGGGTAGAATATTATTGTGATAGAGGCCAAAGGAACAATTGTTTTTGCTTTTCATTCTATTAAAGAATTGAGAAGGAAGCCTTCAAACATGGAAGGAAGCACATAGAAAGAGAATGTAAATCCACCCTAATTAATTAACTGTGGCTTGTTTGATATAACATTTTAGCTTTCCATCCGCTTAGCCTTGCTGTACACAAATCTCATTGTATATAGAGATTTTTATCCTAGGCAATCCTATACAAAGGCTATGTCTTGCAACCAAGCAAAAAACTCTCTGCAAATAGTTGGTACGATGGGCCACCCCAATAATTGAAAGTTTGCTCTTTCTCAAATTTAGTTACCGCCTGAAAGCTTTTACAAAATGCAAATTAGCTTCAAGAAACACGTGAACATGAAGTGATTGTCCATTCTCAAGAACATAAAAAAATGAACTAGCTTTCTAGCATTACCTTTCATGCTAGTCAGCCTCAACCATGAACCACAATTCCACTATATTTATACCTTTCCTAAGCAAACAGTGCAGCCATTCTCTAAAATAGTTTCTCTTCAAATTGAAGATGAATGACCTGTACCAAACGTACGGAAGATTCCCACAACAAAAAGAGCAAACGTTTTTGGGGCCCATACAGAACGAGCCACGTTGCAAGAGCAATACCAGGAGTAATCATGACTAACATACCCCAAATATTCCAAAAAGTAGTTACGATCGCGAAGTGTACAACTTTTTCTGCAACCGGTCCAAATGCTTCCGGGCTTCCATGGAATCCGTGGAAGAATCATGACCACGCTTTGTTACAGAATTATCAAACGACGAAAAAAAGTATTATTTTTGCGCCAGCAAAACACGTCAGGACGGACTGTGTTGTTGCGTAAATCATATATTAGGTGTGGGATGAAACACAAGAAAACAAACAACAAGAAAGAAGCAGCACCTCCGAAAATCACAATCAGAGGCGGCATGGAATGATGTTTTGTTTGCATTTTGCAGATCATGACACGGATTTGGAACATGCCTGGTGTTCAACAGTTGACGGTTTTTGTTTTTGTTTTTTAAGAAATTCACAAAGTCTACAGTTGTAATTGCCTTGCATTGGGTAAAGTCGATGTATCATTTTCAAAGCTTCATGCTTTGGCGGGGTTGACATTCCAAGTCGGCCGCCCTTCCCGAATGGTGATTCCATGCAGACGTTCTTGAATATGAATGAGAGGAATTGCGGTCTCGGATCATAAAATAGGGTAATTAGGGTTTGGTATGAAATTGTGAAAATGATATTATAGTTTTTTGGAATGAAATTGTAGAAATGTTACTTTTACCCTTTGAGTTAGTCTGGCATTTTGGAATTCATGGTAGGGGACCGTCCATGTAATGTTTCCTTTTTCCATGTTTTTTTCCGTGGTCCTTGGAAATCTTCTCCGTAAAATCGTCAATCCCTGCTTTCATTAGCCTTTCTGGTGGACGATTGTAAAACGCGTTCATTTCGCTGTTTGTTTGTGCTTTCCATGGTGAATTCGATGTTTCAACCCGTGCTTTCATCCATGAATTCGAAGCATGCCTATCATTTTCAAGTGGAGATCCTTTTCCGCATGATTGCGCTTTCCGCCGTCTGTGTGATTTGGTCAAACGCCATGTCTATACCCTTGTCTTCAAACTCCAGAAGCACCGTTGTTCTGCTTATCCTCAATTTCCAGCAGCAGCAAAAGAATTTGCATGCAACGGCAGCTCTACGCTGCGGATCGTGCACAGAGGAAGAACGAATTCGCAGAAAATGTCGCAGCCTTCTGAGCCGCCTGGCCTAGTTAGACAGAAGATGCCTGCAACGCCAATGTCCAGAAGAGCTCCTATGACGAAACGCCTCAAAGACATATGCACCAAAGAGGCCACTGATCTGTGGAATCATTTCGCCGAAGAGAAGCCACTGTTGCCGTTTCTGGTGCCTCTGCTGCTCTTCGTTTGGTTTCTCGAAAGATGGATCGTGCCTTTCTCCAATTGGGTGCCCCTCTTGGTCGCAGTCTGGGCTACGATTCAGGTTTGTTTCGTTTTGTTTTATTTCCCTCGTCGAGTGTTCGGTTTGTTCCCAATGAGTAATGCATAAAGAACCTATTTTAGTGTCTTTTTGTAAGGAAATTTAGTCAAACACAAAATAAGAGAAATCTTTTATGATTTTTCTGGATTCTCAAATTTTCGGTTCAAGTCAGGAGGGAAAGCTTGTGAAGTACTTTGCGTAAAGGGCCAGCAACGTATATTTCTCGTACTTGCTGCAAAGTTTAAAAAATTGGAGGTGCCGCGTTGTTTTCTTGGGGGATAACTGTTTAATTTGACGCTTGGAATTAAAACTGTGCACCGGGCTCCCTTGAGGACTTTTATCTGCCTCTCCAAGTTCAGATATTTCGATCTGGTTCTGCAGTGGATGTGTTCTACTGGCCTAATTGCATAGCGCGCTGTGCCGTATTTTACTATTTTAAAATTAAATCTCTGCGAAGTTCGTGGCGTTAATTGTTGTCCGCGCAGCTTTCTCGAGGTTAGAAGATGAATGAAATGACTTGAGTTATGCTATTATTGTTCTTAATTACTGCTATAAACATCCTAGAATGTTTTATTTACTAGAATTAGCAAACTAACTTGCACGATGCTGATACTTGAAAGCAAATACACAAATCCAGCGCAGTGTAGAATTATGTAGGAGCATGAGATCCTGCTACTATTAACAAACATACCGATTTTAACAAGTTGAAATCTTGTTTGGATAGAGGTTTCATGTCTGTAAAGTAGTTTTGTCTAGCTAATCCTGTGTTGTCAGGCGCTACACTGTTTTGATTTCTAACCTGCTACATGTTCCAAATGGTCTTTTGAGGTGTGAAGCCTGTCAAAGACAATAGTGATACGATAACTTTGTATAAATAAACAGACTATCACTATCAGTTGAATTTTTTAAGACGTGGCTAGTGATATTCTTCTATATATTATTTGTCTTGCAATAGATAGTACTTTGTTGAACTGTTGGCTTTTTTAACACAACCTAGAAGGAAGAGCAAAGTGAATAGTGCTCGACAAACTTCTTTCTTAATGCTTCTTTTTGCTGTAGATGATACATGGACAAAAAATTGAGTGCAACGCATGGCTAGAGCTTGCAAAATTCATCTCAAATTCGCCGATGACTTTTTTGAAGTAAAAGGAAACTGAAGAAGAGGTGGAGAAAAGAAACATGAGTTCAAACGGGAAGAATAGACATGGCAGATTACAATTACCTAAAGATTTAGGTCTTAATTGATGAGAATGGTGAAAGAGAACCTTTAAGCAGATAGGGTTGTATTAATGATGATATGACCATTGCTACGGCATGATCTGATGATTGATTTTGATTTGATTTTCTAAACGTCATTAGACAGTATTAACTGCTTCTAGTTTAAATGCAACCTAGATACCCCTTGCATTGCAGTTTTACAACTATGATTTTATGGTTATGATTAATCCTTTTGTGCTTTTGTTTGCAGCATGGCAGACACCAACGTCAGTTACTTGCAGAAGATTTAAATAACAGATGGAAGCGCCATATACGAAATACATCTGTACTGTATTTGTCGTATATGTAATTTTTATAGTTGTTTATATTCTTTCTCCATCTTTTGACATTGCATTACACCATTCTTTTGGTTAATATTTGCTTGATGTGACAGCCAATTACACCATTAGAGCCTTCTGAATGGCTTAATAAACTGCTCTTTACTGTGTGGCCAAACTTTCTGGAGCCCAAGCTTTCAACCAGATTTGTAAAAACTATGCTGGTTCGTTCACTGTTATATATTTGTGTTTGAGTATGCACTAGTTTTAGTTAACTTTTAACAAAATAAAAAGCTAATATTTTTCTTACATATGTTTACATTTTTTATAAATAATTCCAGAGATTGCTGAAAGATCGAAAGCCAAGGTTTATTGTAAGTATGGCTCTAATTTTCTTATAATTAATAAGAATTTAAGTACTTAAGCAGTATATAAATAATATTTTTTTGGCTGTTCCTTTTCTAGGATAACATAGAGTTACAAGAGTTTTCTTTGGGATCTTCCCCTCCTACTATAGGTCTTCAGCGAAGCTACTGGTCAAATGCAAATGGTCAGGTTAGTCTCTTGTTCTGTTTTGGCCTCAAAACTTGATGATATTTTTTGTTTACTCTTTTTCGTTGTAAATATTTTGATGCCTGAATTTTATTTCTTTTGGCCATTTTTTCTCAGAATTTTATGGAATAATAAATTGAAATATGTAACCTTAAGCGGAAAGGATTCCAAATTAAGAGATGAACACAGATCACAACATCATGAACAGGATCAAAATGAAATGTTTCTGAATTTTTCTATATGATCAAGCTTGCTGCCATACGGTATAGATCTATTCCAGAATGATTGAAGATTGTCTAAACAACATCATTTCGAAGCCCCAAGACAGTGTAATATTCAAATATTTATAAATCACAAGATTAAATGTCTAGAGATTGTTTAAACATTTCAATATTGAAAGGTATGCAACATAAGGTCAAATATGATTATATATACTGATTATTTTATCCAAGTTATTATAGTCAATGAGGTGTTAGCTTAGTGGTAAGAGTCTTGGCACGGTAACCCTAGGTAATAGGTTTGATTCTAGTGGGTAGCACTGAGTTATGGATCATAAACAATCTGTAAAAGGAATTCTGAAACTGGTCTGAAAGATCCAAGAAGTCCCAGTGGACATAAGTAAAAATTTAGTTTAAGTTTCATAATTCTCTTGCATGTCCTGTCGCAGGTTTTTTTAAATTTTTGTTTGTTTGTCAGGATTGCTTATGATTTATAGGATTTTGGATCCAATAATATGTAGATAATGAAATCTGCATTATTTCTTGAGAGGATTAAAAATTTCTGAAATATCATCCCGTGTCCAAGAAAAATCCATGAACCTTAATGATCAATCAACTGTAAAGATTGGACGTGGATTATTCTAAGACTCCGTGGAAATTATGTCAGCCAGTATTGAACCAAAACATAAACCTGAATGAAATGTTGGATATCACAATATATATTTAAATGTCAACTTTTGATGTTTGGAATGAAAGGTTTTGATGAATGATATGGTTTGTGACAGTCGCTAGTTCAATACCAGTAGGTAACATTGAGACATGTACCATCTTGGGTCAAGATAAGAACCATACATTCAAGTTTATTTGAGGTAAACAGTGCATTTGATGGGATAAAGTCCACCTTGATGTTGATTAAGCAAAATAACTAATGCAATACTTTTTATATTCTTTATCATAATGATTGTTTGTTCATTATAATTTTGGTTACAAAATACACTGACTTAGAAGTTTAGCTTAAAACTAGCTTAAAAGTTTAGCTTGTTCATATAATGATTTGTAAGGAAAGTTTTATCTTTCAGAATTTTTGGTTCATTTCTATACCGATTTTTTAATGTTTAGCTCTCATTTCCGGTTCCAATGAGTAGTATTTTAAGATCAATATAGCTCTAATGAATCTCTAAAATAATTAGATTAGTTAATACCAAGATACCAATGCATTTTTGGAAGTGCTAAGATGGTTGAATATTCTCCACAGCTTAGTTTGTTTTCTAATTTAATGGTTGTTTCTTTTCACCTTTGTTACCTACTCAGCAAAATGATTTTATGTTTTAATAAAATAAAAGCTTTTTATGTAGATTGTGGGAAACTAATTTTTCTGTTTAACGGGCAGCCAGTTTTGCATATGGGATTTGAATGGGATACAAATGAAATGAGTGTTTTGCTAGCAGCAAAACTTTTGAAGCCATTACGTGGAATTGCTCGGATTGTTATCAACAGCATTCATTTGAAGGGTGATGTGTGTATATTATCTCTCCTTCAATTTTTCCTGTACTTGTAATTTTTGATAGCTTTTTTTAGTAATGCTGATGATTTGCTTTAGCCTATGGTAAATGTTGTTATTATAATTCAAGAAAATATAGTTCTTGATTGTACGGGGCATTGGAATATAAAATAAGACACCATGTGTTAACCATGTTCTAAGAGTAGGCACCATAAAATTATAATAGACAGGTTATTTCTTCGTAAATGTTTTCTAGTAAAATATTATGCTTGTAAATTCTTAATTTTTATTTAAAATTTATTTTTTGAAAAAATTTAGTTATACAGTTTTTGAATTTTTTATGTATTTGAATTCTTACCTCGTAATAGCTGATTGATCTCTTAGATTATCTCTGTAATTTTTCTTAAGTGCGCTCCTCCATTTTTATTTACTTGATATTAGAATCATCATGAGGAGTAGTTAATTGGTAAGGCATGTGACTTGCATTATCCAAGTCAGAGGTTCAATCCTTACTGTTTGTACTGCTATATACAGAAATTCTGCAAACGAAGTTGCTGGATCCCAATTCTGTTTATTAGATCCAAAAGGTTCTCCTAAGGATGTAATACAAAGTTCTCTTCCAGTTTCTAATCATATACGCTGAATTTTGACTGATAGCAGACCAATGTTCCAATGAATCATTATGATGATAGTTAAGCCTAATTGTAACTTATAGCCTTACAATTGAATGTAAAGTTTTGTTGCAGCATGTTTTTGGTAACAAGACAATTTGTTGAACAGGTCCTTAATAGATTTCACTAAACTGTAGATATCGTTTTAAAGCTGGAAATTCATCAAGTGATGGTTACTTTGCAATCCTAAATGAAGACATTGGAGGGTTGATGATATTTAGAGTAATTGGTGAATCTTTCACCATAGATAATATCTAGTTTGGTTATATAGTTACTAAGAAATAACTTAAGAACCACATACTAACTAAAGATCCCAAAGCCCATGGCTTGTAGGTTTGTAAGCATGGCAAGTACCTATCAAGGATATTTTTATCACCACCTCACCCCTTCCACCTGGCAAAACCCTGTGCACATCATGCCTGCACACATGCACACATGTAAGTGCTTGCATGTGCATGCAGTTGGACCATTTAATTGTTCTTGGAAGGAGTTGAACTTGACGCTTGCTTTAACATTAGGCCAAGTATAAGCAAGTAAAAGCATAAAACACACACTAACTAACTAACTATTAATAAATGATTCCAAGAGCAATGACTGATGCATGTGGTAGTAGAGCACCTATTTTCGGAGGAACTTTACCTGTTGTTAACAAATCCGTTGTGAATTGGTCTTTCTTTCATATTATATCTTAATGGTTATATGTTTAAATTTGTAATGAACATTTAAACATTGGCACAGTGATCTGCCCACCATAGGTATGGGGAGCTTCATTGTCATACAATTTTTTTTTTTTTTTTTAAATTCAGTTTACTAGACTTATGGTCACCCATCTTTGCCATTGTTTGTTTGCTATTGTTATGAATGAACCGGCTAAAGAAATACAAGATAATATCCCATAGCATATGCTCTTTGTAGATGATGTTGTGTTAATGGATAAATCTAAGGAAGTCCTTGCTATGGAAATGGAGACTTCAAGAGGAACTCTAAAACCAAAACTGCAAGGATTAGTAGAAGTAAAATGAAATTCATGGAATGTAATTTTAGTTTTAAAGTGAGTAATAAGGACTTGAAGATCAAAATCCTAAAGCAAGAAGTAATACAAAGTAAGCAATTCAGATACATAGGATCATTTGTACAAATGGATAGTGACAGTAACAATGATGTAACACACAAAATTGAAGCATGATGAATGAAATGGTGAGAAGCTAGTGATGTGCTTTGTGATAAAAGAATTTTTATTAGATTGAAGGGAGAATTCTATAAAACTGTTGGTAGACGTGTGAATGTATATGGTGTATGATATTGGCCAATCAAAAAGTGTTAGGAACAGCATGTGAATGTGACAGTGACAGATATGAGAATGCTAAAGTGGATATTGGGTGTCACTACAAAAGATAAACTTAACAATATTCTTAGTATTCTTAGTAGAAAAAGTTTAGTAGTAGCAACAATAGTTGAACAGATCAAGGAAAGATGTCTTATCCGGTTTGGTCATTTGCAAAGAAGATGAGAAACTGCAAATGTTAGAAGAGGTTGCTTAATTGAAGTTGAAGAAAAACAACGAAGTAGACTGAAACATACTTGTATGCAAGAATAAAGATTTGAGAATAAATGTTAATTTGGCTCTTAAATAGGGTTTAATGGTAGAAAAGGACTTACATAGCTGATTCCATGTAGTTGGGATTAGGCTAGGATGATGATTTCAAGGATGATTTTCACCTATCTCTCCTCATGGCCTTTTTGCATGTGTAGCTATAACTCTTATAAAGTCTTTCCTAAGTCCTTATAAGAGATTATGTGAAGCTTTGATGGGAGATCAGGGTCCATATTCTCCAAGAGGAGGCGGACTGGGAACAGCATGAAGAAGAAGCCAGGGTATTGTGTGCTAGGGCCCTTTGGGAGGAGCAACAAATGAGAGCTAGACTTGATCAAGCCTAGGAGTCAAAAGCCAGGCGTTGGCTACAAGAAGGGTGCTGCACCTATAGGATTATGGGAATCAGTAACAAAGCTTCATGGGCTAACCTCGGCCACTATATCCAAGCTGTTGTTGTGGGGTTTCACCCAGATAAGATATGGAAGAAGCCTGATGTGGAGAGGCAAAGGATGGAGGAGGAGTTCCTCATGTTCCAGGAGGCGGCAAATTTTATGGCCTCTATGCAGCAATGGGAGGTTCTTGATTGGGTGCACTCCAGAGTGCAGCCCACTTGTCGTTTCTTTGGCTTGCCCCAACATGATTAAGGGGCATGCCGTTGGTTGTTGTTGAGTTTTGCGGGCCATCATGGCATGCTTGGTTTGTGGTTGGGACAGGTCTTGGTTGCTCTAGTTGGTGGGCCTATGTTTTGGTGTTGGNCCCCCCAAAAAAAAAAAAAAGAGAGATTATGTGAAGCCTCTTATGCCTTGTCATAATGGAATTTATAATGCCAAAAAACATGGCAATGCCTTTCTTCCTTGTTCACTGCTCTCGCTGCTCAAGACTTTATCTATGCATGTCTTGACATTGTATTATTATCTTCATTTTCCAGAAGTGGTGGTGTGCAAAAATTTCGGTACAAAATTGGTACAGCCTTATCTTACATTTGTCCTTAAATTACCATGGCTAGCTTTCTTGGAGCTATCAGACATGGTTGAAACTGTATTCTTTCCAATAGATCTGCTCTTGTGGTGTCAACATGGATGTAATAATATACTTTATTTTTAGTTTCAGTTTCACATGTAATAAAACGATCATCACCTGGAGCTACAGTGCTCATCCCGCTGAGCAGGGTCCTAGAAGGGTTGGTAGATAAGTAAAAGCCTAACCTCTTTAAGTGGCTATGCCTGGGTTTCAGTTTCATATGTAATAGGATTTTGAAAAAAAAAGGGGCTAAATTCATGTGGGTTACATTGAGATATACAAGAATTGCCTAAAAGAATGGCTGAAACTAAAGTCTATCCAATAGATGGCATCTGGTGGTCACCACAAAGATGCTATAAGACACTTCAATTTCAATATCAGTTTTATATCTAATTATGATGGATGTGTGTTAATTTTTTATGCAAAGATAACAGGTTCACTGATAATAGGTTCTATTTGTCATTTTCAGCTTCAGTTTATTCCAATCCTTGATGGGCAGGCAATTTTGTTTTCGTTTGGNTGGGCCATCATGGCATGCTTGGTTTGTGGTTGGGACAGGTCTTGGTTGCTCTAGTTGGTGGGCCTATGTTTTGGTGTTGGCAGTTGTGTGCCTCTTTGGGGCTGTTTCTTTGTTTTTGGGTTGTGCATGATACGGGTTGCTGGGGCTCTGGTCAGGGGCCCATCTTGTCTTGTCTGTAATACTGCTTGTCGGGACCTATGTGTGGTCCCCTTGTTTGGGTGGATGGGTGTTTCTTCTCCCCAAGGGGAGTTGCCTCCCCAGTTTTTGGTTTTTGGTTCTAGGTCATGATTGTACATATTCCTTTTATTAATCTATTTTACCCAACCTTTGTGCCTTGTCATAATGGAATTTATAATGCCAAAAAACATGGCAGTGCCTTTCTTCCTTGTTCACTGGTCTCGCTGCTCAAGACTTTATCTATGCATGTCTTGACATTGTATTATTATCTTCATTTTCCAGAAGTGGTGGTGTGCAAAAATTTCTGTACAAAATTGGTACAGCCTTATCTTACATTTGTCCTTAAATTACCATGGCTAGCTTTCTTGGAGCTATCAGAAATGGTTGAAACTGTATTCTTTCCAATAGATCTGCTCTTGTGGTGTCAACATGGATGTAATAATATACTTTATTTTTAGTTTCAGTTTCACATATAATAAAATGATCATCACCTGGAGCTACAGTGCTCATCCCGCTGAGCAGCGTCCTAGAAGGGTTGGTAGATAAGCAAAAGCCTAACCTCTTTAAGTGGCTATGCCTGGGTTTCAGTTTCATATGTAATAGGATTTTGAAAAGAAAAAAGGGCTAAATTCATGTGGGTTACATTGAGATATACAAGAATTGCCTAAAAGAATGGCTGAAACTAAAGTCTATCCAATAGATGGCATCTGGCGGTCACCACAAAGATGCTATAAGACACTTCAATTTCAATATCAGTTTTATATCTAATTATGATGGATGTGTGTTAATTTTTTATGCAAAGATAACAGGTTCACTGATAATAGGTTCTATTTGTCATTTTCAGCTTCAGTTTATTCCAATCCTTGATGGGCAGGCAATTTTGTTTTCGTTTGGATCAATACCCGAAGTCCGAATTGGGATTGCCTTTGGAAGTGGGAGCCAAACACTTCCAGCTACTGAGCTACCTCTTGTTCCATCTTGGCTGGTTAGTTCAAACATGTATTTTTCAAGCATTTCTTTTGAATGATACTACAAAATGCAGGGCCTGTGTAGTATGCTTTCCTGAATCTGAAGTTTTCAACATGTATAAAGGATGCTGACTTATTAATTGATTTAGCTCCAATAGATTCAGTTAGCCTTAATTCATCTATAACTTCTTAGTTTATGGAGGCACTGTATGCTGTTCTTCTGACATTGTTTCTATACATGTCAAAACAAATTTTAGAATTTCTTTCATGCCTCTAAAATTGGTCATGAATTTCTTTCCAGGAAAAGCTCTTTATTGAGACGTTGACAAAAACAATGGTTGAACCACGTCGCAAATGCTTCCCATTGCCTCATGTAAACTTGAAGAAAAATGCAATTGGTGGAATTCTATCAGTTACAATTGTTTCTGCTAGCAATCTTTATAGGTCAAATATGAAGGGGCCCTCCTCAGAGAGAAGAGGAAGTTCATTTGGTAGTTCAAATGGATCTGGCAGTGGTAGGATATCAAATCCCTTTGTAGAATTAGAACTTGGACATCTCTTAAGGAAGACAACAACAGCTCTTGGGTCTTCTCCTACATGGGATGAGGAATTCAACATGGTGTTACATGAAAAAATGGGGACTTTAAGATTGCATCTCTATGAGCTTGGTTCAAGCAGTGTTAAATATGATTACTTTGCAAGCTGTGAAATTAAGGTTAGCTTCTAATTTTGAAATGAAAAGTTCCATTTTTATTTTTCTCAAAAGTTAGTTTTGGTTCTTGTGAAATGAGGAAAACAATTAATGTGTTTTTCATTTAGTTCTGCTGGATTTTACTAAGAAATGCTTAATTTTGCTTGGAACTTAGATACAATATGCTGATGATGACTCCACAATATTCTGGACATTCGGAAGTGAAACAAGAGCATTGGCTGCACGTGCAGAACACTGTGGGAAAGAAGTTACGATGGTTATTCCTTTTGAGGGAACTGAATCTGCAGAGGTTCTTCCCTTTCTGTTCAAGCAAATGGCTTTATATCAGCTGTCCATCAAAGTTTTGTTTTTATTTGTGTCTGCTAGTTTGCTGTTAGCATCTCAATTAAGAAAGGAATGATCACAATACTGAGTAATGCGTCTGTATAGTTGGCATGTTAAGACATTGTTTGGCAGCATATGTTAAAGTGGAGTGCTTCGTGTTTTAAATGTGGAAACTAATTTTATAGATGGCCAAAGTTCCTTTCTAGGAATTAGTTAGCACCTACAGATGCAATAGGTGAATTTTGTACCAGAACAAAAACTTGCAAATCTGACAGCAGGGTATATGGGCCAAAATATCATCTCCTGAGATAAGAAGGATTGAAACAAAAATTAATCTTTTACACTCTATTAATTGAATTGCTTTGGTCTAGCTCCATCATCTATTTTCCAATGTCACATCAATCTTTAACAGTGGTAGGGAATTTCATCATTTCCATGACATTTCTGATAGTAAAATGACACATATACTTGACACAAGTTGTTGTGCACAATTTATTCTTGAGTATGACATCAGGAAGAGATATATGACATTCAAATATTTCAACTGCGAATTTTTTCAGGGAGATTTGCTTCTGCAATTCCTGTTTGATAATATCTCTCTAATATTCATTCGTCCAAAATCTTTAGGATATTCTGGTCTGTTTGTCTTCTTATACCATGAGGATGCTAGCTCATTCTATACTAGACTCTCTGCATGTGATTGCATATTTCTACGCAGGTCCTGCCATATCCCAAAAAGGAAAGAAAGGGAAAAATTGAATATTGGGAAAGCATTATTGACCATTTCTTGTGAATGTTGAATGCCAAAAATGAATCTCATTTAACCATGTTTATTTTTCAAGCCTAAAATAGTTATGACTTCTTCACATACGATGCTTAGCTTCTTCATCAAGACAAATTTCTTTTTGATATTGGCTTATGTGATTGTCTTGGTTTTCTTAGATTACTGTGAAGCTTGCTGTTCGAGAATGGCACTATGCAGATGGTTCAAGAAGTCTCCACGGTGTGAGCCCGCTGCATCCTCAGCTATCGCTTCCAGGATCATGGTCCACCGCAGGTCCTCTTACTGGCAGGAAACTGAAAGTTGCTGTTATAGAAGGTAGAAATTTGACCGGAAAAGAAAGAACTGGAAAGTGTGATCCTTATGTCAAACTTCAGTATGGGAAGGTTCGTATTTGCTATTAAATGGCCTATGTCATCATCTGAGGCATACCTCATCTTCTTAAAGTTACCTTTCTTAGACTTATTTTCCTCTCATATAGATTCTGTTTATTGTATTGAAAGATGTCTCTATGCTTATTATATTTTGGCATCTGTACTGTTTCTCATTAATATACCATAACAGAAACTATACAGAACCAAAACAGTTTCACGGGATATCCATCCTAAATGGGATGAAGATTTTGTGTTTGATGAAATTGGTTGTGATGAATATCTGAAAATAAGGTGCTGTAATGATGATTTCATTGGCTATGAAAATATGGGATCTGCTCGTGTGAATCTGGAAGCAATAGATGGAGAAGCAAAAGATGTCTGGATTCCCCTTGAGAAAGTTAGCACTGGGGAAATAAGACTTCGAATTGAAATGCAGAATCCTGATCGGAATGCAGAGGTCAGTGACAAGTATTATCACGTGTTTCTGGTTTTATTTGTGTTTTCGTTATCATTAGATAAAGCTTATACAACCTTGCATTAAGTTTCCGACAAAGTAGATATTTCAGGTGGGATTAAAGAATCTTGTGCTGTCTTCTATAACAGCATGGTCTGCAAGATACCCATTTTGCATTGCATGGTCAGATGACAGCACGAGATTCTTTAATCCTGCCACATTTCATTTGAATAAATAATACCCTTAAAACATCTTTTACGTTGCGGCATCATCAAAACACATTTATGTACTTTGCAGGGGATCACCTCAGACACAGGTAATGCCTGGATTGAACTTGTGGTTGTGGAAGCAAGGGACTTGGTTGGAGCTGATTTGAGAGGAACAAGTGATCCATTTGTCCGAGTGCAGTACGGAGACATAAAGGAAAGAACGAAGGTTAGTAAAATCTAGTCATGCAAATTAGTGCAATTTGGTGATTGAAAACATTATATGTTAAAGACGGAAAAATGATCGGTCATAAATAATTTCGATCAGAATATCATGCTGGTTCTTAAATATTCTTTTACTAGTTTACTCTTTTGGTTACCCATTCTCTCCATCTATTCGAGGTAGTAGGGGTGAGAACTAATAACCTTTAGAGATACAAAGCACATGCTCTTGTAGCTGGTTAACTTTAAGAGGAGTAATTTCTCCAAATTCAGTAGTCTCTGGACCCAACAACCATATTGATATAGGTGCCAGCTGAATAAAGCAACCAAGCATTCCCTTAAGTAACTAAAACGGTTAAGTGGAAGGTTTCCAAAACACCGTACATTATGTGCTGGTTTCTTGCCAAGTGCTGAAAAGGACAACTAGTATTTCTGTATGCTTTTAGGGAATTGTTAAATTTGAATGTCGTTAGCCATTCAGCCAGATGAGATAAGTAGTGAGATTACGCAGTCACAACCTTGACATGTTTGGGATTCTGCATTAGAGATGGCTTTGGGTCCCAAATCAAGAATGCTGAACTCCATCATGGTGATTCTACATTAATCCATGGTGAAGTCTGCTTTGACAGGAACTGAAATGATTGACGTTGCGCAATATCGGCAATGACGTTGCGCAATATCGGCAATGGTTGTCATACCAGGACTACGGTGCCAGTGAACCCTGCTAGGATCCAAAATGCTAAGATTGTATCAGAAACAAAGTTACAGAATTGACTTTTTTTTTCCCTTTCAAATAGTTTGCAGTGCCTTAATTTCTGTTCTCTCTGAAAAATCTAAATTATTTTTGATATTGTTGTCTTTTTTTTTTTGCGTTTCTTATTACATCGATCTCCTAGCTGGACGGTGCCATGGGATTTCTGGGGTGATTTTCTATCCTGAATAAATTCTACCACGCAATATTACCAGTTAAACAGGGTGTCATACATTGATATCGATGGTGGAGTTGTTGAAGCTAAACATGGCTTGTTTTATGGCTTGCAAATTAAGGGTATGTAAAAAAGCAGAGTAACTTTAGGGCATGGTGCCCGGATCATGAGGGTACTCTTGCTCTCTAGGGTGGGTGATCGTCAACTTACTGGTATAGACATTCAATGTTGAAGTCTGCAAATGCCAACTGGGGCAAGGGTAAAAATATGTATTCAAGTTAGTGTCATGTAGACAGCTGGCCGGGAAAATCATAATTGAATCTCTTGCTTACCTTAGCTAGTTATTGCAAGTTGATTTTTCAGAGGCAATCATGAGGATGATAACTTTCGCTGCCTACAGTTAGGGTTAAGTCTAATGTGTTTATTGGTGGAAAAATGATGAATTTTTGTAATTGAAAAATTAAAATATCCAAATTTCATCATAAAAAAATATTGATGCTAGAGTCTTATGGAGAACGAGAATGTTCTGCATTTATCACTGTGAGCTGAGCGGATTTAAATATCCTGGCATACTAATTTTATTTTTCTGTTACTTCCTGCAGGTTGTGTATAAGACACTTAATCCTCAATGGAATCAAACCTTTCAGTTCATTGATACTGGACGTCCTTTGGTGCTTCATATGAAGGATCACAATGCAGTTTTACCCACTGCAAATATTGGTCACTGTGTTGTTGATTATGAGCTACTACCTCCAAATCAAACGGTTGATAGATGGATTCCCTTACAAGGTGTCAAAAGAGGAGAAGTGCGTGTACAAATCACTAGAAAAATTCCAGAAGCACCAACCAGAACTAGTTCGTCACATAATGGCTCAAGTATAACTCATGTCCATAGGATTTCAGGCAAAGTAATTATTCTTCCAATAAATGCCTCATTACTTGAGTAATTCGCTTTTCATCATCATGAAAATTTTCCTTTTGTAGGAGAAATAAATGCTTATAGCTGAATTTCAGTTTCGATCTTTTTGATAATACATAAAGGTTTCATTCTATCCAGGTTCGGCAAATTATTAAAAATGTTCAAACACTGACACAAGATGGGGATGCTGAAAGCTTATCGCTGTGTTTGGACGAACTTGAATCTGCAGAGGAAGAGCAAGAAGAGTACATGTTGCAACTACACCGAGATAAAACCGCATTGCTTGCTAAGATTGCTGAACTTGACCAAGTTTTGAATGAACTGAAATCTACCCCTTGACGAGGCTTATGTGGACAACATCCCTAACCGTAATTTTGTTCTTGAGAAAGTACTTTACTCAAGCCCTACAAATTTCCATGAAAACGCTATCTTCTTCCTTATGCCATTTCTCATCCTTATCATTATTTTCTTTGATAACGTGCTTGTTTCTCAAAAGAGGTTAGGTGCAGCTCTTCAAAAGAGGTTAGACTTTTATTTTTCCACCTACATTCTTCCACGACCCTGCCTTGGCAGGATGAACATTAACCTTGTGCATGATATTGTTTTTATTTTCTTATATATGACTCTTCCTAGCAACGTGGAAAAACATGCCTACTCAAGAAATACCAATGTGCAATTTAATGTACAATTTAAACATCGGCAGGGATATTTCCAGTTGCTTTGTTTTCTTTTCAAACATTTTGTTTTCGGAACAGTTAAAAAGAAAATTTCATATGATAAAAATGTGGAGCACAATCGAAAATTGCTAGGATCATACGGATAAATAGTGTTGGTTATGAAGGGCTTACGAAGATGAAAAAGCGAGCTCGGATGTTAGTTTTTTAGGCTCGTGAATAGAGGGAGGGAGAGGTTGTGTGCTTATCCTCAACCTCTGTGAAAAGGTTCCTAACTTCTGCAAACACAAATGCTTAAAATCATAAATCAGAGTGATCAAAAAGGGGTTTAAAAACACAGAAAGAAAATGCAGGCTGAAGATGAAACAAAGAAAGAAATTTGACGCAAACCGTGCAAAACGGAACATGCAGATTTGAAAAATTTGGCAAATCTTTAAAACGGCCGAGTCCTGGGTATATTCTTTATTACCGATAAAGGAATTCAAATTTTGGAAAAGCTGCACTCTGTGTGCTGTCAGGCAGGGTTGGAATTTTTGAAGAAATTCCGAAGCTTTTCTGGATGAATTTAAGGTAAAGAGACATACAATATGATATTATGCTTTTTGAAGCAGGGAGAGGTTGAAACTATTTGGAAGCTTTTTTCTAGATGAATTTAAGGTAAAGAGACAAACACAATATGATATTATGCTTTTTGAAGTGAGAGAGGTTGAAACTATTTGTCAAGTTTATAGTGTACACTCATAATCTTTCTGCATCTTCATTGGATAAATATTCCAAAAAAGTGAGGATGGAAACCCATACTAAAAGATGGTTTCATGAGGGAGTTTAATAGCTTAATAAATGGAGTACTCAAGAGTACATTTTTTATTCTAATCCTGACCAAGTTTGCAATTTAGTAAAAGCATTATATCACAAACTTTAAGAAAATGGGAAAATATAGAAGGCAAAAAATATTTCTATTTATATAGTATAAGGCCTTAATTTGTTGTTATTCCTCGTCACTTCATGATCATCATCATATTAGCCTTGTCCCAACAAAATTGGGTTGGTTGCTTACTCTATGAAGAGCTAGACCTTCAAGCGTCCTCTTGCCTATAAGACAATAAGCTAACTACTTGAGCCACCTATCATTGACTAGACAATGGTGTGCTTCATTTTTAGAGGACACCTTAGCAAGCCTTAGCAATAGGCCCTGTGACTATTGCACATCACATTTGGGGAAGCCTTAGCATCTCTAAAATCTGAAAAAAAAAAAAAAAACTCATCCATGAGATTTGGCATGGCTTTATAGTTACCAACTTGATGCTAACTCTCCTCTCTTCATATTCAAGTTTGGGATTAACATTGGTGGAGTTTGTTATTCATTAGCAATTATGCACAATTAGCATAGCATAAATGGGATCTCATCATTTGAGAGTTGAAATAGGTAGATGAAGAACAAAAATGCCAATTGTGCAATACAAATAGCATTGAAGATGAAAACCACATTTTTCTGCAATGTCTTGCATTGGAGCACATTAGAGAGAGATGACATATTGTAGTTGCAAATTTGGTTTATTTGTTTTGAATGTTGCCAAGAATATTAGTTAATTTTCTTAATGATGTATATTTTCAAGGATTGAAATTTGGAGTAATGGTAAAGTACTTGTTTTTCATGTTGAAGACTTGGTTTTGAGCTTGGGCATAGCCACTCAAAGAAGTTAGGCTTTTGCTCATCTACGAACCTTCCTGAGACTTGCTTAGTGGAATGAGCATTGTGGCTTCAAGTGATGATCTTTTTCTTATAACATGTATATTTTTACTTAAATAATAAGATACATACGTTTCTTAGGGCATGTAAGACAATATATGGTATTTTTCATTTCAGTATTGTTGTTTTGGCAACATTGCTGTGCGCTAGAAAAATATAGCAAATAAATTTTAATCAACAAAATACCCAATCGTTTTAATTTAATTGACGCAAAATTTTTTTCTAGAAATTTGGCATAAATAATGCATAAATATTTAAAATTGCATTGTGCAAAGTTAAAAGCTCAATGTGAAACCCCATTACATACACATGGATATGTCAACTTAAGAGTATTTATTAGATGGAGGTTTAATTTATAATATAAAAATGGTGAATCAAAGTACATCATTGATGAGAGAGGCTAAAGAAAAAGCCTAATGGTTTTGGGTATGCCTTTTTAGGTTTTCATTCTTACAATCAATCTTAACAAATCTCTTGTATGGGTTAGTAAAAGGATTAGGCCTTGCCCTTGTTTAGAAGTTCTCTCATAGGTTTTCACTTACTAAAGGGTTTTTTGTAAAGAGAAGGAGAAAACTCTCTTTAAAGGAAAAAGAATACATTAATCAGGGATAAAAAATAAATAGCAACAAAAGCTAAAAGCTTCCTATCTTTGAGCCTTCTAAACAAAAAGAAATTAATACTACAGAAAACAAATTAATTGATCAATTTTTACTAGGATCTTTTTTTGCTTGAAATTGTAACTAAAGAGCAACATCTTTGAGAATTTGATATTTGACACTAGAAGAGAGGTCACAGTTATGCTCTTACTACTAGAAAATAAATGCAAACCGAAGCTTTCAAATAGAGTATAGACTAAGGGGTTGAAGATAATTCCAAATGCAAAAAAATGAATTAGACAAAGAAGGTTGAACACCAAGAATGACTTCATTGATGCTTGTTGAAAGTTGTTACAAATTTTGGATGTCCATTTCCAAGCATGCTAAGAAACAAGACACTTAAAAAAAAAGAAGAAAAATTGAGAAAATGAGTCTTCTCTTCTACAAATACTTAATTAAATTGGTCTAACAATTCTAAAAGGCCTAGAATGTAATAAAAAGGAATTCATAATTATAAATTATTATTATTTTTAGTGAAGGAGAAGGGTAGGGGGAATTGGGTTTGAAGAGGTTGTAGGGTTGAAACCTTGAAGTTATTGTAATATAGGTACAACCCAAGATATATAGTTCATTTAGAACTTTATAACTTAGCATTGGCTACTAGAATTGAAGCCATGACTTAGAGTTGTCAAATTAAGAGTCTTACCACTAGGGAGGATGTTGGAACCCTAAAATAATGGTAATATAGGTACACAAAAATGAGGTGTTAGCCTAGTGGTAAGACGATTTGGAAGCTCCATGTTATGGGTTCGATTTTGATGAGCAATGATGAGTTATATAAATTTCTAATTGGACTATTTATGTTGGAGTGTACTTGTGTTTTACTATATATATTTTGTGTATCACTCTTCTTTTTCTTTGCTCTATAGGCTTGATCATGGGATCTGAATATATCCTATATTAGCAAATCATAGGTGGAATTCCCTTAATATCCTTATGGATCCATGTAAAGGCAGATTTATGCCTTTTTAAACATTCGTTGCAGCCTTTGTTTCTAAGCATGGTTATGAGTGGAATTGATAATAAATGGTCTATTGTGATCTAGCATTACATATTCTAGATTTTTGGATAAGGTTAATAATTCTAGAATTTCCTAATAATTCTAGATCTTAACCCTACTAGTTCTTCTTCTTAAACGTCTGTGGTTGCTATTGTGCCTTTGTTTCCAAGTCAGGAACATATTTTGATTTGCTATTTAAGTTTTTCCATATTAATCTCCATGACTCCCATTTGAATGTTAATAATTTAGTTGGCTGCTTCTATTCATGGCCGTCCATAACATCATATGACTTATTAGCAAATTGGATTTTCATAACTATTAAATCAATGAGATATTGGAAGCCTTAGACCTTAGTAATGATATCTTCAAGTTTAATGATGTACTTATCTACCAGAATTATTAGTTTATTATGATATGGGAGAAGAGATAGTTTTCTTAATTTCTCATATGATCATAAGTAATGATGCTAATACTAGCCCCTAGGTCTACGAGCCCTTTAAATTTTGATTATTAATGGTTAATGTGATGATGGACATTCTTGGATCATCACACTTCTACAAGTATTCTCCCTTTAAAAGCTTAGTTGTTATCTATAATATCTTACTTTCATTTTATTGTTCTATTTTTGCTAAATTTGGTTTTTTCTTCTCAGGCTCTTCCTTGCACATCTTTTCAATAGGGTATGGGAGCTCATCATGAAAACAATAAGTATCATACAAGGTGTTAAGGAGGTGAAATTCTTCAATCATAATTGTATTTATCATTTTATGATTGTTGGGGTTGGGCTCATTTTGAGATGGTAGCTTTCACTGATTCTTGCTTATAAAATTTGTGCATTTACACTCCACATGTTCTTGATTACTAGTTGTTCCTTCATTTTTGTTACTGTCTCTCTAATTAGTATAATAATGTCATGTAGATTCTTGTAAATTTCTCACATAATTTTTTAGCAGTTGATAACTTCCTCTTTTTTCTCAGTTCGTAGGTTAAGTTGGATAAGGCTATTTCTCCTTGTTTTCTTGTACTAAATCAACTCTATTGATGTCTAGCCATGTACAAAACTCAGCAATCCAAGGAAAAGCATCTTCAAAATGATTATCATTACAGTAATTGTAAGGCTGAATTTCAGACTGTTGTTCTTGTACTTGGTGTACAATTTGCAAAGATTGTTAGGACTAACATCTATTAAATGTTGGACTATCATTTTGGAAAACTCTTCCATCATTTGAATATGTTTGCTACTAAATTCATTGAAACTTATTTTCTTGTGTTTCTATTTTTACTTCACTTGTTTCTTTTTATCATAGCTCTTCTCTTTCCTAAAGTCTTTCCTTGATTCATGGCATAGAATTTATCGATTACTACTTATATTTCCATAGGAATTTTTGCAGAAATATTGTTACTAGCTAGTAAATCTAGTTCTTTTGCTATTAGGAGTTTTAAACCTCTTAATGGTGCTCTTAACCTTTCCCTTAAAGGAATATTATGGTTTGAGCACCTTCTTAATGTTGTTTGATATCGATCAATATATTCTATAAAAGAACCATCATCTTTCTATTTAATTTACAATATTTTATTTCTTAACTTTTCATAGACACCTAATGGTTGGTATTTTTAAAGAAACAAATTCCTAAGCTAATCCCAACTCTTTATGGTACTTTTTATAAGTTTATGAAACCATAGAGCAACATGTTTCTTTAGAGAACAAGGAAAGTATCTTAAGTATTTTGGATTAGTATCTATGTAATTTGCTTGACAAAATGAGTTGAAGAGACTAGGGTGGAATATAGGAACTTCATTTCTTATTCCTTCAAAAGTTGGAATGCCATTCAAGTTCATTGTAGGTATGTTAGTAGGTCTTTCTTCTAATACATCAATGTCTACAAAGTGATTAGCTGTGTGAGTGTAATAACCTACATAGAGAAGTGTTGGGGGTGTTGGAACCCAAAACAAGTGAAACATAGGTACAACCCAAGATATATAATCCAATTAGAACTTTATATAACTTATCATCATCCATCAGAATCAAACCCATGACCTAGAGTTTCTAAACCAAGTATCTCACCACTAGGTGAAAACCTCATTGTTTGACATAGGGGTGTTGAACTACCATTATCTTCATATATGATGTTACCATAGCTCATTTTTTAGGTTCCTATATGATCCAAGTTTATACCTTTATCTTCCAATTCTTTTCTAAAGCTTTTTCATGCCATTTTTGTAGTTTGGATAATTAAGATTTTTGTGTCTTCATGTAAACTATCATCATCAATACTCAGTTGAATCATAGAACATGAGGAAACAATGGTTAGCTGGTTCCTTACTGAATTGTCCATTTTCATCTCTTCATTTACTATTCTTATATTTCCTAAACATTTAAGTTTTGGATCCATCCTATATCTGTTGAACTATGTTGTTCCCTGACAATGATGCCAAAATGATAGGTTGAAACTAGGACAATAGCTTTTAAAAAATAATAAAATTGATGAAGTAGTATAGCAAATTAGTTATCATCTAACTCAACCCTATCATTAAATAAATGTGAAATAAAGTTTAAAGATATATGTAATAACTCTTTATTATCAATACACTCTATAAGAATGAATTAATATTCTGGGATGATTCCTACTTAATATATTACGATATACCAATATACAATTGATGAGTCATAAATTTGTCAGGCCCTGATATCAAATACCTGATATCAGAGCTAAGAAGCGATGTCGAATATCCAACATCATCTCCTTTGGGCTAGTCTATAAATACAGCACTTGGGTGCATGGTTGAGACATAGAAGAGATAATGTTAGTTTTAGTTTTTAGTTAGTTTCTTCATAGATTGTTTTTCAATCCTCTTATTTTCCCAGTGCATGCTCGCAGTGTGATGTTTATAATCATATGACACCTGATGAGTGGCGAGGTACCCCTACACTCAACCATACGAATACGAGCGTTACATGCGCGATCCGATCGAACTCCACATATGGACTAGTTGTGGCATCTAGATAGTTAGCCTTAGGTCGCANGTAATCAAGTCGTACTTATTCCATGTTTAACAGGAGTTTAAGGGTAAGAGAGATTAACTAGGAAAGTAGTAAATAACAATAACAAGTAAATAATTAAACTAAGTGAATGCTACAATGATGAAGTAATCTTGATCTTTATTGCCGATAATGTGCGTGTCCAAGTACGTCACACTCGAATAAAGGTTCCGTGCAATTACAATCACCACACTGCGGGCATACACTGAGAGGAAAAAGGGTTGAGAGGAAAAATAGAAACTTAACACTTAAACTAAGAATGAAAAAGACTTCCTTACTCATCTATCTACCTCTTATTTATAGATGAGGAGACAGGCTGCGATATCATGTATGCAATATTGCGGTTGGGCTACGATATCACGGATGCAATATTGCGGTCACCCAAATGATGACTCATCATACCCCCATGGCTGAATGGAAACTCGTCCTCGAGTTACAGTGATTACACAGTGGATAGGTATGGGATTATTGGATGGTGAAAATGGGATTATGCCGCAGTGTGGAATGAAAATAAAACAAAGACACAACACAAAGAATGTGCTACAACTACAAAATTTGTGGAACTCATGTAGTTCTTGGTGGCGGTGGCTCCTCCATTGGTGCTTTCCCTTTGTCTTGTGCTTCAGGTTTTGAGACTTGATGGCATTGGAGTATGGCTTGGAGCTTTTCCTCTTCGGTCCAAGGGTCTTGTGCCATCCATGCTAATGTTTCGATGTTTGAAGGAGTCGGCACTTCCCACAGACAGGGTAGTTGCGGAAACATTTGATTGGCCTTGACATACCAAGCCACGAATACCCGTCATTCCTTCTCGTAGGCTCTGGGTTTATCTTTGTATTCTTGGAAATCTATGAGCTATCAAGCCAAATCCGTTGTGACACCTTTTTGTCCTTGGTAGCTTGCTTTCACCACCTCAAGTTCAGAATTTTTGATCTCCAGTTTTTCCAACAACTTCTCGCATTCTGCAAATTCTGCTTCATATTTGTTGTAGGTGGTCACTACCCATTGTTCGAGCTCTGTCCTCAAGCACCCTGTTGCTAACATGGCAAGGTTGGCATACTACAGATTTGCCATCTCCATGTATTCTGTCAGATCTTGAATCTGTAGGTCTCGGTTCTTAACTTCTGCTTGGTGGGCAAAGGAATATGTGTCCAATATGGCCCACCAGTTAGTGTGTTGAGCATTGATAGCGTTGATATGGGACTTGGTCATATGGATCTCCTTCTCAAGGATCTATTTGTACATCCCCACCTGATCTCGAAAGTGCTCCTTTAGCTTTTCATGCCATTTAGCCTCATTTTTCCATGCACTTATTTCGATGGCTGTATTTTGATGAATTGCGCATACCTCCTCCATTGAGAGGGTTCGATTCTCCTTGGCTAAATGGATTATGTCTTGGTTGACTCAGATGAACTGTTCTTGCAACTGATGGAAATGTTCTTTGAGAACATTCTTCTGCTTATCCACAGTGGTCAATCGAAGGTTGTCAGCAATGAGCTACTTATTTTCCTCTTGTAGGGCTTTGAGTGCCTTAATATGTGCATGAGTTTGCACCTGTGCTGTAGAGGCATCCCAAACAGCCCTCTCTTTTTCTTGAGCCACATTTTTATTCTCTGTTAGTAACTTGGTTAGTTGCTCAGTTCTAAAATTGTCTAGCTAGTCTACGGGAACAAATTGCAAAGGGTCCCGCTGTGCTGCTTGTAGGGCCACGAGCTGCTCTTGTAATTTCTGCATCTTTGCTTCAACATGCTCGGCCCTCACTTCTGTTAAGACTAGCTTCCCCTTCGTGGAAATGAGATCTGATTGAATTGCCGTAATATCCTGAGGGATGTCAAACAGAGACTTCATTATTTTTCCTATTTGGAGCAATCGATCAAGCGCATCCTCATGTTCTGCAGGAGTCGTTAAGGTTCTGGCCAAAGTTTGAGCATCCCGTGCTCCTGTGAGATCCACTAGTGGCACAATAGGTACATTGAAAAATTATTTGATGTGGTTTACGACCACTTCTGCAGCTCTCGCGACATCCTAGTGTTGCATGACCATCATAGTGGCCCCTTCACCAGTTTCTAATTGCACTTGGAAAGATGCTACATTTCCTAAGATCTGTTGTGACTAACTACTTTCCCCTCATCTTGTATGAATAGACACTTCACCCCTTGTGTGATTCAAAGAAATTGTGGGCTGAATGGCATCATCAATGACACGGAAGATATTTGCGTCATCACGACTTCCCCAACTGATCGTCTCAGCGATGGCCCTGAGATGGCTCATCAACAGTTTGTAGTCTTGTGGTTGTGGTGGCTGATCTTGGCCTGTGCTAGGCCCTGCTTCTTGTTGTTGGCTAGGTCCTGTACTTGGAGGTTGGTTGGGTCCTGCAAGTTGAGTTGCAGTTGGTCCAGCCGTCTGTTCTTCTTCTTCTTCTAGTTCCAGCGTCTCACCAGTAATTTTCCTTGCAGTTGGTGGCTTTAACAATTCAGCATATGAAGCATTTTGGGCTTTTTGGAGGACATCATTGGTGTACCCCCTGATACTAGCACGTCGGCAAAGCTTTCTAATAAGATAAGGGAAAGGCAAGGAAAGCTTCCTTGTCTTCCATTCCTCGAACCACCTCAGGATCTCCATTAAATATAGATGGGGTAGGTTAGCATTAATCTTTTCCATTAGCACTGCACATCCTCTTGCTACATACATTGATGTTCTTTTTAAGCCCTTCGTGGGAAAGAGGTGATATGTTCCAATTTTGAAGTAGATCCTCTCTTCCATCGTCAACTCACCAAATGTCTTATCTCTGCCATATGCCCTTTCCAACCAATCTCATCACACATCAGGGTTAGAATGGGTGGATAACTGAGCAACCTTGGGCCCTATATTCAGAAGGTTTAATACTTCCAAAATGGCCTACGTAGAGAAATTGACTGTCACACCACAAATATTGACAGTGGTGCCTTGTTCCCTATTGTGCCAAAATTGGTACGTCTCACCTAGGTACCAAGCATTGCTTTCAGAGAGGGTAGGCGATAAGGGAGATCCTTTGAGGTGATCCCTAACAGCCTCAAGAGCGAACTCTACAAAAGATTCAAAGTTTAATTCCATAATCACTGCAGCAAATGTGGACTTTTCATGGATGGCCTGAACACAATCTTGGGGCAACGTGAGATGTTGTCCCTGTTCAGGTGCTGCAGCAGCTCCTCCTTCTGCTTGCCTGGATTTTACGGTAGGAGGATCCTCTTGATGAATGCTAAATGATTGTTCCTCCTATTTTGCATGTTGTCTGGTAGGATCTTGTCTTCCACCTCTCCTAGGTCGTTTACTTCCACCTTGAGCAAGACCTTCCTATTGTCCACATTTTGGGGCCATCTGCAATCACACGGGGCCAAGCGTTAGTAAGGTTGTTTTTGAAGTTAAGTTATACCTTACTGCTTGCCTTAATTAATTAATTTATTTTATCTCTATTTTATATTGCCTGAAAGATTGTAATAATGAGTCCGTTTTACTTAGGTGGTTTTCAATTTTAACTTCCCGGTGTACCTAAAGGGATTAAATGATTTTTTGGCACAATTATTCTAAATGTTATAGCTAATTATCCTGGATAATGTCCTTTGGGTGATGATAAATTCCAAAAATGTTAGGTGTTATTCAGCAGGTGTCCCTCCCCCACAACTAAGATGAACACTTCGAGTTCAAGCAGGTTCATATGGAATTAAAATCGGAGTACCAGTGAGCGAGATATAGGTAGAAAAGCAAGGGTGTCACACTCGCAAGTCGTAGAGAAAACTTTGAAAAACTCTGCCATGTGAATTGTGAAAAATGATGCTAAGTGTTGCGGGGGAATCACCTATTTATAATTTTTTAGGATGCGATATCATGTACAATACATCACATACGCGATATCACGTTGGCGGTGATATCGGGTACACGATATTGTGGCCTAACGATGTTTTAGGTCCAAGGGAAAAAAAACCAAATTTTTACGATTTTTTTTTGGAAAATAGAATAAAATATAAAAGCAAGGACATGTGGCACATGTTAAAGGTTGCTAGGGTAATTCCATTAATTCAAAAGGCATAATTAATTACGATGGTGTGGATTCTATCAATAAGGACCTTGGATGGGAGAAAAAGGCTATGTAATGGTACATAGGAATGTTGGAATTCAGAGGGGTAGTAGTAGGGAAAGAAAATAGTTAAAAATATACTGAGGGTAAGAAATGGTGTGTGTGAGCTATGTCATAAGTGAAGATTACAAAGGATTACACAAGTGGGTCCTCCCCAAAGCAGGTTTCAACCTATAATGCCCTTGTGTAACCACACTTAAAAGTGTCCATGGGCACTAGAAGGGTTAAATGTAATCTGCACTAATTCCACAAAACACACACATGTAATTATCATCGGAATGAGGTAATAATTCTATGTTACACACGACACGAGCTACAATTACGTGAACAGTGAGATGAGACAAATTAGAGAAAGGGATTGTAGAGATTGGGACATGAGGTAAATGACCTAGGGCACAGTGAATCTTGCATGAAAAGCATGATTAATGTATAATTAACCCATCGTTCCAAGATCAGGACCAAGTCCATTCCTTTGATCAGTGACACTATGTTGTTTCATCCCATGATGAACAACTATGAGAGTACCATAACAAAAAAGAGTACGAGCACTTGGCGTTTTATTCAAGGGAGGAGTGATTTTTTTTTTGTGGCACTTCCTTTTCTCTCTTCTTCTCTTTTTTTTTTCTTTCTTACTGAATCTAGAGAAGTCACCAACCTTCAAGCATGGATGCATGTCTTTCCAGTGGAACCTCCTAGAATAGCATTGGATTTTTGAGTGTCCTTTTTATCACTCTTACTCCCATTTTTCATTAGATCTACAAGGATCTTAGTACAACCACGTTGCATGATAACTCCCACAGACATCACCGAAGAGAATCCTCAAGTCCCCTTGATGTCACACCCTAATCATTTCCTCTTGGTTCATCCTTCTTCATTCTAGGTACAATGAACACAAAATTAATTTTAAGTTTTAAGAATGTCAAGAATATCATGTACCCTCGAACAGAACCTCTTATTTGGATAGTGGATGAGTGGATGTAATGGGCTCATTGTCTAAATAATTGACCACTCGCGACTTGATAACATAAAACACACCTCAACTAATGATCCACATGAGTGTTTTATTCATAGACGAGATTACTTATAAAAAATGTAAAAGGACAAAAAGACAAAAAGATAAAAAATATAAAACAAGAAATTGAAAAATGAAAAACTGGAAAACAAAAAGTTGTAAAATTAAAGAAAATAAAAAGTGGTTATTAATCCTGCTTGTTATTAGAATGGGGGATATCCCCCATAACTAATCGGTTGAGGATGGCAAGGATTAATAAATGGAAGATGAGGATCCTTGCATGTTGGAAGTATTGAAACTTGGCCATACTTACCCCATCAGGGTTCACAAACTTGATCATAGTAAGCATAGTGGGGCAATTTATACGATGTAGTTCTCGGATAACGAGTTGACCCACTATGATATTTGGGACCGTTAGATGGTATGCAAGGATTGGGATGATGGCTTCCATGGATGTGTTCATTGGGCCATATTGTTGTTGGAGTGTGCACTGGTGGCCCTGATGAAGGAACATGAGGCATGGGGTTTGAAGATAAGAATGCATCACAGGGTTGGACTTGTGCTGTGTTGGAGGATGCAGTGGCCTTGGAATTGTGTTGTCCCTTCTTAGGGTCATTTCTAAAGAAGGGGCACCTTTGATGTTGCTGAGGTCTCTCACTGCCATTGGCAATCATAGCACAAGTAACATTTGGGGGTTGTTGCTATGGTGTAGACACCTTAGGAACAATTGGTGGTGATGTAGAAGAAGGGAAAGGATGAGAATGCTAAAAATTAGGAGAAGTATAAGGTACACATGGTGGTGGTTGTGTTGAAGACATGGGCTGATAGTATTGAGGAGAATGGTAATGTGGTGAGATAGAGTATGTTGACCTAGTTGGGAAAACTAGATGTTGAACAAGACAAGCATTTGGGTTTAAATGATACGAAGGGTATCTCTAGTCTAGGGGTGGTCTCCCCCATGACTGGGATTGTTGCCACTATGATCGAACACAGTATCTCCATTCAAACTCTGGATGTAACGTGTTTCCCCAATGCTCATGTAAATGTAACAATATTGGGCATTGGCCCTTGGGGTGATCGTACAGGCATATGCTGCATTCATACGTATGATTGGCAGTTGAGCTCTTATTTTCCTTATCCCTTCTTTTTGATTGTTTAATGTTTTGTCTTGCTTCTTGGGTTTTCAAGACTCAATCTCCAGTAATATCGATAAATTATCCACACTTTTCATATGTCCATTCCAACATCTTATTGATCTTTGCCTTGACTTCTTCTAATGATTGTTGTATCGGCAAAGATGGTTCTTTCTCCTTGTGATAGGTTGATTTCTCCTTTTTATGATTATGGACCTTTGATAAGTTGAGATTTTGGTCCTGTTGATGTTTTTCAACACTCTCCCATCTAGCCATTTCTCCTTCTTCGTTTGCTACCTGCTTAATAAGCTCTTGGACTTGATGGGTTCATAGTTCATATAGTTGACCTTGGGCATACATTCCTAAGATCTCTCTTGTTTCATTACGTAGCCCATCAATGATATGGTACATTAGCCTTTCCTCGGAGAACCCATGGCCTGGACAGTTGTTTAACAATGCATAATATCTTTCTAACGCCATGTCCAAGTGGTTCATGTTGTGCTTGTTTCCATCCTTGGATTTGTTTCCTCAAGGCTGACACTCTTGCGTAGGTTTGATATTTTTCATTAAAGAGTTCTACCATTGTTGACCAACATCGTATTGAATTTGATTTTAACGATCTATACCATACTTTTGCTTGGCCAACGAGTGTCATAGGAAAGAGCTTAAGTTTTTTCCAATCATTATCAATGTTGTTCCATGCACAGGCATCATAGAAGGCTTGTAAATGTTGATGCGGATCTAAGTCATAGCCTCCTGAGAAATTAGGAAAGTTGTTTAAATCGAGCCTAGGTAGACGACTCTCTTTACGATGCCTACAGGAGATTCGAACAACCTCTTGTATTTGCATTAGGTTTGTAGTGGCTAGTGGGGGTTTGTCATCATCTAGTAAGTTATGCTTTCGTGCATTGGGATGACGTTGCTTTCATTTATGTTTATAAGAGACCCCCACCTCAGGTTACATACTCCAATCTTCATTGTCATATAGTTCGTTGGTTCTCCAATGAACTTTCTCACTAGGTGTGGCATTATCGTAGTCTTGTAGGAGAGGCATGTTTGTGCAATTGTGTGTGAATTTATATGTGAATTTTTATAATTATTTCTTTCTAAAAGATATATCATTAATTCCTATACAGCGACCTTGTATGATATAACTAATCTAGATAACTAGCACCGTCCCCAGCAATGGTACCAATGATGAGTGGCGAGGTACCCCTACACTCAACCATACGAATACGAGCGTTACACGCTCGATCTGGTCGAACTTCATAGACGGACTAGTTGTGGCATCTATATTGTTAGCTTTAGGTCATAGTTCGTTGTCTTCCCACCTGGACTAGTATTATCTTTGTCACATATGGTTTAGTCCAGCGTGAGATGTATGATGTGGTTTCTAATCTAACGCTATTCCTAAAGGCAATGGAAAGGAAGATTCACTAATCTAGGAGAGAGAGGGTGAGAGAATCTAAACTAGCCTAAGTGTGATGAGCATCCATTCTTCAATTATCTATACACATCTTGGACTTTGTGCATGACTAGTACTGGGATTACCAAGCGCAGATCCTAGGTACGCTACTGGGTTACCAAGTAGTCACACTTAAATGCTCGTAATCAAGTCGTACTCATTCCATGTTTAATAGGAGTTTAAGGGTAAGAGAGATTAACTAGGAAAGTAGTAAATAACAATAACAAGTAAATAATTAAACTAAGTGAATGCTGCAATGATGAAGTAATCTCGATCTTTATTGCCAGTCATGTGCATGTCCAAGTATGTCACACTCGAATAAATGTTCCGTGTAATTACAATCACCACACTGTGAGCATACACTGAGAGGAAAAAGGGTTGAGAGGAAAAACAGAAACTTACCACTTAAACTAAGAATGAAAAAAGACTTCCTTACTCATCTATCTACCTCTTATTTATAGATGAGGAGACAGGCTGTGATATCGCGTACACGATATTGCGGTCACCCAAATGATGACTCATCAACACCTTTGTTCTAGTGTGATGTACTTGGACACATTACATGACTGGAAATAAAGATCAAGATTACTTCCATCATTATAGCATTCACTTAGATTTATTATTGGTTTAATTATTTATTGGTTTAATTATTTACTATTTCCTTTAGTTAACATTTCCATTTATTGCTATTTACTATTCCTATCATTAAGCGGAATGCGTACACCTTAATCACAAGTGTTTAAGTGTAGATACTTGGTAATCCAGCAATGTATTGTTTGGCACACCTAGTGGCATACACTTGGCTATCCTAGAAGTAGTCTCAAAAAGTCTAAGATGTATACAGACGATTAAGAGCGGATACTCATCGTACATAGGCTAGTTTAGATCTTGTTTTCTATTGTTCGTTAGCTTGATTAATTTATCTCTTTATCATCATTAGGAGCAAAGAAGAATTAGACAACATCATATGCCTCACTTTGGACTAAACCATACGTGACAAAGCTACCACTAGTCCAAGTTGGAAGATAATGAACTACGATCAAAGCATAACGATCTAGATACCACAACTAGTCCCATTCACAGAATTTGACCGGATTGTGTGTGAATGCTTATGGTTCATATGGTTGGGTTTAGGGGTACCTCACTACTCATCATTGGCGCCATTGGAAAGGATGGTGCTAGTTATCTAGATTAGTTATATTATACACGATCACTGTAGAGGTTTTAATGATATATCTTTCATAAACTATTAGAATGCACACACCATAAACCAATAACAATGTCTCTCTCACATGGAAGTCACAATGCATTGTATAGTGAATGCATTCATTAGAGAACTAATGAGATATATAGTGAGGAAAATTGGAGTGACCAACCATATGTTGGGGTTTCTTATGACCATGATCACCCTGAAAACACTCAAAGACTACATGAACCTAAGGTAGACAATCCTAGAGGAGATGACATAAGTCCTAAACTAGGGGAGGCCTTAAGGCCTAAGACCTCCTCAAAACCTAGAAATGATACATCAAAGGACCCTAAAGAACATCATATTAGCCATGGAAAACCTTTCAATTCCTCATCTTCCTCTTCCCCTTCAACGTCTAGTTCTAATGAAGATGAACGTAGGTATGAAGATAAAGCTCCAATAGAGGGGTGGAACAAAAATAGATATCGAACCCATGGAAAAATTCAAAGATGTCACCATGAACATAGATAGCATCATCATGATCAAACGAGTAGAGATAGAAATTTCCCTCACAACTTGTTTGATGATGATGAACCATTGTTGGCCACTAAGAGCCTAATGCATATCATAGAGGCCATTAAGATATCTTGTAGGCATTGCAAAAAGAGTTACCTACCTAAGCTTGACATGAATAATATTCATAAATTTGTAGGAGGTTATGATTCAGATCCACAACACCATTTACAAGCCTTCCATGATGCCTGTGCTTTGTACAACATTGAAAATAGGTGGCAAAATCTTAAGCTCTTTCATAGGATACTAATTGATAATGTTGAAGTGTGGTATCGATTGTTGAGACCAAATTCAATCCGGCGATGGTTCACAATGCTAGAACTTTTCAACAAGAAATACCAAACCTATGTGAGGGTGTCCAATTTGAGGAGATAGATCCAAGAGTGGAAGCAAGAACAACATGAACCCTTGGACATGGCCTTAGATAGATATTATGCCTTACTGAATAGATGCCCAAGCCACAGTTTCTTTGAGGAAAGGAAACTTTTCCACATCATAGATGGGCTTCATAATGAAACAAGGGAGACCCTTGGGATGTATGCCCAAGGGCAAGTATGCGAGCTCCAAGTCCATCAGATCCAAGAGCTAATTGAGCGTGTGGCAAAAGAAGGAGAGATATGCAAATGGAAGAATGTCGAGAAATATTAATGGGACCCAACTCTTCAATAGAAGGAGGTCCAAATCTATGGTAAGGAGAATGAAACCACTCTTGATAAGGTGATTCTGCAATAAACCTTGTGTATACAGAAGTCTATTAATGAACTTGAAGCAAAGTTTAATAGGATGTCCAAATGGATATATGAAAATGTTACAACTCTTATTGAGATGGTTGAGGAGAGGATCATGCAAAATAAGCTAGGTAATCACACTAAACAAAGGATACAGAACCAAGAAACAACTAGGAACACTTTTTGGCAAATCGGAAAAATGGCTAAAGAAAGTGAGGCTATAGACTCAATCACAGATGAAGATAATGAATGTGACATCTACATATATGACCATCTGAAGGGCCATTACCTAGTCTTGTTGCACCTACAGGAGTATTGGACAAGTGCCATAAATATGAAGTTTGTGCAAATGCACATGCTTAGGAGATTTCCTCTCCCACAAGGTAATTATAGACAACCCCATAATTGATCATACTATCATAGGGGGACTTATTACCAGCTTCAACATGGTCATCAATCGTAGTGGCAACAACCATCATCATGGGGGATGCCACCACCAAATTAGCCCTATCCTTCCTACTAGCCAAAATCACATAGATATTATGTTCGACATTCTATTTCTCCAACTAGCTTTACATCCTCTACTTCAAATTGTTACTGCTACTCTCCCAAGTACCAACAACCCATGACATCCCCTGAAGGATCACCACATCACACCTCTTCCCATCCATCCTACCCTTGATATCCTTCTACTCCATTGCATTACAAGCCACTACCAATGACACAAGAAGGTTTAGCATCCTAATATCAACAAAAGAATGCCACTTGTGTTGCGAATGTGCATAAAAATGTTAACACCAGTGACTGCAATGTAGGAAACGTCCCTTCTGGAGGAAAGGTCATAAGCTAAAGCAAACCATGCATGGACCCACCACATCATCCAAACTAGCACAATGCCAATCTAGTGCACAACCTTCCTTTTCACAACCGACATCCTCTAATCATACACAAGGGCCATTGTCCATTATTACTCCAATCCCAAATCCAAACAATGAATCTAATAGTGTGTGGAGACAAAAAAATCCATGCATACCATATCATGATCAAGGATGAAATCATGGGCTAGAAATCCATAACATTAACACACCTCATACCCTGACCCACCATACATTTAACAATCAAGTGTGTGACCAATGATTTTTCTACCTAGCCACCACACCACCAACAGACACTTAGTGGCTAGGGCATGAATGGTTACCAATGTTTTGTACATGCATGGATCCTATTTATCCACTTATTAATCCTTATCACAACCAAATTTTTAGTCATGGGAGTCATCCCCCATTCTAATATTCAGGATTCTTAAGTGCTTTTCATCTTTTTGTTTTATAATTTTTTGTCATTTTTCTATTTCTTGATCCAATTTTTCCTATTTTTCTTCAATTTTTTTCTAGTTGGTGTTTTCATTTTCTTTGTTATGTAATCTTGCTTGTGAATAAAATGATCATGTAGCCCACCGAGGTGAGGTTTTTTCTATGATGACAAGTCATAAGGGATTGATTACTTGGACATTAAGACCACGACATCCATCCACCCATTCCATTAATAAGAGGTTTTTGCTCTGGTCATAATGACATCCTTTTTTACCATGAGACTAAAAATAACTTCATAATCATTGTGTTCCAAAAAAAAAGTGTAGAACCAAGGAAAAATGTGAAGGGTGTGACATCAAGTGGATTTTTGGATTCTCTTTGGCCACTTCTATATGTTCTATCATGTTGCTGAGGTTGTAACCATATCCTTGTAGATTTAACAAAAAATTGGAGTAAGAGTAACCTAAAACAACATTGGATAAACTTTTGTGAGTTCCACTGGATAGACATGTATCCATGCTTGAAGGCTGATGGCTTCTTAGAATCAAAAAAGAAAAAAAAGGTGCCATACGCAACTCCTCCCTTGGACAAAACGCCAAGTGATGTTAGTCCTTGCAACTATGATAGTCTTATGGTTGTCTACCGATGTGATGAAATTATGTGATGTCACTACAATTTGGTGTGGACTTGGTTTGAATCTTGGAAAGAAGGACTCATGATTATTTAACCATTAATAACACATAAGGTTTCATTGTGCCCATGGTAAAACTTCCTGTACCAATTTCTACAATCCTTTCTACAGTCCATCTCATCTCATTGTCTAGGTGATCATAACTTGTGATTTTGTGTAACATACAGTTATTATCTCAAATTGGTGGCTTTAACATGTGTGTTTTGTTACATAGGTATGCATTGCATTCAACTCCTTTAGTGCCTCTGAACATTTTTAGGTGTGGTAACACAAGGACATCATAGGCTAGAGCTTGCTTTGGGGAGGACCCACTTGTGTTACTTTTGTGACTTGTTAAATACAACCACATCATTCTTCACCTTTCAAGTGCTTAATCGTTACATTTTTTTTCCCTTCTCATATAACTTGATCCATTCATAACCTCAATTTCAATGCCCTTTTTCTTACTTCTTCTAAAGCTTTTCACATCGACGACTCCACCTTCTTACACTTCCAGTGCTTCAAATTGATTTTCCACTTACCTAGAACTATGAACCTAACCTCAAACCTTCCAACCAATCATAAAGCTTTAGTTTTCATGCTCATATATCCCATTTGGTAATTATTCATGGACCTCGACATTGACTACCTGATGTCGGGTTGGACGTGACATCGAATATGCAACGTCGGGTCAGTCAAAACCTATATATATGACCCTTGCAGTACCCAAATGTCATTTTCATCATTTGCTGCCAGGGGAGTTGTTCAAATTTTCTCTCATGACTTAGAGCTCTACACACCCACTTTCCACTTGCAATATTTAGCTTTCTACCACTCCGATTTCCATGCCATTCAAACTTATCTGAACTTGGAGTGTTCAAGCTGGTTGTTGGTGGGGGGGAGGGAGAGGGAGAGGAGGGGTGCTTGCATGAAAAAATTGTCCTAATTGATGAAAATTTACTATCACCTAGAAGGTATTATAAGGGTAAGAGTGTTAAAAAATTTAGAAATCATCATGAATAATCAATCATATTAATGCTATAAACCTTAATTTTTCCACCTATGGAACCATAACCATCATTATAAGCCACACATAGGGAAAAAAGAAACCAATTGTGAAGGGTCGTAAAAGATAATAAACACATTTTGGGGATTCTTCTTGAAAATTTTTCTAACTCTGCAATCATATGAACTAAGAACTTAATGAACTAAGGCAACAAGTAGGGTATAAACTGATTAATGATAAAGAATACAACCTTAGTAACACTTGATCTTTGCTTGATTGCAAATGGCCCCAAAAAGAGGTGCACAAGGGAACCTTCACAAAGAGTAGCTAAGTGTCCAAGAGATGGTTGAAGCCAACAAGGAAAACATGTAGAACATCAAGAGTAGGATGCCCAATCTTTCAACATACACCAAGAGGCTCTTGTTATTGGACAGTTGGTCCAAGAAGAGGCTATACAACCACCATCTCCCATGCAGGGACAACGTCTCACATTGCCCCCTAATTGCCTTGCTACCATTCAAGAAAAGTCCATGTTGACCATGGTCATAGTGGAAATAAACTTTGGACCATTTATGGAGTTTGCTCTAGAAGTAGTTCGAATGCAACTTAAGGCATCATCTTTGTGGCCCATTCTTTTAGATAGTGGCAAGTGGTACCTTGGCGAGACCTATCAATTCTGGCACAACAAAGGTGAGGGTACCACTGTCAACGTTTGTGGAGTTAATGTCTCTTTTTTAGTCAAGGAAATTGTAGCAAATCTAAACTTGTTACATGGAGGGGCTAAGGTAGCCCATTTGTCAACCAGATCTAACCCCAACACCAAAAAACTATGGCTGAAATAGGAATATGGAAAAGAAGATAATACATACAGTAAAAAAAAATTTGGAAGAGAGGACATACTTAAAGATCAATACATACCACCTATTTCCCACCAAAGGGCTCAATTTAATTTCAACATATGTGGCTAGGGGAAGTGCCATCTTAATGGACAAATATGCAACCAATCTCCTCCAGTTCTACTTCACTAAAATCCAATGGTGGTTTGAAGAGAAAGAGGTAGGGAAAGTAATACTCCCATTCCCTTGCCTAATCACAAGGTTATGAAAATGTGTTGGAATCCTGAGATATACGAATGATGTCCCCAGGAAGGCTCAAAATGCCTCATTCACCAAACTCCTCAAACCTACAACATTAGGAAAAGATCTTGGTGAAGAGTAAGAATCAAAGAAGGAAGCAGAGCTAGAAATAGAAGTATAATGTGAGCCTAAACAACACCTAGAAACACAAGCTTCATTGTCATCATTGCAAGATTAGCCATCTATAGAAAATTGCTGAAGTTGTCAGTTGGGGAAGCAAGGATGAGTCTAATCTCTTTCAAGTAATTAATGATGCCATACAACCCACTATTTCAGTTGATTCAACAAGGGGGGAGTTCTTGTTACAATTAGGAGGAGGATCCTAATGGTCTAGGAAAATCTTTGGGAATGCCACATCCTTCCAAGTGATGCTTGAAACTGGAGAAGGTTCCATAGTTGTGGTAATGCAGCATCAAGATGCAGTAGGTGTAGTAGAAGTAACCATGGACCATATTAAAGAATCATTCAATGTGCTTGTTGTGCTCCTAGTAGATCTTATTGGGACTAGAGATGCATAGATGCTGGCTAAGACTTTAATGACTCTTGCGGTGGATGAGGATGTATTGGATCGATTGTTGTAGATAGGGCAAGTGATGACTACTTTGTTTGACATCCCCAGTGATGTCATTACAACATAGTTAGACCTCATCACCACTAAAGGAAAGCTAGTCATGGATAAAGTTAGGGTAGAACATGCAGAAGAAAAAGTGCAAAGACTACAACAAGAGCTAGCTACCTTGAGAGATGAATGACAGGACCCTACCCAATTTGTTGCACTTGACTAGATAGAAGAATTCAAGATAGAGCTATTATCCAAGTTGGTTGAGGAGAGTGCAGCTATGGAACAAGAAAAAGAGAAAGTGGTATGGAATGCCTTTGCTGTTAATGCACAATCCCACACTTATAAAAAGGCATTGACTACTACACAAGAAGAAAATAAGTAGCTCGCGATTGAGAATTCAAGGTTGATCATAGTCGAAAAGAAAAGGAACATATTTCAAAAGAGTGTTCATCAGTTAAGAGAACAACTGGTGAGGGTCAACCAGGACATTAATAGATTGGCCAGAGAAAACAGAATCCTCTTAATGGAAGAGGTCTACATGATTCAACAAAAATTAGTAATAGAAATTAATGCGTAGCAAAATGAGACCATGAAGCATGAGAAGTTGAAGGAACACTTCTGTGACTAAGTAGGCATGTATAAGTAGATAAATGAAAAAAAGATCCAGATGGCTAAAGCCTACATTAGATTCCTATCAACAAAAAATCCTAAGTGGTAGCTAATTCTGGATAGCTATGCCTTGGTCCACTAGGCGGAAGTAAAGAATAAAGACCTGCAGATCAAGGATTTGAAATAATACATGACATTAGCTAACCTCAGATATGCCAACCTTACCATGTTAATAGTAGGTCAATCTTAGAACGAGCTAGAGAAGAAGGTAGCAACCACTTATGCATTATATGAAAAGGAGTTTGTAGATAGGAAAGATGCTTTGTAGAAGCTGCATGTAGCAAACTTGAAATTGAAAGTTGTTAAAGCCAGCTACTAGGGATAGAAGGATGTCACCTCAAACCTAGCTAGAAAATTAATAGATTATCTTGAACTCAAAGAAAAAGCTAGGACCTTTGAGGAGGAATGATGATAGTTTGCAGCTAATTAGATGTTGTTGCAATTGCCATGCCCCTGGGATGTATTGACGTTAGCATACATTGGTTTAGTAGCTTAGAAGGTACATGACCCAAGGACGGAAGAAGAGAAGTTGCAGGCATTGGTTGATCGCAACAAATTTCACAAGCTTGGGGACAAGGGGAAGAAACCAATGGAAGAGCCACTGCCTTCAGGCACCGCATGAGCTTCCCCAGTTTTTTTTTTTGTAATATTGTATCCCATTTTTGTACTACACCACTGCAACATGTAAGAGTCAATTTTCTTTTTGTTATCTAAGTTGGTCAATAATCCCATACCTTCCCAATATTTTGTAAAGAACTTGTTCTCATTTTGTTTGACTTGAGGACAAGTTTTCATTTAGCCATGGGGTATGATGGATCATAAATTTGTTAGGTCTCAATATTAGATACCCAATGTTAGAGCTAGGAAGCAATGTTAGATATTCGACATTGTCTCCTCTGGGCTAGCCTATATATACACCACTTGGGTGCATGGTTGAGACATAGAAGAGATAGTGTTAGTTTCTTCATAGATTGTTTTTCAATCCTCTTATTTTCCCAGTGCATACCCGCAGTGTGATGTTTGTAATCATACAACACCTTTGTTTGAGTGTGATGTACATGGACACATTACATGACTGGAAATAAAGATCGAGATTACTACCTTCATTGCCACATTCACTTAGATTTATTATTGCATTAATTATTTACTGTTTCCTTTAGTTAACAATTCCATTTATTATTATTTGCTATTCTTGTTAGTAAGTAAAATACATACGCCTTAATCACAAGTGTTTAAGTGTAGACACTTGGTAATCTAGCAGTGTATCATTTGGCACACCCAGTGACATATGCTTGGCAAACCCAGAAGTAGTCTCATGATGTCTAAGATGTATACAAATGATTAAGAGTGGATACTTATTACACGTTGGCTAGTTTAGATCTTGTTTTCCATTGTTTATTAGCTTGATTACTTTATCTCTTTATCATCATTAGGAGCAAAGTAGAATTTGACAACATCATATGCCTCACTTTGGAATAAAGCATACGTGACAAAGCTACCACTAGTCCAAGTGGGAAGACAATGAACTATGATCAAAGCATAACGATCTAGATATCACAACTAGGCCCATTTGTGGAATTCAATCAGATCATGCGTGAATGTTTGTGATTCATATGGTTGGATGTAGGGGTACCTCACCACTCATCAATAATAAAATGCAGAAATGTAACTAAAGAAAAATAAAAATATTTGGTTCTATCTCTAGAAATTAATAATAAATCATCTACTACCAAAATGATTAAAAATAAATAGCTTCTATTATTAGAAAACTAGAGTAAACATAAACAACCACTTATCGTTTATAAAGGTAAACATAGTTATAACACCCCAAGTTTTTTCAACTCTTCATAACAACTTCCTTTTCAACCTTAGTAGATGTCAATCAAAACCAAGAATCAATTCCTTTAATTACAACTAATTTCGTTATATAATCAGCACTAGGGCTATAAAATAAGGAAATAAGAGTTATCAAATAATGACCTGTGGCACTTTCTCTATTAGCCAAGTGTTGGATCAACAGAAGTCTAGAGTTTTACTTACATAAGAAAATAATTAGATCAATCCATTAATGTTAGAAAATAAAATAAAATAATGATGTATAAGGATAACCAAAATTCCTCCTTATTAGATGTGATTTGTATTATTTCTAAGAATAGAGATCTTCAACATATTGGTAATGGGAGATCTATTACTCTTTTTAATAACACCTATAAAATTTTAGCTAAATTCATAGCTTTTTGGATTCATAAGGTTATAGAAGATATCATTTGACCTAAGTAGATAAGCTTTGTTAAAGGTAGATATGTCTTCAATAATGCTATTGTAGGTTGGGAGGGAATATAGTGGGCTTTTGACACTAACTAGAACATTTCTTTTATTAAGTTAGATTATGATAAAGCCTATGATAGGATTGAATAGAATTTCATTATTTCTTATTTCTATAAAGTTAGATTTGGTGGTTATTGTATTCCTCTTATTTGTACCCTACTCATTGATGTTAATGCTCAAATTGCTAAAAGTCTTGGATTAAGTTTCTTAGTTTCTCTTTAGTAATCAATTTGTCAAAGTTGTCCTCTAGCTTTCTATCTTTTTATTATTGTTGTAGACTTTCTTTTACATAATTTGCATTATGATTTGTAAAGGAATATCATTAAGGGAACTTCAAATGATGATCAAGGTACAAAATTTCTTAATATGTACTTTGTAGATTATTCTTTTTTTATGATTAATAATTCTCTACAACATAGTAATATTCTTCTAGCTAGAGTGGAGGATTATTGTATGTTATTTGGCTCTCGTATCAATGGGAGAAATTTGTTATTTATTGTAATGATTATATTGATGAGTGGGTTAGTCTCAAGCCTTGCAAAATTTTCAAAAAATATTTTATTTTTAAAATCTTAGGAATGCCTTTTCTTTTGAGCTCAATCTTACTATTTTGTGGAATTATGTGATTGATCAAATTGAAAAGAAGCTTAGTAAATGAAAAGAAAAAAAAGCTTACCATTGATGGCAAAGTTTTAGTTATTAAGCAGATGCTTTAATTAACTCATGTTTATTACTCTAGTTATTTGACTCCTAAAACTTCTTATGATAGAATTTATTGCATAGAAAAAATTTTCTAGAGTTTCTTGGGATATTTGCACTAGCAGCAAGAAAGATGGAGGACTTGGCCTCATTAATTATCATAACTAGGGTGTTTCTTTTGTAGCAAAATGGATTGGAAAGTGCATTAATGGAGATGATGTTTAGATGCTCCTTGTAAGAGATAGACTTATGCAAGTAAAACCTAGAAATGATAATAGTTGGTATTCTAATAACTTTCTTCACTATCTTATTTTTCCTTAGGCTATTTCTATTCCTAGTTCTGCAATACTTAAACAAATTTGAAAGACTTAGTACAAATTTCATAAGTATTGGAAGTACAATCATATTACAGTTTTAAAAGATATGCTAAAGTAAATTAGCCCACGATGGCTCCCTGTTAGTGGAGGATCTTGGGCTACTAACTCATCTAGTTTGTGTACCCCTTGGAGCAAGGTTGGTATCATTATAGTTTCCTATTTATGTATGTATGATGGATGGATTATAAGGAAGGAGACTTCTAGCCTCTATGGTTTGAATGAAAAGAGGAAATAAGATTTTGAAAAATTAATTTTTGATCTTGAAAATTTATTTATAGTTGACAATAGTTTTCATCATAGTTTTCATCATGCATTTCTAGTTAATTTTTGGAAGGATAGAAAATTTATTTTTCCTTTTAACTTGAAAGTTTCATATGAGATTATTACAAAAAATAATTTTATTCATAACAAATTCAATAAGGCTTGGAATATTCAATTATCATCACACTTTTGGATGGAGAAAATGAAAGATGTTTGAAGGGCTCATACTTTTTAAAAAATTTGTATGTTTTCATGATGGCTTATTCATCAACATCTTTCTGTTGGGACTCATATTAAATATATGACAATTATTTCTCTTGAATTTCCTCTTTGTAGATGTGAATACTCTTTTTCTCATGTTTTTTCAATTATCATGTTGCAAAACATGGAAATGAATATAGGAAATTGACAATAACTTTCAACCAAGCTTCAATAGAATCATTCTTGGTGAACAACCTATTTTGTCTCCTTTCTTTCCTTTCATTTGAAAGTATTTTAAACAACTTGTTCTATACTCTATTTGGAAGTTTTAGTGTGCAATTGCTTTTTAGTAGCAAAAGTATAACTATGATCTCTCTTCAAGAGTTAAATATTAGACATTCAAAGATCCCTTTTTAGTTACAACTTCAACAAGAAAGCTCCTAGTGAAAACTAAAAAAATAAATTTATTGAATATAGTATTAATTTATTTTTATTTTGGAGGCTCAAGGATAAGAAGTATTTAAATTTTTTTTATTTGTTTATTATTTATAATTGATGCATTTCTTTTATATGTATAGAGATTTTTTCGCTTCTCTTTATAAGAAATCCTTTAGTAAGAAGTGAAAACCTATAAAAGTGCTTCTAAATAAAAGAAACACTTGATCCTTTTCCTACCCTGAAGGTGAGTTTGTTTAGGATTAGTTGTAGGAATGAAAGCCTAAAGAGAAATTCCCAAAACTATTGGGGTTTTTCTTTAGACCCTCTCTTCATTGATATGATTTACTTAGAATTTTTAAAATATTAATATTATTTTTTGGGATTCAGCAACCCTCCTTATATTTATTCCTTCAAATAGTTTGAACATCTTATAAAAATTTATATGAAATAAGCCAATGAGATCATATCTAAACAAGCTCAATGCTTTGCAAGAATAGGCTATTTAAATGGTTAGGTTGTACATATATGGGGAGGTGTTGATTCCTAAAAAATGAATAATATTATCAAACAATTTTAGAGTACATCATATCAATGAAATCAACCTTCTTGTAAAAAAGAATTGGTATTATAAGTAAGAGGAGAGACTTATACTCAACAAATTACATATTATAATCTTCCTAATTCTTGCAACTTTTTCCATTGTGAAGAACATTTGTTTAATGCTTGGTCTTAAGAAAAAAAGATTCTAAAGAAAATAAAAAATGTATTGAAGTTGAAGATAGAAAAAAATAATATGAAGTTGAAGATATGAAAAATCAAGTTAATATCAATGATAATAATGATCAAATGAAAATAAAGAATCTAAATAAGATAAAAGCTCATATGTATATTTTTACTAGTACTAGAGAAAGTATTAAACACCCCACAAAAATAGCTTGTAAGGTAAATGTTTCCTTGTTTGACAATAATGCTATTAACTCAAAGGCTAAAACTAGTATTGATAAGAAAGTCAAAGTTGATGGTAAAGATTATTAATATAAGATCAATAATAAGCAACCAGGTCAATATATTTTATTAGTGGTACTAGTTTTTTACTTTGAAAAAAATATTGGTATTATGCCACAACTCTCTATCTTGAATCCTTTTACTATTTTATGTTTAAGCATGAATATTGAAAAGTGATGTAAATTTTGTTAGGATTAGAACCTTCCTTCCTCCTAATAATTAATTATCTTCACTTATTTTTTTTAAATTTTCAATTAAAAGGTTTTATGCTTAAGTAGATAGTCCTAAATTAGAAAGTTTTTTCTTTTCATATTTTTTGATGATATTTACTTAGTGTTAAGGTTGTATGCTTAAGTAGATAGTCCTAAATTAGAAAGTTTTTTCTTTTCATATTTTTTGATGATATTTACTTAGTGTTAAGCTTGTGATGTACTCTATATTTTCTTTTCTCATTATTAGCATTTTTTTAGGGTCTGGCATCTCCTCTTCCCTCATGTGTACTATGCTAAATCCAATGAGCCCATGTGGTTGATAATGAAGTTCTTACTTATTATAATCATGAAAAGAAATTTGAGTTTGTATATCCAAAAAATGTTAATTAATTAATTATTTTACTATTCTACAATGGAAGGTTTTTTTGTTTAACTTCATCATTTAATTAATAGAGCTAGAATTTCTTCTATGTTCTAAAGTATTTTTGTAATGAATATAAAAGAAAATTAATTTCTTTGCATTTATGTAGATGTAAAGTTACCATCACTCTTTTTTCTTTAATTATAAGAAGAAAAAGAACTACATAAATTATAATAAAACTTAACATATGAAAGTTAAGTTTAACCAAATTTTAACATTATTATCATATTTTATCTTTATCTGATCATATAGGCCAATCTATTAAGGTAAGCTAGGGACTTGATGATGTTTTTTGTGATCAACAAATCTTTAAATACATTTATTATTTTTCAAAGTATATTAAGCCTTTTGAATTTTCATAAAAGTGAATGAAAAAAAAAAGGAAATCACATAGGTGACCCCATTTTGTTGGAACAAGGCAAGGATAATGATGATAATAATACTAAGCCTTATGTATTCTTAAGTTTCAAAAAGATTGAGGGTTTCTTGCATACATATTTTGGTAGAAATTGTTTTGGCAAGGAATGACTTGAGGATGGAGAATACTAAACTCCTTACTTTGTAACATAAAAAACAATAATGAGAAGAAGATGAAGAAATAACTTGTGAGTAAAGAATATGGGAAGAACCATGAGGAAGAAGAAATAAACCTCATGACCCAACTCATAAAAGGAAGAATATTGTGAACCAATTCACAATGAATGAAAAGAAGTAGTTGTAAGTCACAAGACTTATGAAATAATAATAATCATAATTTGTAATGCAAGAATCTTCCCAACTCTTCCAAATGGAATACTAAGGAGATGAAGTGACCATCATTCCTATTTGTAAGATTGAAAAGCAAGTGTTGTAGAAAAGAAGAAATATATCTCTATGACACAAAGATCCAATTTGTTAAATAAGAAGAGAAAATCCAACCTGTGACATACATATCCTAGTCCAGTTTTTTAAATACGAAGTGAAGGTCATCCAAAATGTTACGATGATAAGTTAAGAAAAGAAGGAAAAGACTTGTGAAGAAGTATTTCATAAAGCATAATATAAGTAAGTCTTATAAAGAAGTATGTCATAAACCCTAGCAAGCTAAGATAGAGTGGCTTAGCCAAGTTTAAAGAAGTAAGAATAGTAAATCTAGTTTAGTATAGAAATTCATAATACATTAAGTTACGAACAATTATCATAAGTATATTATCATCTTATGATAGAGAAATGGACATAAACTAAAAGAAGATCCATTGCCAAAAAGAGAAACATCATTGAAAAACAAGAAGCTCTTACATTCTTAGCAAGGTAGAATGTAGAGATACAGCAAGCCCAAAGATAATGATTAAGAATTACTAGAACCAGGAACAAGTACTAAGTAATGGAATTAGTACAGTGTAACTCTATTCATCATAATTGGATTTGTAAATAATTAAATCAATAAGACTTACAATACTTAAAACTATTAAGACTACAAGCAGTAGTTATCTTTACAAAGTAAGCTACAATCTTATATCTCTATCATATTAATATTATCATCCATTACAAAAATTGTATCTCTCAATAAGTGACCTCGAGAAATTTAAAACTTGTAATATCTTCTTAAAAATTGATGTAATTTTAAAAAAATATATATTATCTTTCTAATGTTGGCTCTTTATTTCCATATCATTTAAATGAGAAAAATTATACTAGGTATAAATATTAGTAAGAAAATGATGGAACTTATTGTCATTTTAATAAATTTTACCTCTCTAATGTTTCTTTTTGAAAGCCTACAAGTAATAGTGTATGCATATGCTACTTTGTCAAAGCATTTTCCTATCAATATTTTTTCTTTGATATTACTACTTCCTCTTTTCAAAAGAAGGAGCCTTTTTGTATGAATGCTAATATGTGTACAAGACCAAATGAGGAAAATATTTTGAAGGGTTTGTGAAATATATAAAAAAACTCTACTAGCGACATTAGTTGGTTTGATTGGTGGTAATGAACTACTTGTAATGTCAAAAATTATGCAAGGTGGCTTTACAAATGATTTGCTAAATGAAAGTATCAAGTTGAAGAAGAGCTTGTAGAATTTGTTAAGAAAATAAAATTTTTTTGAGACTAAAATCCCTTTGATTTTGAAACATAAAAAGCCTTGGCTAAACGTTATCATGCTAAATAATGTTGGGATGCTTTTGAAGCTAAAAGTACTATCACTAAAAGTTGCATTTCTTAGCTACCTTAAAAGAATCAAGTACCTAAACTAGAAGTACTTTATACAAATGATTACATTGCTATAAATCCTAAGACTATTAATAGGTTTTTAGCAAATCATTTTTCATTTAAAGGTCTTAATAAGGAAATCTTTGAAACCTCTAGTATGGTTATTTATCATCTTATAACATAAGTGAATTGAAGTATTCTTGAAGTATAAATTAGAGTGAAAGAAATCAAATCAAAAACTTTTAGTTTAGGTGATCGTAAAGCTCTAGGATTTGACGGTTTTCTAGTTGAATTTTTTAAGAAGCATTGAGATATTATTGGAGATAATCTCTTTTATGTTTTTCAATAAGATATAAAATACATTTGTATTGGTAAAAATATTAATAAAGGTGTGGATTTTCTTCTTTCTAAGAATGTGGAGTATGTTGACTCCAATATTAAAATTACCGTATGATGAAATATCAATAAGACAACTACATTGACATAGCCCTATCAACATATCTCCATCAATGCATCGCAGGATGGGTTAACATAGAAATTACCTATATAAATGTGCACATCCATTGCATTTATGATACTATTCGATCATTACCTTAGTTGAAATCTTGAAGTTTCTTTCAATAAAGTTTAGAAAATTTTTTCCTCTAAGTGCCTATAGCATGAGTTGAAATGATTGTACACATTTTATTTGAGTGAAACATGTAGCTAGACATAGTTTTATGAATGGTAATAAAATCAAGCTTTGTTCAATTCATTACAGTACTTAGATTAGTTTAACTCTACTTTACAGTAATTACTTTGAATGTAATTTACTTTGTTGACATTAAATATTTAATGTTATAATTTATAATCAGCATGAGCCACTTTGAGTGTAATATATTAATGCTCAGTAATCCTAAGAGTGGCTACTTGGTTCACATAATAGTAGACACTTGGTAACCTAGCAGTGTTAATAAGCTCTTACCCATAATCATTATCATCAATGGTGACCTCAACCTCAAAAGCATTATCATCAATGGCAAAACCCATAATCATGGTGGATGCCACCACCAAAACAAAAATATCCTGATTGTCAACTAGACTTAAATGACTATATTGTCAAACAACTTGTATCTCCTCATGGCTCTACAAGCCACACCTTCTTCTCCCTTGATTATTATCCCATGGAATATCAGAGAAAACTACTCTATGAGCTCCTTTCACTTATCCTCCTTAGTATCCATCATCTCATCCTATATTTTTTAATACCACTCCTTTGCCACTTGCACCACTTATGCAAGGAGAAATTCCAACATAATCTCAGCAATGACATGTAATGAGGGCTATTGATGAGTGGTGAGGTATCCCTATGCCCAACCATATGAATCACTAAGGTGTTTATGTGCCATCTAGTTGAATTCCATGGACCTATAGTTCTCTAGTACGCTAGTTTTCTCTAGGAAGTAAAATGGATGTTGAGAATGTTCATTGTCTTCCCAACTACACTTGTGAGGCTTAAGGATATGGTTTAAGTGTAATTGAGGTACATGATTTTTCTTATTTATATTTTATAAGTTTGATCGCCTATAACAAGAATGAAAAGTGGAGTAATTTAAGATCTAATTCATTTACTACCTATCTAGCCTAACACAAGTAACCACCCCACTTTCCTAGACACATCTTGAACACATATAGTGCTGTTGGGCTATCAAATGTTAAGCATTGCTGGGTTACCAAGTACTATATGTATGCTTGAACAGATCGTGCTTGTGTTCATTAACTACTGGAATAAATTGCTCAATTTAAATGCATTAAAGTAAAAAGCATGAAAGTAAAGTGCATTAAAGAAAATATCAATCTATTATTAGTGTTGCAAGGATTGTCAAAAGAGTTCATTTTATTCCCATCACACTACTGCGCTTAAGTACATCAATGCTCAAACAAAGAATTGTACACATTTAGACTCCTTCTGTGGGCACTCAAAAAATATTCTAACTCTAGGGAAAATAAACTATAATAGCTTTGCTACTTTGACTAAAAAATGACCAAAAATTAATTAAAAATTACCTCCAAATCAGGAGCCTAGGCACTATATTTATAGGCCAACATATACCCCTCAACGTTGGATACTTAATGCCATGGTAGACAAAAAACACATTTCATCATACCCCCATGACTAAATGAAAACTCATCTTTTAGTGAAGAAGAGGAGAAATAAGTTCATTAAAAAATATATTAGGTAGGTATGGGATTATTGACTAACATAAAAATTGACTCAAATGGAACAATAGACTCTAAGTGCCCAAGTGTACGAAGTTACAACTTTTTACAAAATTGGGTGTTCATGATAAGAGAAGTGAACACCCTGGATAACATTGACATCCAATGCCTCTTAGCAGTAGAAGAATAAGAGAGAAGATCCAACGATCATGAATAGTCCTTATTGTGTGGTATTGCTACATCATCCCTAGTGAAGATAGTCCCATTTCTAGTCCATGCTTCCCATTGCAATCATAACAGCATCATGAATTAGTATGCAATTTGTAACACATAACTATTAAATGCCTTGTCTCGTTGGTGGTTACACTTGGCTAGGTTGTGATTGTGGTAGATTGGTTCCTTGAGTAGTGTTAGTGGGAAGGCTAAAAAATAAGGTAAAATAGATAAGTAGTCCATTAAATTTGAAAAAGTTTAACACAAGGAAATAATTGAAGAGGATGTAAGAATTCACAACAATAAAAAGGAAAGTTCATTGAAAAATGTTGTGAAGATATGCACCATTAGATGTCATTGATGGTATAAACAAAAAGAATTTGATTATAAGAGTATCTAATGGTAAAGAACTTAACTAACCCACCCAAAATATATGTAAGTGGATCTTTCTCAAAGCAGGCACAAGCCTTTTATACCTTGCATAACTTCAAACCAAAGAGTTTGTGGGCTCTATGGATGATTAATGGTTATATAAGGTTAAGTAAAAAAAACCTAGAAGAAACTAAGAATTCTAACATATCAAACCATGACATCGAACTAGAACATGAAACTGGCAATGAGGTGAGATATGGAAAGCATAGATGAATGAAAGAGAGAGTGGAATGGAGTTCCTAATTAAGGTCACATGATGAAGCCCCTTGTGGATTTTGTGGTTAAATGACTTGATAGGATCCATCCTTAGTCCAAACCAAAAACAACCACATTTAGTAACTTCTTATCATCATTTTAAGACCAGTCCATCCCTTGAGACATAAGAGCACTTCCATAGAACAACCACTGTTGCTTATTAGAGAAGAAGTAGGAAGTGAGGAAGGGCCTTAGTTAGAGGGGATGAGTCCCATAACTAGTGCTTGTATACCATTTATTTTATCTAAGGAATGTGCTTTGAATTCATATCATATTTTTTTGAAATGGAAACCACACTATGCAAAGATACATGCATTTATTTTTTCTAAGGGGTGTTCTTTGAATTCTCATCATTTTTTATCTAATGAGAACCAAACCATGTAAAGATGTATGAATTTATTTTGTCCAAGGGATGTGCTTGAATTGTCATTGATTTTTTTCTTTTCTATGAGAACCACACCATGTAAGGACTTATTCAACTTCCTTTATTGGTTGACATGGAATGGTAAAAAATCCATGAAAACACACATGCACCCAAGTAAACAAAAAGGAACAAAGAATACTGAATCCCCTTAAAGCTACACCCTATTAAAACCTTTGAATCCTTCCCAATTTTGAAAACTACCAAAGTCACAAATTTATTAAAGTTGTGTTAATGAAAAAGGGATTACATGTATTCAAAATAAGGAAAACCATAGAGTTTGTGGATGGGTGGATGTTGTGGACTCACTACCTGTTGCATGAAAAAGAAACTATGTCCTAATCATTCATGATGAAATTTAGAGCTAGAACCTAAATACCAATAATCAAATAATAAAGTAGTATATACCACCATCAAGCAACGCATTATCAAAGTACGTGACACTTATTAACAAAAAGTTAGAAAATCACACGGAATAAAAGAAAATATAAAAGAATGTGTAAAATGTTCAAGAAATAGCAAATTTACTAACGATGGTGTAAAAAAAAAATAGAAAAGATTAATAACATGAAAATAAAAAGTTGTAAAACAAAAAATGTGTAAAAAAAATGTTAAAAAATTGAGGAGCCACTTGTATGATTAGCATGGGTGGCCATGTCCCCAACGATGAAGTTGAAAGGAGGAGATTCAAAATATGGAGCATGGTTGTCATCTAATGAGGTTTTTGTTGTATTGGCTGGCTAATGCACATGAAAAGGTTTAATTTGTTGGATGTTGATTAGCTATTTCTTGTTTGGGCTCTTAGGTTTGTAGATCATCATGGCCCTAGAAGGAAAAGTCTTATAAATGATGTAACATCCTTCCCACAATGTTTGAAACTTAGTTCATTGAGGTACATGTGTGGGGTTTCAATAGAGAATCTTGTCTCCCAGTTGAAATTTAACCTTTTTGATTTTTAGGTCATAATGATTTTTGTTGTAGGCCTTGTGCAACTTGTTAGATGACAGGATTACTAATCTATTTTTGTCTATCAGGTTGATATTCATTAGTCTTTCTTTTTAGGCTAGATTTTTATCTAGCAGGTTGAGATTTTTTTCTACAAGATCACTAGGCACCTTATGACACGAGAGTTTACCATTGGCATGTTCATCAGGAAGTGGATGGCACTATGGTCCATGTGCATAAACAGCTTGTATCCAAGAACATAATGCCTAAACTTCTCTTGAGAAAACACCACTATCATCAATTCTTTCTCTATGGTGGTGTAGTTTAGTTGTGCACCCACAATGCTTTGGCTAGCGTAGTGGATGTAGTATGGATGTTTGTTGTCATCTAACTATGTAAGCATAGCTCCTAAGGCATAATTTGATGCATCCATCATGATATGAAATGGCCTAGACTAGTTAGGTTCTTGTAGAATTGGAGTTTATACAAGTTTCTATTTTAGCTGTTGCAATGCTTTTTCACATTTCACGGTTTAGACAAAGGAAGCATCTTTCTTTATTAGCTCCACCAACAGCTTTGCGATCTTATAGAAATTCTCTATGAATCACCGGTAGTAGCTAGTATGTCCAAGCAATGATCGAACATCTTGAACTATTTTCAACTAGTGGGTTATTCCTTGGATAAGCCTTATTTTCTCTGGGTCTACCTGAATTCTTGCTTGCAATATTCTATGCTCCAATATAATGCCTTCCTAGACCATTAGGTGAATTTTTTTGCCAATTGAGACACAAGTTGGTTTTAACACATCATTTTAGCACATGCTCATGATGGTCTAGGACTTGCTCAAATATAGCTCCATAAGTGGAGAAGTCGTCCATGAAGACTTCCACGCCACTACTGATCTACTGTTGAAAAATGTTCAAAACTAGGCGCTGAAATGTGGTAGGAGCATTGCATAGAAAAAATGACATCTTATGATATACAAAAGTCCCCCAGGGATTCATGAATGTTGTCTTTTATTGGTTTTCTAGTGCAATATAAATTTGGTTATAGCCATTATAACCATCTAGAAATCTATAGTAGCAATTCCTAGATATTGTGTTAGACTTCCACGCCACTACTGATCTACTGTTGAAAAATGTTCAAAACTAGGCGCTGAAATGTGGTAGGACCATTGCATAGAAAAAATGACATCTTATGATATACAAAAGTCCCCTAGGGATTCATGAATGTTGTCTTTTATTGGTTTTCTAGTGCAATATAAATTTGGTTATAGCCATTATAACCATCTAGAAAGCTATAGTAGCAATTCCTAGATATTGTGTTGAGCACTTGGTCAACAAATGTCAAAGGAAAATGATCCCTAAATGTTGCCATATTCAGCAGCCAAAACTCAATGTAGACCCACCACTTGCCATCTTTCTTTGGCATAATTATGAGTGGACTAATCCACTCACTATCTACAATGGGATAAATGAACCCTGCCTTGAAGAGTTGTTCAATTTCCTTCTTGACAATCTAATTTAATTTGAGATTCAATCACCTCTTGGCTATCTTTTTGGATTCATGGCTGAATTAGTGTAGATGTGATGTTGGCATATCCTAGGATTAATCTCTATAAGTTTAGGATATAACCAAGCAAAAGCTACTAATCATTTTTCAACTACCTTCAACATATTTTTCTTCTCTAGAGCAAGATTTGCATTAATTGTGACCAACTTCCCATTTTTAAAAAACACATATTTCATTTTGGCCGATAGCATTTTCAATTTGAGGGGCTTTTACTTAAAATTTTCAAGAATCTCCAACTTTTCCTAGTGAGTATCATCATTTGTATCATTAGAGAGTTGGTGATGAACTTGCTCTAGTTCATCCATGCTTATGACATATGCACATGTCAGGCTCTCAGTTGGTTTCATGCAACGTGTGCTACTTTTAGAATCAATGGTCAGCCATTGGGTGCCCTCCTATTTTGTGGCTACTATGTACAAACACCTTTGAATTTCTACTTCTAGTCCACACTGCTTGCATTCAGAGATAGATGCTTGCTTTACAGCTAAAATTTTCTACACACAATTGCACCCTGTATCGTTGTACACGATGCATGGAACTCTTTTCTTCTCGATCTTTCTGAATGCATTTTCTTTGGATATCTCTAGGGAAAGATCTTTGATGCCCATTATTGCATCAATGGTGCTCAGCCATGCCCTTCCCATGATGATTGGAAATCCCCCTTAGTAGTTCTTCACCTTAATCACTAAGAAATCGATAGGATAAGACCACCCATAAACAGTGGTCACAATGTCTTCTACTAATCCCAATGGAATAGTGATGGACTAGTTTGCCAATTCTAATCTTATGTTGCTCTTCTTGAGAGGAGGTAGGTTCCATGTACTGTATATCTCATGAGAAATTAAATTAACACTAGAACATGAGTTGAGAAGAGCCTTACACAGCTCATTTCCAACAATTTGAAAATAAATCAAAGGACTTCCAAGATTGGCTAATTTCCTAGGAAGGTTTCTACCATGGATCCAATTAGATATAGTATGAGTAAGCATGATGGTATAGATCTTAGGTAGATTTTGGTTTGAAAGGGACTCAAAGCTATTTGATATAGAGGAAGATGTAGGAGTAGGATTGTCAACCCTGGGTGCATGTGAGGGCTTCGATTGACTATGGGGTAAAAAGAAAGGTCTTTTCTTTAATTGAGTGTTTGAGCCATATGATTGATTAACTAGTTGTAAGTTAATAGCCCTCGTAGCATTACATTGTTGCAGTTGAGCTGGTAGTTCACCCTACATAGGTAAGGCAAGTGGTAGCTATGTGCATGGAGGAGGAGCATGTGTAGGGACAGGAGGAGGATAAGGATAAGAGGTGGTATCCCTTCTCTAATGTGTAGAATGTGTTTAGTAATGATCAAGTGGTAGTGAGGTTGGAAAGTAGAGACATGATTGAAGGAGTCATGTGGAGATAGTGGTTGCTGAATGTAGTAACTATATGGATCAGGCTACCGACAAGGATATTGCTACCTTGGTGGTGCTAGTGCCCATGATTATGGTTGCTACTACTATTGATACTGTTCATATCGTTGCAATGGAGCTCCACTTAGATAATATTGTTGTTGCTGGTGGAATTGCCTAAAATTACCTTGAGGATAAGGTAATTTTTTGGATGTTTGCCTTTGTGTAAGTTGTGGATTTAAGGCATACACCCTAGACTCCTATAAGTGTGACACCATGGGGTAACATCCCTTAGGATGTACATACTTGAAGACATCACATCCATCATCATCATCTAATTCATTATCCACAACCTCATCTATCACAATAATCTTGCCCTTACCTTTATGATAGGCACGTTCAACTTCTTTGCGCCTCCTATGCTCACGTTCACTACCTTGTTCTTTGGACTCTTTAGCAATTTTGAGGACATCTTGAAATATACTATCCATGGAGTTCCATAACTGATCAACCTTGGTTGTAAGTTTAGATTGAAATTTTTGGAGTGGCAAGATTTTCTGATTCACCCCCTTATTAGGTAGGGATTCATCCTCACTATCATAGAATCAAACCTCCCTCTTTTGAATGGAAGGATCACAGTTGTACTCTTATGCACTTTTTATTTTTCTTAATTCACCCTCCTCTTTGGCTACCTACTTGATTAATTATTGTATCTAATAGACACTTAGTTTTGATAGTCACTCTTGGGCATAGATGCAAAGGGTTCTTCTTGTTTCTGATCAAAGCTTGTTTACTATGTGGTGAAGTTGATCTAGTTGAGAATAATTATGGCTAAGACATTTGTACATTAAGAAGTAGTATTAGCCAATGGAAGCATCCAAGGGTTCATGTGTTTCTTGTTTCCATCCTTGGATTTTCCTTCTTAAGTTGGACACTCTTAAGTGCATTTAATATTTATGGTTGAAAAACTCTAGCATGGTACTTCTTTGTCTAATAGATTCTGGTTCTAAGGATGGGTACTAGTTCTTTGCTTCTTTGATGAGTGTCCTGGGGAATAACTTAAGTTTTTTCCACTCATTCTCTATGTTCTGCAAGGTACATGCATCTTGAAAAGCTTGAAGATGGTTCTACGAATCATAGTTATACCCCCTTTCAAATCGAGGAATATTGTTCATGTCTAACATTTTGATCTGACTATTCTTCACATGCCTTGTTGGAATTATTACTACCTTTGTGATATTAATCATACTTTGGATAGTGAGGCCTTGATCATGGTGCCTATGATGTCCTCGACTACCCCTTCATTCATGGCGATGTGCCTCTCTTGAATGTCTACGCCCTTGATCTTGCCTTTCTCGATGGTCCCTTCAATCATTTTGGTCCTGTCAATCATTTTGTTTATTTTGGTTACCTTCATCATGGTCTTGCCTTCTATGGTTATGGTTAGAGCTAGAAGAAGAAGAAGAAGAAGAAAAAGATGACAGTGAAGGGGAAGAGAAAGGAGAACCAGCATCATCATGGTGCTTGCTTCCACCTCTTTGACAATCATGACCATGATCATGATCTTGCTTTTTGTCTACATTCACACCTTGACTTGCTCCTATGGATCCTTCTTTATTATTGGATCCATTTTTACCAGAACCGGGATTGTGAATTGTAGATTGGAAATTCTAGTTTTGACCTTCTTCACCAAAGTCAAAGAGAGGAATTGTTAAATCTTTTTCCTTTCGAAGATTCATAGCATTGTTCTAGCTATCAATCTTGTAGACGTTGTGCCTCAATGGGATGATAATTCCTAGCATCAGTATCTTGCACAACATACTCAACATGATATTCTAGAGGACCATATCATATAAGCATTTGGTGGAGCATTGTAGGAACAGATCAATCGGGTGGCAACTCAATGTTGCCCTTCATGTTGCACCACCACAACTGTTCATCCTAGTGTAGGATGAAGCTACAGTTTGGTACATACTCATTAGGATGAGCATATACTATTTGATATTGTTAAGGCATTAGCTAATAAGCTTTATCAGACTTGGATGGAGAATCTCTCCTATGAGAAGAAGACATTTTCAATTAGATCAAATAAAACATAGTGTGGTTCTAAATATTGTTGTAGTAATCTTAAGATGTGATGTGACTCTAAGGTTTATTCCAATGATTTAAATACTTTCACTAGGTTCTAGATAGCACATAAAACAACCAAAAGGTCCCTAGCAATGATGCCAATGATGACCGATGAGGTACCCCTACACTAAACCATATGAATCACTAAGGTGTTTACACATGATTTGGTCGAATTCTGTGGACCTATAGTTCTTTAGTACACTAGTTTTCTCTAGGAAGTGAAATGGATGTTGAGAACGTTTGTTGTCTTCCCAACTACACTTGTTAGGCTCAAGGGTATGGTTTAAGTGTAATTGAGGTACATGATTTTTCTTACTTATATTTTATAAGTTTGATTGCCTACAACAAGAATGAAAAGTGGAGTAATTTAAGATCTAATTCATTTATTTCCTATCTAGCCTAACACAAGTAACTACCCCACTTTCCTAGACACATCCTAAAACATATAGTACTGCTAGGCTACTAAACATTAAGCATTGCTAGGGTAACAAGTACTATATGTATCCTCGAAGTGGTCATGCTTGTGTTTATTAGCTGCTGGAATAAATTACTCAATTTAAATGCATTAGAGTAAAAAGCATGAAAGTAAAGTGTATTAAAGAAAATTTCAATTTATTCTTAGTGCTGCAATGATTGTCAAAAGAGTTCATTTTATTCTCATCACACTACTACACTCAAGTACATCAGTGCTTGAACAAAGAATTGTACACACTTAGACTTCTTCTATGGGCACTCAGAAAATATTCTAACTCTAGGGAAAATAAATTGCACGAGCTTCGCTACTTTGACTAAAAAATAACCAAAAATTGATTAAAAACTACCTCCAAATTAGGAGCCTATGTGTTATATTTATAAGCCAGCATATACCCCCTGATGTCAAATACTCGATGTGGCATCAATACCCTGACATTGGATACCTGATGTTGCATCAAGACCTTGACATTGGATACTCGATGTCACAACCTTGAAATTGGATAGTTGATGTCATGGTAGACAAAAAATACATTTCATCAGCTATAAATGTATAGCCAGATAATAGTCTAAGGGGTTCTGAGCATAAGCCTTGATAAAGGGCTTTCTTTAGGTCCAATAGTTCATTGAAACCCTTGTAGACATCTGTGTGAATCCTTCTTCTACTACTTCAAAAATGACTAGAGAGCTAATTTCAAATCAATGATTCCAAAACATACATTCTATCATGTTAACACATATAATTATAGACTAGATTAAGGTAGGGCATCTTCCTAGGGAAAGATCTAATCTTGGAAGTCCTCTAACCTACTTATAGATACCTTTTCTTGAAAATCTCCAAGGAAAATGACTTTGGAAAAGTAGAGAAGAAGAGGGTTCCATGCATTATGTACAGTGACATAGAGTGCCAATGTATCTAGTAGATATGGGCCATAAAAGCATGCCCATCACAACATGAAAAAAGTATGTTGACATGTTAGATGTTTAAAGGTGGCTATATGTATTAGCCACAAAATAGGAGGGTATGAAATGGTTGATAGTAGATAATATCTTTGATTCAACCATGTGCATGGAACTAGTTGAGCTCATCACAAGTGCCTATATTAATAAGATGGATGAAATGGAGCAAATTCAGAATCATCTTTTTCAAAAAGAGGTAGAATTGGATTTGGTAGAGTTGAAATTCCTAAATACATTAAACATGAATTACTTAAATTAAAATATTTATCAATAACACTGAAATATATCCTTTTTGATGATGATATGCCAGTAATCATCAATGTTAGTCTGACTAATGAACAAAAAGAAATGCTAATAGCTTTTGCCTAGTCATATGATAAATTAACTAGATTATATTCACACATATGCTAGCATTGGATCTATATGGACTCCATCATCAAACCAAAGAGGTAGCCAACTAGATTATATTCACACATATGCTAGCATTGGATCTATATGGACTCCATCATCAAACCAAAGAGGTAGCCAACTAGATTATATTCACACATATGCTAGCATTGGATCTATATGGACTCCATCATCAAACCAAAGAGGTAGCCAACTAGATTATATTCACACATATGCTAGCATTGGATCTATATGGACTCCATCATCAAACCAAAGAGGTAGCCAACTAGATTATATTCACACATATGCTAGCATTGGATCTATATGGACTCCATCATCAAACCAAAGAGGTAGCCAACTAGATTATATTCACACATATGCTAGCATTGGATCTATATGGACTCCATCATCAAACCAAAGAGGTAGCCAACTAGATTATATTCACACATATGCTAGCATTGGATCTATATGGACTCCATCATCAAACCAAAGAGGTAGCCAACTAGATTATATTCACACATATGCTAGCATTGGATCTATATGGACTCCATCATCAAACTAAAGAGGTAGCCACAGAGAAGGTTAAATTCTATGTTGAAACAAGTTATTAAAGATGAAGTTGAAAAACTTCTTAAGGTAGGATTCATCTATCTTGTGGTAGATAGTGAGTGGTTAAGTCCACTCATTATTGTACTAAGGAAAGGAGAGCAATGAAGAGTTTGTATAGACTTTAGGTTATTGAACATGTCCACTTTTAAAGATCATTTTATGTTGCTCTTTGTGGACCAAGTACTCAATACAATTGTAGGACACCATTACCATATTTTTTTAGATGAATATTGTAGCTATAAAAAAATCTGAATTGCATTAGAATACTAGGCCAACATAACTTTCACAAGTCATTGGAGAACTTTTGCATATAAAAAGATGCTCTTTGATCTTTGTAATTGATGGGACACGATATCGCATAGGCCACGATATCGCGTTGTTAGCTGGGATATTGCATATGTGATATTACAGCTTGGCGCCAGTTCTATAAATAAGAGGTGGCTGTCCCTTGTTTCTTCATATAGATCTAGACCCTTAGCAAAACTCTGGCAGTTTTACCATTCCATAGATAGAATAATTTCCATGTGCTCACAGTAGGAGTCTCAAAGTGAACAGATTTTTATTCGAGCAAATTGTACCTGAGCACACATTTGTGTACGGAAATAAAGACAAACTTTCTGATAAACCTTGCAGTACATGGACTAAGATAATTAGGATTTAATTAATGTTAAATACTTAAATGCTTTCTTAGATAATTAATCTCTCTCAACCCTCAACTCCTAATTAAGTGCATTCAGTACGACGGCTTCAAGCACGTGTGCTATGCTTAGTAACTTAGTAATAAATAGCGTTTGGTAATCCCAGTAGCATTGCACTAGTTTAGGGTGTGTATGGAAAGTGGGAATGGATACTAATGCTAGGAAAATTAAGGCTTAGTCAGTGAAAGTTAGTTAGTTAGTCTCTTCATCCTTTCCTCTCTTAGCATAGGCGATAAAAAGATAAAAGACATAAAAATCATATACCTCAAACTTACTTAACCATACAACCATGACAATACAAGTAAGTCTGGGAAGAAAATGATTGATTAACCTTAAGTGTTCCATAATGCGCGTAAGCACTTAGTCCTTGGAGTTTAACCAGATCGTGCGTGTAACGCTCGTATTTGTATGGTTGAGTGTAGGGCTACCTCACCACTCATCATTGGCGCCGTTGCCAGGGACTTAGTTGTTTGTGTGCTAAGTAGAACATAGGAAATCATCCACATGATTGGGAAGCTTAAACGAACCCTTAGGGTTAATCATACAAAAAAAATAACATAACGACAAACAGCACACCGAACAAGACTAAAATGTTTTCTTCTCCACATAAAAGCACTTCACCGCCAACACTAGAGACAGTCGGCGGCACAACATACATAACCAAGAACCGCCAGTTCCTCAACAATTTAGTGTGGTATATATTCATCATGATGAATATATACTCGACTTTACCTTTTTCTTCCATCAAGATAAACAACTGCGTTGGAGAGAATTGGAGGGTAACATAGTGTTGCCTCTAGACAGAGTAGCCCCCAACATGCTCCTTCGTGCCCTTGCATGAATTGGCATGTTACAATTATATGTTGAGTACATTGCACTCAATTACAATGTAAGGGACTACCATCCCATAGAAGCGCAGCATCAACGGGACTTGCGATAAGAGAGTTACCACACATCGTTAAAGGGAAAAGGACCCCATAATGCTTCACCCATCATAAGAGAAATTAAGGGTGGTGAACCTATCTCAATAGGTTCTTCACAAAATGATGTTCCCCCTCCTAATGATAGTGAGAAGGTGGTGTATCATAACCTTTGCTCCACAATACACAACCTTGGTTTTGATTCCCATGAACACCAAGTGTTCAATGAGGGTACACAAACACAAGATAAAGGTAAGCATTCTGATCATCATCATGATCAGGGTCGAGATGATCGAAGTTAAGGTAGGAAACATCGTCATGGCGATGGTTCTCCTTCCTCTTCACCTTCATTGCATCATTCACCATATGCTTCAACATCAAGACACAGTCATAAGGAACCTAACCGTGAGGACAAGGGTAAGCAAAATGAGAAACCTCAACGAGAGAGGCGAGAGAGAGGATGAGGGAATTCTAGGGAATCACGACATGGAAGAAGGAAAAGTAGGGAACTACATAGGCATCATAGACGCCATGAGAGAGACAACCATGATGAACCCCTACTTGCAACCCACAGCATGTTAGACATTATGGAGTCCGTTAGAATACCTACAAGGCACAAAAAAGAGAGCTAGATCAAGAGACTAGACATGAATAATATCCCACGATTTGAGGGGGGATACAACGCTGATTCACAGAATTACTTACAAGAATTTCATGATGCCTACGCCTTGCAGAATATTGAAAACAAGTGGAAAAAGTTAAAGTTGTTTCCAAGGACACTCATAAAAGAAGCGAAAAGCTGGTACCGGTCCTTAGAACCAGAATCCATTTGAAGGTGGCGTACGATGTTAGAACTATTTAACGATAAATATCAGATGTACTCTCAAGTTTCCAACTTGCGTAAGCAGATCCAAGAATGGAAGCAGGGTAATCACAAACCCTTGGATGCTATCATGGGCTGATATTATGTACTGTTACATTGTTGCCCGGGCCATGGTTACGCATAATGGGATCAACTCTGCCATCTCATAGATGGGCTAAGACATGAAACCAGGTGAACCCTTAGGAAATATGCTTAAGAGAGATTATCTAAATTTAGGTCCCATGAGGTTCATAGATTTTTTTAGCAAGTAGCTAAGGAAGAAGGAGAGCTACGTAAGAGAGAAAGCGTGGAAGAGTATAATCGTGATCCTTCCCTCTGAAAGAGGGGAGTAAGATTCTATGAGGAGGAGGATGAGTCACCACTCGAAGAGTTGGTGAGTAGGAAAACCTTGCTACTTTAGAAATTAACAACAGAAGTGTCGGCTAAGGTAGATCAAATGTGGGATTCTTTAGATAGTAGATTTGAAATTATTTTAAAAATCGTAGAGGAGTTTAAGAAGGGAAGTAGTGACCATGATAAGAAAAAGAAGAAGGATTTGGACCATGCACGTAACAAAGTTAAGGGTAAAATAGCTATCATTGAAGAGGTTATGGATTTGGATATAGACAATGACGGTGGATGTGAGATTTTCCAATATGACCATCCTAAGGGATGTTGCTAAATAATCTCACATCTACAAGAGTCTGGGGTGTATGCACTTAACCCAAGACTTAACAAACCGCAAGCACCTCATCGGTTATCTTATTCCCAAGGTAACCCAAGACAGTTTCACCAACCATTAATGTATTATCCAAGTGGAGCTCCACCACAACCTATTGAAAAACACCAGTAGTGGCAATACCCATAGTCATGGAGGATGCTGCTGCCAAGACAACAATACCCTTACCAGCAACTGGATCCATATGGCTATTACGTGCAACAGCCAATCTCTCCAAGTGACTCTGTCAATCACATGACCCCACAATGTCACTACCAAGCTCAGGAGTATTATAAGACTCCTTCTTTTGGGAGAGACACACCACATGCATACCATCCTCGGAATCCATCCGCCACTCTTACACCGATAGCTCCACTATCAATGGCCCCAACAATGCAAGGTGTATTCCCCATTCAACCGCAACAACCCAATGTCATGAGGGCTTTGAATCCTCAAACTATAGTTGGTTCTAACAATCTTATGCGAAAAAGACCTTTCTTTAGAACCAAAAATCCAACTAAGCCCTCACCTCCACAAGCGGTTGAACATCTAAACACCTCCATACCAAATAAAGTTTTGGGACCTCCTTCAAACCAAAAACAGAGCTCAACACACACGGTTATGTTAACACATACTGTCACTAACTGGATCAAGGTGGGCCACCTTGCTAGGAAATTCTCTAATCTTGGAAGTCCTCTAATCTACCTCCAAGTCTTTGGGAATGAACCATGTCAAGCTCTTATGGACTTAGGTTCTGGAGTCAACTTAATATCACAACAGATGTACAAAGCCTGGAACCTGCCTCCACTAAGGAAGAGTAATATTTGACTAGAGCTGGCTGACCAGTCCATCACTATCCCTTTGGAACTGGTGGAGGACATCGTTACCACTGTGAGTGGTTGGTCATATCTAGCTAATTTCTTAGTGATTCAAGTAAACAACGGTAAGGGGGACTTCCCAATAATAATGGGAAGGGCATCGCGAAGCACTATAGATGCACACCTAGGGATCCACGATCTTTCCCTAGAAATATCCAAGAAGAATCCTTTTGGAAAGATCGAGAAGAAGAAAATTCCATGCATCGCATACAGTGACACAGGGTGCCATTGCGTGCAGAAATCATGGGTTATGTGAAGTTTAGCATTGCCTGCATGTAACCAGTGTGCACAATAAATTAATATACAAAGGTGCTTATATGCAGCAGCCACATGACAAGAGGAAGTCCTATGGTTGATGGATGATCAGGAGAGTAACTCAATAACATGCATGAAATTAATTGAGGGAATAACTAGTGCTTACATTGGAAGCACAGACACGCTTGAGCAAGTCTGTTGCCAACTTCCCAATCTTAGCCTCAAAAACATCAACTAGGGAAAGTTGGAAATTCCTAAGAGATTTAAACAAGAGCCCCTTAATCTAAAATCATTGCCCACCGGTCTGGAGTATATGACCCTTGAAAATGGAAAATCAATAATCATTAATGCAAAACTTGTTCCCAACCAAAAAGAAAGATTGCTGAAAGTGATAAACAAGTGGTCAAAAGGATTTGCCTGGTCATATCGTGAGTTAACTAGAATAGATCCTAGGATATGCCAGCATAGGATTTACATGGACCCCTTCATGAAGCCTCGCAAAGAACCATAGAGGTGATTGAACCTGAAATTGAAAGAAATAGTAAAAGAAGAGATAGAACAGCTTCTTAAGGCTGGGTTCATATATCCCATTGCTGATAGTGAATGGGTTAGTCCTCTAGTAATCATGCCTAAGAAGGGAGGAAAATGGAGGATGTGTATAGATTTTAGGTTGTTGAACATGGCAACATTCAAGGATCATTTTCTGTTGCCATTCGTTGACCAAGTCTTAGAGACTATAACGAGGCATTGCTATTATAGTTTTCTGGATGGGTATAGTGGATATAATCAAATACGAATAGCACTAGAAGATCAAGCCAAAAAAAAGTTCACCAGTCCTTGGGAAATGTTTGCATATAAACAAATGCCATTTGGCTTGTGCAATTCTCCTACCACGTTTCAACGTTTAGTTCTAAGCATATTCCAACAGTAGATTGGAAACAGAGTGGAAGTCTTTATGGACGAATTCTCCACTTATGGAACAAGATTTGATCAAGCCCTAGACCAATTAGAGCAAGTGTTAAAACGATGTGTAGAAACCAACTTAAGGCTCAATTAGTAGAAAAGCCATTTGATGGTCCAAGAGGGTGTTGTACTTAGGCATAAAATTTCGCATTCAGGAATAGAGGTAGATCTGGATAAAGTTAGGGTCATCCAAGGAATTACCTGACAACCGAAAACTATTAAAGACATTTGGTCATTCCTTGGACACACTGGCTACTATCGGAGATTCATTAAAAACTTCCCCAAGATTGCTAAACCGTTGGTAGAACTAACGAAGAAGGATGCACCATTCGAATGGTCTAGGGAATGTGAACGAGCATTCCAAACTCTGAAACAAAGACTTGTAGAAACTCCCATTCTACAATCCCCTGATTGGTCCAGACCATTCCATATAATGACTGACACATCCAATTATGCCTTAGGAGCTGTACTAACATAGTTAGATGAACAAAAATTCCCTTATTACATCCACTATGCAAGTAAGAGTATCACTGGTGCACAACTGAACTATACAACTACAGAAAAATAATTAATGGCTGTAGTGTTTGCACTAGAAAAGTTTAGGCACTATATGTTAGGCTACAAAGTGTACATTCATATGGATCATAGTGCAAGTAGGTTCCTCATGAATAAGCCAATGGTTAGCCCTCGTATCATACATTGGCTGGTAATCCTACAGGAGTTCGATCTAATGATGATAGATCGAAAGGGCACCAAGAACGTAGTTGCAGATCATTTATCTTGGTTGCACTAGGACAACAAAAAGGATGAATACACCATATCTGATCATTTTCTTGATGAGACCCTCTTTTTTGGTGTAGTGAATAACCAATGCATGGGAATGAATTAGTACAGTAGCATTCTCACTTATCTCCTTTCCCAATAAACACCACAAGGGTTGGACTTTAGGAAGAAACAATAGTCCATTGGACCATCAATGTCCACTTGGAAACTCCCTATAGGATACTCTCCCTATGAGTTAGTGTATGAAAAACTCCCAAAGCTTCCAATTCAAACCGAGCTCCGTACACTGTCCATGGCATGTGACCTCCACCTTAACCTTGATCTAGCACAAAAACCAAGATTGGAAACTCTAAACGTGCTAGATGAAAATCAATTGGTTATCTTGTCATCAAATGAGTTGCACAAGGCACATAACAAACAACGTCATGACTTAAAAATATGAAAGGTTAAGTATCAACCAGGAGATAAGGTCTTTTATTGGAACCCCACACATGTGTTCCAATGCATGAAATTTTAAACATTGTGGGAAGGACCTTACATCATTCACACAAGCTTTCCCTCAGGAGCCATGACCATATACAAACTTGAAAGCCTTGAAAAGAGATTATTGATCAATGTGCAACAAACCAAACCCTTCCATGAACTTAGAAGAGCTGGTTCACATAATACCTCTGAGAGAGGATGACCTCGCTCCTTATTTTGGATCTCTCCCTTTCAATTCAGTCATGGGGAAGATGGCCACCTATGCTAACCATTTGAGACCCTGAGTTCTTTGTAAATTTTTGTTTTACAAATTTCTTTAACTTTTTTTGTTTTTGTTTTACAACATCGTTTATACTTTTTCATTTCTTTGTGTGTTTGACTATTTTGTTTGATTCGTCACGTAATAAGTGCTCTGAAGATGGTATGAACTGTATTCTATTGATTGCTAATGTTTGATTTTTACCTTTAAGTTATGATGTTGATACTAAGGTATGGTTCTTTTGATATAATAGGCAATGAGTCCACATCATCCACACATCCATAAATTTCTATGGTCTCTCTTGGCTTGGAACTGTATAGTCCCTTTCTCAAATAATAAGAACTATGAATGAATCAGTGACTAGGTATTTCTTAAACTAAGGAAGGACTCAAGGATTGAAAAGGGTGTGACTTCAAAGGGATTTGATGCACTTGTGCTAGCCATTATCTTGGGTGCTTGGATGTTTTCTTCTTGAATTTTCTTACTATTCTGACATTGTCGCATTATCGGGAAGCTGAGCAACTAAAAATAATAAGTCTTTGCATGGTGTGGTTCTCACACAAAAACACAAAAAAAAAAAAATAGTGAGAATTCAAAGAACATCCTTTAGATAAAATAATCATTTGGGCTACAAGCACTGGTTATGGAACTAAAATAAACATGTTCCCTCTAACTAAGGCCCTTCTCACTTCCTACTCTCTCCTCCTTCGTTTCATCAGAATGGTGGTCGCTCTTTGGTGAAGGCATTCTTGTTACTTCAAGTGGATGGATGGGCCAAATGTATTCATGCAAAGTCACTGAATGTGATTTTTTTGAGGCTGGCTTTGGAATGGGATCTACTAAGTCACATTAACCATTAATACAAAAGGGGCTTTACATCACCTTATTCTTGAGATTCCATTCCATTCTCTTCTTTCCATCCTTCTTTCCTCATTTATCACCTCATTGCCAATTGTATCAGTAGTTCATATCTTGGTGGATGCATTGTTTTCTTTTGGGTAAACTCTTGTGGTTAAGACTTTAACTCTTGTCTCCAGATGACATTCCTAGAGCCTATAGACTTTTTGAATGTGGGATTGTCAGGGCATTAAGGGCATGAGCCTGCTTTGGGGAGGACCCACTAACATTCCTATTTGGTGCATCCATTAATTTCTTTCCCTTAAACCTTTATGCAATCACCAATTATGTTGTTCATTTCCATCTTTGACATCCATTTTATTGGCATTGCCATTGTCTCTTTTTCTCCATCCTTCTTATTACTTCTCTTTTTCCATTCTATCACTACCAGAGGTTTGCTCTTAGCCATGGGGGCCCTGGTCCAATTTTTTCGATTTTCTCTTAACCCCTACACCTCAGGTAGTCACTAGTATTATATCTTCAGATCCATATCAGCCATATCACAACTCAACCAATGGACCTTACATGGAAGCAAAGTATTAATTGCATTATGATTCATTTATCCTTACTAATATAAGACTGTGTTGTGTGTGCAGATGGGAATCATACAACAATGGATTGGATCTGGAGGAAACACTTGGAATGGACTGGTGTAGAAGCAGTTATGCAAGGAATGAGATTGATGATGTGCTTATGGATGGACAGTGAAAAGTGCAATCTTGGCATCAGCAGCAACGAACTTCTTCTTTTCTCTCTCTCTTCTCTCTCTTCTCTCTTAGCTGCCAAATAAGGCTGGATGGTAATTGTATATAGTGTCCACTCTTGTTGTCATGAACACCAATTTTTTCATGTATTGTAATGATGATCCATTCACATGTCACCTCATTCACCATTAGTTCCATTCAAGTCAATAATCCCATACCTTTCCAATATTTTGTAAGGAACTCGAGGACAAGTTTTCATTCAGTCATGGGGGTATGATGGGATGCGATATCGCAGCCTGGCACTAGTTCTATAGATAAGAGGTGGTTGTCCCTTGTTTCTCCATCTAGATATAAAACCTTAGCGAAACTTTGGCAATTTTACCATTCTAGAGATAGAATAATTTCCATGTGCTTGCAGTAGGAGTCTCAAAGTATACAGATATTTATTCGAGAAAATTGTACTTGAGCACACATTTGTGTATGGAAATAAAGACGAACTTTTTGATAAACCTTGCAGTACATGGACTAAGATAATTAGGATTTAATTAATGTTAAATGCTTAAATGATTTCTTAGANGAATTACTTAACCATACAACCATGACAATACAAGTAAGTCTGGGAAGACAACGATTGATTAACCTTAAGTGTTCCATAAGGCGCGTAAGCACTTAGTCCTTGGAGTTCGACCAGATCGCATGTGTAATGCTCATATTCTTATGGTTGAGTGTAGGGGTACCTCGCCACTCATCAATAATGCTCCTACAACTTTCTAGTGCTTACCTCTAAGCATCTTTCAGGAGTATATTGGTAGTGATATGGATGTTTTAATGGATAACTTTTCCACCTATAGTAATGACTTTGAATAGGAATTGGATCATCTTGAGTAGGTACTTAAAAAATGTGTAGAAACAAACCTTTTTCTCAATTAGTAGAAGAGCCACTTGATGATCAAAGATGACATTTTCTTGGGATACAAAGTTTCAAGAAAAGGAATAGAGGTGGATAATGAAAAATTAAGGGTCATCTATGGAATAACTAGAAAATATTGAACTATCAAAGATATGAGGTCATTCCTTGGCCATATTGATTACTATAGGTGCTTCATCAAGAATTTCTCTAGAATTGCTAAAATACTACTAGAGCTTAATTAAAAAGATGCAATCTTTGAATGGACCAAGGAATGTGAACAAGCATTTTAACATCTAAAGAAAAAGCTCATAGAAACTCCAATTTAACACATCCTAGATTGGTTTATGCCATTTGATATCATGAAAAATGCATCTAACTATGTCTTAGGAGTGGTGCTTATATAAATGGATGATAAAAACATCCATATTATATCTATTATACAAGTAGGAGCAATATAGGTGCACAACTCAACTACATCATCATTGAAAAATAACTTGTGGCTATGGTGTATGCCTTGGAAAAATTCATACACTATGTGCTTAGATACTAAATTTTTGTATTCATGGACAATAGTGCAATTTGATGCTTGATCAACAAAGCCATGGTAAGCCCCCATGTTATATGGTTGTTAATAATCTTATAGGAATTTTTTATTACCATGGTGGATAGAAAAGGAACCAAGAATGTAGATTTTGATTATTTGTCTCAGTTAAGATGGGATGACAATAAGGATGAAGAACGTTTATTTGATCAATTTCTAGATGATTTCCTCTTTACTATGTCCATTAAATTTCAAAAACCAAAGGTTACCAATTAGTATGATGAGTTCTTCTCACATCTACTCACATAGAAGACTCTTGAAAAATGGGGTAATAAGAAGAAGTAATAGCTTATTCATTAGGTCAAACATTATACAAAAATGGAAGGCAACATCTACAAGGTTTATGTTGATGATCTAGTACAATGGTATGTACTTGATGCAGATTAGTCAAGATTCCTTCAGGACACTCATGAAGGTCCTTATGGGAATTGTTACATAGGAAGAAGAACAACCACATATAGCCTTATGGTAAGATAATTTTAGCCAATAATCTTCAGGGATGCTTACCATTTCTCTTATTCATGCCAGAGATGTCAATGTGATGGAGGAATAATCACTAGAATGGAAGGGCCCCAATAGTAGATTTAATCACAAAGCCTTTCAACCTTTGGGGTATTGACTTCATGAGATTCCTCAATCGCATGTTTAATGGAAAAGCCTACATTATAGTTGCTATTGACTATTGTACTAAATGGGTTGAAGCTGTAGCTATATCCAATTATACATCCACCATTATAGCTTGATTTGTTTAACACCATGTGGCAAACAGGCCTGGTGTCCCTAGAGCACTAATTTCAGATAATGGAACACATTTCTTAGGATTTACTTTTTGAAAGTTAATACAATGCTTGGGGGTGCAACATAAACTTACAACCCCCTCTCACCCTCATGCCAATAGTTAAGTTGAGGTCACCAATAGGAAGATCAAAAGAATGTTAATGTGAACCATTAGTAGATATAGGAAATATTGGAGCACCAAACTTAATGATGCTCTTTGGACATATTTCTTAACATGAAAAATTTTTATAGGTTTATTTCCCTATAAGTTAGTATACAAAAAGTTACCTAAACTTTCAATCCAAGTCAAACTCCATCCACTCACAACTACCTATGAACTTAACGTAGACATAAACCTATTATAGAAAGAATGTCTTATGACACTCAACATCCTAGATGAAAATTGAAGAGTACCCCTAAAGATGAATGAAGTGCTTAAGACACACAACAAGCAACATCACAAGGCATGGATATCAAACGAAGAGATAAGGTTTTTTGTTAGAATCCCATACATGTACCATAATGAACTATGTTTTAAACAATATGAAAATAACCTTATATAATTCATTCAAATTTTGCTTCTAGGGTCATGAAAATTTACCACCCAACCAACCCTTCAAAATACATATTAGTCAATGTCCAGCAACTTAAGGCATTCATGGAATCCCAAGTAATTAGCAACACTAATATCTCTAATTAACAACAAGTGCACTCTATTAGTTTTGAGGGAGATATCCATAAATCATAAATGTGATAAGGATACGAGATTTTTCCTTCTTTTTGTTTCACAAAATTTTTGATATATTTTCTATTTTCTTGAATATTTTATTAATTGTTTTATATCATTTCCTTTTCTTTATTACTTTCTTGTTGTTTAAATTAGTCTTATTTGAAATTTTAGATTTGTTCTGTTACTACTATAAAATTTTTGAAGTGTTTGAAAGAAACTATCAAAATTTTGATTGATTTAAAATAGGCTAAATTTATCCTTGGATTATGTTCTCTACTAACAATCTATCAATTTTCTTGTATATGATGTAGTGAGCTCACGAAATCCACTCATTCCATCTATTCCATTTGAAGTATGCATCATGTGACCATGAAGATTCTTTCACATTAAATCTAAAAGTAACATGTAATCTTGTTACCCAATGAATTGGGAAAGGACTAAGTAGGAATGGAAAAGGATGTGATATCAAGAAGATTTAATATATTCTTATCTCAACTTTCTTTTTAAGTCTATGATTCCTTATTGGTATGCCATCACTTCTATTCTAGACCATAAATGAAGGCACGTCTTTATATGGTATGGTTCCCATATAAAAAACCAACAAAGGAATAATAGAAATTCAAAGCACACCCCTTAGATAATTTTATGGGCTACAAGCATTGGTTATGGGGCTAGAAAGCTAAGTTACCCATGCTTAAAGGCACCCCTCTAACTAAGGTATTATTTACTTCTTTCTTTTCTTTTCTTTTTCTCTTGGAGTCATGATCATCTTATGAGGTTTTTCATAGAATATTGATGGTAGAAGAGGAGGAATATGTCAATGTGAGATCATTTTAGTTGAAATGAACCAGTATTGGATCATCTTAATCACAAAATCCATCAAAGAATCTAGTGTGACAAGAATGCATATTGCCTAACCATTTTTCTCTATCTATCATTTATTCACTCCATCATCTCTTACCTCACTTCCTTGTACCATGGTAAATTAGTAGTTTTATTCCTAGTAGACATAATCCTTCAATAATATCTCATAGGAGTAAGGAATTTGGCTTAAAACCAGCATATATCATCCTCAGTACCTATGGAATCCTTGTGATGAGGTTATGTAAGTTCATATTAGGTATAAGCTTGCTTTGGAGAGAATCCACTTGCATATTCCTTAGTTTACCTCAAGTTAAGTTTCCTAACCATAGGTCCATTATGCATTGAATCATCTCAATAGTCTTAAAACATCTAGTTTTTGCTATATTTTTCATTGAAATATTCTTTAGAAAATCATCTAGTATACTCTACTTACTTCTATTTTGATAAATCATACATTCCTTTATTTTGTTGATATTATTCTATATATTTTTGGCCTCCATTTAGCTCTTTTTTCGATTCCAAACTTGCCCAAAATTCCTAAATTTTTCAAGTGAAAAATAGAGCTACAAATAGCTTCATCGACACATCCCCATGGATGTAGTGGAATGAGTTGAAGTTGCCTCATCAACATATTCCCATCAATGAATGATAAAAATACTATATATATGCACAAAACTTAGCTCATTTTCACTCTTTCTTCAAAGTGCTAGAGGATTTTTTATAATTTTTTAGAGTCGAAGAACATTCTAAGAGCTCTAACTTCCAAACCACTTATCCAAAGTCAACTGTTCTTTGATCCTTGAGCTACTAGAGGTATGCTTTACATTGTGGAAGCATCAAAATTATGTTTTGACAAAGAAAATTTTTTGAAATTTTTTCTAATTTAATAAGATAATAAAATAATATTAAATTAATGATTACAAGAATTAATATCAACAATAAAAGTTCATTAGAATGGGAATAAAGTAAGAGTAAAATAATATCATAAAGCCTATAATCATAAAACAAAACCATAGTGATCCAACAAGAAAGGTATTCGAAGAAAATAAAGGTTATGCCTAGGAGCTAATCCTTGGTTATGTTTATGATCATAGATGACACCCAAAAGAGGATTATATGCAAGAAGGCCATCATAGCCCAAGGAGAAGTAACCTTGAGAAGTAAGGGACCAATAAAAATAATAGTAGTAATAACGGTAACCCTAAAAATAAGTAGCTAAAGCTACACATGTTATTGGGATCCTATGGGAGGAGCCCAAGGTGGAATTTGTCTAGTAGATTCCTACTATAGAGATAGGCCAATCCAAGTAGGATGAGGTCCTAAGATCAAGACCTGACTTGGAGGTCATGCTTATAGAATCCTTCATAGAAATAGAAAAAATTTGGACCAGGGAAATCCAAAACTTCATTTGGCAGGAGTTAAAGTTTAGAACATTCCTAGAGCTAGCACTTGAAGAGATCTAAACAATACTACAAGGGTCACCTTTGTGGTCCATTCTCTTCAATAGTAGGGAATGGTACATGGAAAAAACTTACCTCTTCTAGAACAACTAACAAGGAGATGCCTCAATTCAAATCAAAGACATCACCATCTCCTACTTGGTTGAGACCATTGCTAAAGCTCTTATTCTACCAAATATTAGGATAAAACTAGTAGAAATATCCATGTAGGTTGATCCAGAGGCCAAGAAGGAGTGGATCCAATGGTGCCATGGAGTGGACTGTAAGGAGTACGATGTTCCTGCTAGGGTAGAGAGCCTACTTCAAGATTGTGACCTATCAACTTAATTCAATGGTGAGGCCAAGTAAGATTATAGCGTTTGTTGCTAGGACATATACAGCTCTAAGAGGAAAATTCCCTATCAACCTACCAAAACTCATGTTTGTTGAGATTAAAAAACCTCTAAAGGAGAATAAGAAGGATAAGAGGACACTCCCCTTATCATGCCTTATTAGAAAACTATGAAAGAGGGGAGGAATAGCTTGCTATTCTAATGATGTGATCCACTATGCTCTTGCCACGTCATGATAGGAGATGATGAAGGAAAAAGCTATTGCAAAGCTATAAGAAGAGGAACAACCACCATCACCACTACCAACAATACTAGAAACAATACTAGAGATTCTTGAAGTTGTTGAATGTCATAGGAAACTTTGGAATCAAAAATTGCAGTAACAACAAGGCTCTAGAGGTGGTGGAGAATCATTCATGTACTATCCAACTATGAGCCATTTGAATGAGGTTACAAGGATGATTAACTAGCTACATGATAAGATGACACTACTATTATTAGCAAAAAGAAACTAGGCATCTATCCAATCTAATCCTACTACTAGAGAAGTCACTATGTCCAAATCAAAATAAGCATTTCTCGAAATATTAAGGAACACAGAAACCTTCTCTGTTATGCTGGAGGAAGGAGAAGGGATGATGGTCCTAGTCATGGCACACAAGGGACAGAAGATAGTGGTAGAGGTGATGGTAAACCCAGTTGAGGACCTCCTAAATGCTCATGTTACATTTATATGAGATATTACTATCATGGTAGGTATACATTCATCAGTAGAAGTAGGGAATCAATGAATGAGTACTACACAACATGAATAAGTGTTTGAATAACTGGTGGGAGTTGAGAAACTACTTTTGGAGTGTTGACATTTAGGTATGATAAAACCTTAAGGAAAATTGAAAACAAATAATGTTAGTTGTGGATGATGTGTTCACAGGACATGAATAAGAACTTCACATTAGGACTAAGGACTCAAGGAAATGAAATCTACAATGAGATGTCAAAATGGAGACAACATAAGAAAGATGAAAGCATTGATAAGTATTGATGAAAATGAAGACTAAAAACTAAATGAAGATGCTCCAAGGATTGGAAAGAAGCCAAACTAACAAGAGAAAGCCTTAGGAACTAGAGTTCAAAGAGTTGAGGAGATGTCTCCAACAAATAGTAGACATATCAGTCAAGAAGAAAGAAATTATAGGAAGATGTCTTTAAGAAATAGTGGGTGTATCTGTTGCAAAGTAGATGTCTCCCTAGAGATGTCCCATTCTCCAAGGAGACATCTCTCTAGAATTGAGGTAGAACTCAAGTAGATGTCCCAACTTTGAAGGAGACATCTACACTAGCTGTTGGGTAGTAGTTGCACAAATTTTGAGGTGTTTTTGGAAACTCCAAAACTATAAGAAGGTATCAAATTCTTCGGAATTATGCAAGCATTTTCAACATCAAAGCTATCATTGTCTATTCTATGTTGTTGTACTTGTGTACGTCATTGTCACGTAATTTGCTTGATTGTTTGTAGTACTGTGCTTCAAAGTACAAGGACTTGTAATTTGAGTTACACTCTTTCCTTGTTTTTCTTTCTCTTTCTTTGTTTCTTTGCAGGGTTGATGTGCATCTTTTAAGAAGGCATCCATATTGAGCTTGTTGTGGGATCTTGCAGGATTGAGTTGTTTTGCAGTACTAAAACTGTCCAAAGTGGAGCTTAATCTTGTAAAGGTTATGGGATTCTCTAAACCACATTTTAAGCTTGTTGGAACCTTGTAGGGTTGAGAGATTTTTTAGCAACAAAGCTCTTCATAGCAAAGCTCAAATCTTATAAAGGTTATGGTGTCCCCTAACTCACATTTTGGAAGAAATAAAGTTTAGAGGTATGCAAGGAATCTACCCTCCTAGTGTGTACTACACAAGTTGGGGAACCATGTAAATTTTGATGTGTTATGTGTGATCATTTTGATTTCGATTTGTGGAACTTATTTAACCCTCCTTTTTAAGTTCTTGATCCTTAAGTGGTATCAGAGCCTGGTAATCTCACGTAGATAAAGAAACATGAATAAGGAAGGGGTAATCAACATCAGACACAATTGGACAAGGAGACTAATAAGCTTCATTAGTTATTGTATTCAATCACTAATCACTTTGGTAAAGGTAAATCTCTGATTCCCTCTTTTACATTCAATTTGATAAGGAATAGGAGAAACTATAACTATAGTGTTGATAACACTTGTGACAATCTGAATAACAAGGAAAGATTGAATAATGAAAATTCCTTTGAAAAAAGGTATGGGTAGTTTTGTAATGAAGTTATTTCTTTCCAAACCTTATGTTTTAAGATGAAGGATATTTTACATGTCAAGGAAATGAAAATTATAGCTCTTAGTGATGAATGTTCTTATCTTAAGAAGGAAAACTTAGACCTTAAGGCTAAGATTCAAAGACCAACCAAGGTTATTGAGTAGATGAGTAAGAAATCTTTAGAGAAGACTAGATACCAAAAGCAAAAAGATGAATATTTGAAATATCCTATAGAAGGAAATTGATCCAAGTTTCATAACACATCAAAACTTAGAACTTTAAATTGTTTCTTTTGTGGAAAATTTGGACATGTTCAAGCATATTGCTATCTAAGGATAAAATAGTACACTTGGTCTTTGTAAAAGTAGTCTAGAAAAGGTAATTTGTAGGTTTGGAAATGAAAAGAGGGGAAGCTTGAAAAGAACATGATAGCTCAAGTAGCTCTCTCTAATTCCAATACAAGCATGTGTTATATTTACAGTGGATGTTCAAGATACATGATAGGAGATAAAACCCAATTTACCCACTTCAAAGAACAAAATTGTGAAACCATCACGTTTGGAGATGACATGGAGGCTTCAATAATGGGTATTGATACCATAGGAGAAAAAGGTAAAGAACAACCAACTATAAATAAGGGTTTCTTTGTTAAGGCTTAAAACATGATATTATTAGTGTTAGTCAACTTTGTGATTTAAGTTTCAATGTTACATTTTCTAAAGAAACTTGTAGAATACAAGACTTAACCACAAGAAACATTGTGATAGAAGGAAATAACCTTGAATCTAACCTTGAAAGGAAAATGTTTACACAACTATTTTTGAAGGCAATACTAACCTTGAATCTAAGTACTTGGTTAGTAGTATAGATGATGCTTTTTTGTAGCATAGGAAGATAGGCCACATAAAAAAAATAAATTCGTTAGACTCTTGTAACAAAGGAAATGATTTTTGGACTACCCAAACTCAAATATTTTAATATAAACACTTTTGAAGCATGCCAAAAAGAAAAGCAAACAAGGGTAAGGTTTTGTAAGAAAAATTGCATATCTACCTTTCATCTCTTAGACTTACTTTACATGGATATGGTTGGTCCTTCTCAAACACTCAATTTGGGAAAGAAAAGGTACTTTCTAACTATTGTTGATGATTACCCTCATTTTACTTAGGTTTCCTTTTTATATAACAAGGATGAGGTATTTGATCATTTCTTAAGAATTTGTAATCAAATTTAGAAAGAAAAAGGCTATGGTGTTAAAGTTATCAGGAGTGACAATGGAGGTGAATTCAAGAATGCCAAGTTTGAGCAATTTTGTTAAATGAATGACATACTCCATCAATTTTCTGCTACAAGAACTCCTCAACAAAATGGTATACATGAAAGGGAAAATAGGATCTTGAATGAAATGGGAAAGACTATACTAAAGGATCGAAATCTTCCATACCACTTTTTGGCTGAAGCAATCAACACTCCTTGCTATGTCTCCAATAGAGTTTTGGTAAGAGGATTTACCTCTAAAACTCCCTATGAATTATGGACTGGTAGAAAACCTTCAGTAGGTTATTTTGATGTTTTTGGTTCAAAATGTTATATGCTAAATGATAAAGATATCTTAAGAAAATTTGATCCTAAAACTGATGAAGGTATTTTCTTAGGAAATTCCTTAGCAGAGTTTATGGAGTTTTCAATAAAAGAACAAATGTTGTAGAAAAAGATATAACTGGTAAAATTGATAATAATGACATTACTTCTCCACCATTTGATGATGAAGTTATTCCTAGTCAAAAATTATCTAGTGCCTTTCAAGTTCAAATTTACAAAAATTTAGAAGTAGATAGTGAACATGAGGGAGAGCAAGAGGATGAACTTGAAGAGATATCTCCCATTCAACCCAAAATGCCTAGACTTAGTAGAGCACACTCTTTCAATGCTGTTCTTGAAGAAGTACAAGATGGTATTTGCACTAGAAGTCAAACCAAGGAAATTTGTGCCTATACAACATATCTTTTACAACTTGAACCCAAAAACTTCAAAGAAGCAGAAGGAAAGAAGGATGGATTTCTATTATGCAAGATGAATTAAATCAATTCAGTAGGAATAATGTATGGAAGTTAACACCTAAACTAGATCTAAACTAATCATTGGGACAAAATGGGTATTTAGGAACAAAACTAACCAAAATGGAAATATCATTAAAAATAAAGTTAGATTAGTTGCCAAAGGATACAATTAACAAGAAGGAATTGATTTTGATGAAACTTTTGCTCTTGTTGCTAGACTAGAATCTATTAGACTTCTTTTGGCACACGCTAGTATTAAAAATATCAAACTATATCAAATGGACATGAAAAGTGACTTTCTAAATGGAAGCATACAAGAAGAACCTTATGTTAAACAACCTCAAGGCTTTATAGATCCCATCAAACCTAATCATGTTTTCAAGCTCAAGAAGGATCTCTATGGACTTAAACAAGCTCCTAGAGCTTGGCATGAAAGACTTTATCAACATCTTACATCAAATGGTTTTGAAAGACGTAAGGCTGATGTTACTTTATTTCTTAAAAAAAAAGGTAGCAATCTGCTTATAGTTCAAATTTATGTTGATGATATTATTTTTGGTGCCACTAATGAAATTCTTTGCAAGAAGTTCTCAAATCTTATGCAATACAAATTTGAAATGAACATGATGGGAAAACTCAAAAACTTCCTTGGATTTCAAATCAATCAAATTGCAAATGGAACCTTTATTTGTCAAACTAAATATGTTAAAGATATTCTACTAAAATTCAACCTAGTTGATGTCAAGGTAAAAAACACTCATATGGCTACAAATTTTAAGCTTACTAAAGATGATTAAGGAACACCTGTTGATCACAAGCTTTATAGAGCTATGATAGACAACCTATTTTATTTAATTACTAGTAGACCAAACATAGCATTAAGTGTAGGAATGTGTGCTAGATATGAATCCATTCCAAAAGAATCTCTTTTAAATGTAGTTAAATGTATTTTTCATTATTTAAAGGGTACTACTAACTGGGGCCTTTGGTACCCAAAGGATTTTCCACTTGATGTTGCTGAATATTATGATGTAGATTGGGTAGGTTGTTTAGATGATCATTGATGTACAAGTGAAAATTTATTTTTTCTACAAAGAAGCCTTGTCTCTTGGACAATGAAAAGCAAAATTCTGTAACACTTTCTATGGAAAAATTTGAATACATATTAGTTAGGAGCTATTGTGCTTAACTTTTATGGATGAAAGAAACACTCATAGAATTGGGGGTAAAACCTCAATGTACACTTTTCTATTGTGACAACAACAACGTCATCAACATGAGAAAAAAATCCAATTTAACACATGCACTAAGCACATTGAGATTTGACATCACTTTATACGAGAGCACACTCAATGTGGGCACATAAAACTAGAATTTATTGGAATTAAGAATCAACTTATAGATGCATTCACCAATCCCCTTGATGAGCAAGTATTGATTGCTCTTTGTAAAGATATGGGAATAGAACCATATCCTATCAAGTAAGTTTTTATTTTTAAATTCTTAATAAAAAAATTTTTAGTTCTTACATGTAAGAAAATTAAAAAAAAAAACATATAAAATATTTATACATATATTTACTTATAAAGCCTACAAACCAAATGAGGATGCTCCAAGGATTGGAAAGAAGTAAAATTAATGAGAGAAAACTTTAGGAACCAAAGTTCAAAGAGTTGAGGAGACGTCTCCAAGAAATAGTAAACGTCTTAGTTAAGAAGAAAGAAATTATAGGAAGATGTTATTAAGAAATAGTGGATGTCTTTATTGCAAAGTAGCTATATCCCTAGAGATGTCTCTGAAGAGATGTCCCATTCTCCAAGGAGATGTTTCTCCAGAATTAAGGTAGAACTCAAGCAGATGTCCCAACTTTGAGGGAGATGTCTACACTAGCTATTGGATAGTTGTTGCATGAGTTCTAAGGTGTTTTTAGAAAATTCAAAACTATAAGAAGACATCAAATTCTTGGGAATTGTGCAAGCATTGTCAACATCAAAGCTATCATTATTTATTTTATTTTGTTGTACTTGTGTACTTCATTATCACATCATTTGCTTGATTGTTTGTAGTATTGTGTTTCAAAATACAAGGACCTATAATTTGAGTTATAGTATTTTCTTATTTTTCTTTCTCTTTCTTTGTTTCTTTGTACGGTTGCTGTGCTTCTTGCGAGAAGGCATCCATATTGAGCTTGTTTGGATCTTATGGGACTGAGTTATTTTCTAGCGTCAAAACATTCTCGAAGTAGAGCTTAATCTTGTAAAGGTTGTGGGATCCTCTAAACCACATTTTAAGCTTATTGGAACCTTTTGGGATTGAGAGATTTCATAGTGTTGAAACTTTCTATAGCAGAGCTCAAATCTTGTAAAGGTTATGGTGTTCTCTAAACTACATTTTGAAAGAAACAAAGCTTAGAGGTGTGCAAGGAATCTACCCTGTGAGTTTAGACTACCCAAGTTGGTGAACCACATAAAGTTTGGTGTGTTCTATGTGAAAGGTTTGATTTCAATTTATGGAACTTATTCAACCACCCCTTTTAAGTTCTTGATCCTCATGGAGATATTTGATCTCTTGGATGATATATCAACATGCTAGTTACAACTACTAGAGATGAAGGATAAATTACTACTTACCAATGCACAAATTAAGAAGGCCACCACTAGTAATCAATAGCTGGCCATTGAGGTTGTAGAATTAAGAGCCCATCTCTTTGATCAAGTAATTTTTAGACCAAATCCAATAAGAGATGAAGATTGTAAACAACTTTAACAAAAACACTAGGAGGCTGAGAATGCAAAGGAGATGGTGATCTTTGTGGTATCAATATCAAAGACCATAACTAGCAACATTGATCATGATATCTTGCAAGTTTGCAAGGAAAATATTGTACTTACTCATGATAACCACCACTTGCATAATGTTGAGTAGTAAAAAGAACATATGGTAGAATACATTCATCAGTAGTAGGAGCAACTTACCAAGGGAAACTTGGATCTTAGGAGATTAGCTGTAGAAAATAGAAATCTTTCGTTGAAAGAGGTTCAAACCCTTTACCAAAATATTACCATTGATATTTTTTCCTAGATGAATAAGGCCCTAAAGTTCAAAAAAGTGAAAAATCACTATAGTAATTAGGTTGGAATGCTTAAGGAGATTAACAAGAGAGAAATCAAATTGGCCATGGTGAAGTTGATTTAGTCCATCCAACAACTCCAACAGAGAGGGGATGCATGGTAGTCCATCTTTATTGGACTCAACACACAATCAAGTGGAGATCCATATGAAAAAGTTTTAAATTGAGAAGATGAGTGAGTACATTAAACTTGCCAACCTTCATTATGAAAACTTGGCAATGCTAACTATGGGGGAGGCCCATGACTGAATTAGAAAAGTAGGTTACTAGCTCTTACCTCTTTTATAAGGTAGAGTTCAAGCTTTATAAGAAGATGAATCAAAAGTTAGAGGTGTCCAATAAGGAGTGTGAGGTTCTCAAGAGAAAGTTCATGGATCAATGATCTATTGCTGAGAACCTAGCTAGAAGAATGAGTGATGACTAGGAGCTAGAAAACCTTGTTAGTATGTTCAACTTTGAAAGTAAATAATTAGTAGCTTGATTTATAGATATTAAGGAGAATTTTTCATCACTACCATGCCCATGGGATATTCCAATACCAATAGATCTAGGTAAAGCATCCTAGATCATTCATGACCCACACAACAATGAAGAAAAAAAGAAAGCACTCTTGGATGCCTTTAAATTTTTGGTAGTTGTAATAAAATAGGCACAACCTTTCGTAGCACTAGGATGTGATGAAGAATCCTTAGAGCCATAGGAGCCTCTACATTTAGGAACTATGTGAAGACTTCATTTCACTTCTATCGATTTAATAAGATCCTATTATCTTTGTCTAATTATTCAAATTTTGTTGTAATTTGCAACAATTTTGTAATCCATACAATTTGACATTGAAAGTTAATCAGTCAATTAGCTAGTTAGTCATTCAGCTAATAAAGTTCCATACTTTCCCACATTTTGTAAGAAGCTCAATTCCAATTTTCTTCACTCAAGAACATGTTAGTTTTGGTTGTATGATGAAATGTCAATAAGATGATTGTGTTGATGTGAGTCTATTGACATAGCTCCATTGATGTATCCCTATCGACACATCTTAACATGCATTGATGTATGTACATTGACAATAATGCAAGAATTACATATATAAATGTGCATACCCCTTTCATTTATGACACCATTTGGTTGTTACCTTAGCTAAACTCTTGTAGTTTATTTTTGTAGAAGTTAGAAACCTTTTTTTTTAAGTACCTGTAGAATGAATTGAAGTGATTATATGGCATTTTATTTGAGTGCAACATGTACATAGAGACAGTTTCATGAATGGTTATAAAATTGAAATTTCTTTTGTTCATTGTAGCACTTGGATTATATTAACTTTACTTTCTAGCAATTTACTTTGAATGAAATTTACCTTATTGATATTAAATATTAAATATTATAATTTGTATTCAACATGAGTATGACCACTTTGAGCATGATATATTAATGCATGGTAATCCTAGTAGTGGATACTTAGTTCACCTAGTAGTAGATACTTGGTAACTTAGTGGTGTTATTATACATTTAAGATGTATGCAGAAATTGGGAATGAATGCTCCATGTTTAGGCTAGTTTAGTAAATTTATTAGTTTATTTAAATATTAAATATTCATCTAATCAATCATTTGGAAAATACAAAAAATAATAAAATTTATAAAAAAAATATCTTACATCTTAGCCACACTTAACCATGCCAACAAATTTATATAAGTGTTGATTAGAAGTACAACAATTAGAAAACCACATCTTTCACCCTCTAATAATATCAACAACTTAGGTAAATAGAGTCTATGAAATTCAATTGGATCATGTGTACACACTAGTGATTCATATGGCTGGGCATAGAAGTATCCCCTGCCCATCATCTTCCAACACTAAATCCAAATATTATGAAAAAAGATAATTTATTTTCTAGGAAATGAGAAAACTAGCTATCTTTAATTATTGAAAAAGAAAGATTACAACAAGGTTCCCAAAACCCACAAAAACATCCAAAACCTATCGAACACTAAAATAATGCTATAGAACATGAGGCTCTACAACCACACAATGGTTGTTCTTGATGCAAGACATAATTGGTGGGGAATCTCTTCAATAAACTAGAATTGAGATCTCAACTCACAAGAAAGACTAGAATACACACACTAACATATAAAATAATTAACATTAGAACTACAACCTCTATGCACTCACTTAGTGTGCTCTCTCTCTCTCTCTCTCTCTCTTACTTAATTTTAACATAGGAACTTATATGCTATCTCTTCTTTGTAAATCCATGGTACAAGCATGAAGCACCAACATATTTATTAAGAAAATAAGATAAAAACCTAAGAAAACCTTTTACAAGCTTAACTTAGAGTTCCCGCACTGTTTCTATCTTTTTTCATCTTCTTCAAACTATTTTCCAACTTGGAACAATCAATTCAAAAAGTTTCCTTGATCGTATGGGTCGTCTCTACCCTTCTAGGGTCATCTTCTATATATTTCAATCTCTCAAAAGAGACATCTGCTAAGTATTGGAGATGTCTCCTTCATGGATGAGACATCTCCTCTAAGATGTTTTCACTTCTAGAGAGATGTCTCCTATTAATGAGAGATGTCTCTTGTGAAGAATTAGCTCTCAGTAGAGACATCTCTTGTGAAATGATAATGATGTAAATCCCTTTCTATTATAAAGCCATGGTTATATATTGAAGGATCTATCCATAAATCTATATTTAATTTTATCCTTAATAAGTCTCATCATAATTAGAAAAATCCCATGATTTTGTCATTCCATTCTTAGCATGTACTCCAATATAAAATCCCTCCATGATATGGGATCAAAAAGGAAATTTTATTCAATAATTATTCTTTTAGTTTATGTACTTTTCTATATGTGTTTTTTACAATAGGATCCTAGGTTTCTCAGTTCTTTTATTTTTTGTTTGTAGGGGTTGATATATATCATGGCATAAAATAATTTTGGTATCGTATCTCTTCAAAGTTCTATCTTCATTGGAGAAGATTATGAGTACTAGGTTGCCAAGATGAAGATCTTCTTAATTTCTCAATATCTTTGGGATTTGATCTCATTGGGCTTCGATGACATCATAGATCTTGTAGCATTCAAAGCTCTTGATGACAAGGCCAAACTTGATTTGAAGGAGACAAGAAGGAGAGATGCAATAGTATTAGTTATCCTTCAAACTAGCTTGGATTGAACAATCTTTTCAAAGATTGTAGAGTATGTTTATGCAAAACATACTTGGGATGATTTGGAAGTAGCCTATAAGGGCTTAGAATGGATCAAAATGATCAAGCTACAAATACTCAATAGAAATTTCAAGACCCTCATGAAGGAGTCATAGATGCTTGGCTAATACATCAATTGAGCTTAGGAGGTTATGAAGGCCTTCAAGATGGAGGTGAAAAACTAGAGGAATTTAAGATTGTGACAAAGATAATCTAAACTCTAGCTAGATGATTTGATCCAATCGTCTTTGCAATTGAAGAAGCTAGAGGTTTATCAAAGCTGACTATGGTTGAGCTCATTGGTAGCCTAAAGACCTTTGAGCAAAGAATCAATCAAAGAGAAGAAATAATAATAAATTCTTTTCAAGTCTAGACAAATCAAGGAAGATCCTCCAGTCAACAATAAAACTTTTAAGGAGAGTCCTCAAAGTAAGGATGTGGACATGGTCATGGTAGAAGAGGTGGCCATGGAAGAGGACTTGAATGTGACCAAGGTGGATTTGATTCGAAAAAATCTAAAGAAAAAATGATGTGGTTTTTGTCATAAAGACAACCATAATGAGTCCGATTATTGGACAACAAGGATACTTTAATAAAAAGCTACAAAAAATTACTCTAAGGAAGAAAACAAATTAAAGGAGATGTTTTTCATTGAAGAGAAGACTGAATAATCCTTGGTCATAATAAATGATCAATACTTAGGTATCAATGTTTAGCATGTTGATAGTGTTTGTAGTTATTACATGATTGGCAACAAGACATTGCTAACCAATATGTAGGATCATCAAGGAGGAATCACTGTTGGAACTAGCACAAGGGTAATAATTGCTAGCATTAGATCAATTACCTTCAAGGTAAATATATGTAGCAAATATACCATCCTTGACATTTATTATGTTCTAGATCTAAAGAAAAAATTGTTAAGTGTTGGTTAGTTATGCATTCAAGGTTATAAAGTAAAATTTATATATGATGTTTATAAAATTTCTAAAAAGGAGTAAGGTCAAGAAGTAGCTATTCTCCCTATGGGTAAAAATAGAATATATAGGTTGTAGGTTCAAAAAGAATATCAAATGCTTAATGGATACAATAGAGAAGACATGACTATTGCATACAAGATTGGGTCATGTCAATTTCAAATCAATGGATTTGATACATAAGAAAGGCTTAGTTAGAGGTATGGATCATTTCTCAATACCAGATTCAATTAATTGTGATATTTGTGCAATTGGTAAATCTAAAAGATTTCTATTTCCCCACAAAAAATTTAGATCATAAAATTACCTAGATCTAATTCACATGGATTTATGTGGGCCTATGCAATCTTTAGGTTTGGGCAAGAATAGATATTTATATGTTGTAATTGATGATTTTTCAAGTATGACATGGGGATATTTCTTAAAAACCAAGGATCAAGAATTAGAATATTTTAAGGTTTTCAGAAATGAGGTTGTGAATCAAAAACAAAGAAATTTAAAGATCAAGAGTAATAGGGGTGGTGAATGCACAAGTATGAATCTGAAATTTTTTTAGAAAATCATGATACTATTCATAAAAGAACTACAGCTTACACACCTCAACAAAATGGTGTGGTAGAGAGAAAAAATCAAATAATTATTGGGATGGATAGTTGCTTATTAAATCAAACACAATTTGAGGAGAAGCTTGTCATACAACACTTTATATTTTAAATAGATTACCTGTGAAAGGAATTGAAAATGCAATACCATATGAATTATGGCAGGGGAAAGAAACCAAATATATCACATTTTAAAATATTTTGTTTTGTATGCTAGGCCTTAGTACCTGCACAAATAAAGAAAAACTTAGATGAAAAAGCAAAACTTTGTTTGTTTATGGAATATGAAGTAAAGAAAAAGGGCTATAGATACTTTGATGTGGAAGACAGAAAAATCAAAATCAGCCGAGATGTAGAATTTTTTGATGATTATGTACATCAGGAAAAAGGAGAGATATTACAGCATGCAAATTCAAGCATGGATGAAAGCTCACGTGGAAAACAAAACAGCAAATATAACAATGTTTCTGCATCTTTGGTGTCATCGTTCACCAACCAACTTTTGGTTGCAGGATTCAAAGAACAATATAAAACAATTACAAAACCTGTTCATGGAATAAAGAACACTGCAAAACAAGAATGCTTAGGGCAACAAAGCAGTGTTCTCCAAAGATCCATTTCGCACTCATAGGATTAATTCCTAATTGTTTTACATTTTTTTCGGCAACATAAGTATGTCAATAACAGCAAAAGACCTCATCATATGCAATCTATTTTTTTACAAGATTTTCTTCAACCAACTTTAGAAAGCCATCCGTATTTACTAATCTTTGCAAATGCTAAATACGGATGGATTGCATGCCCGTCATCCAAAATATCTGGCGCATATCTAACTACACGGTTATATCCTGAAACAGAAAACCCAAATAAATCTGCCACTTCAACTAGCATATCTTCCCATCGAGTATCCTCATCCACCATAATTTCAAGATCATTTGCACTCATGTCCACTCCTATTGACACTGCTATCTCAGTACCTATTCCTGTTACAGCTGGACGTCTTGCAAAATGTGATCGCCCACATCTCATGTTAGATCAGGATTTTACCAGACGGCAACCATGTAATATGCATTACACAGTCTTCTTTAGACTCTGATCCAATGCGGACACACATTGATCTTCCCAGAAACGTGATTGCTGTCCATAATGACGGGCATTATGCACAACTTCAATAATCTGAAGTTGATTCATCTACCACAGGAGCTACGCACATTTTCAACAATGCTCAACATGATGCAGTTCACATTCACCATGCTTTCCATACTGACTCTGGTATGCCTTCTGCATTTATTGCTACGGACTTATAATTTTGAGGATATCGGTTTGTGGGTGGGGAGAAGATGGCCTCAAGGAGCCCAGCATCATTGTGGAAGCCACCCAAGGTCCACGTTGGGTGGATGCAATAAAGAAAGAAATTTCTCAAATAGAGAAAAATGGCATGTGGAGCCTCATGGCAAAACCTGCAAACAAACCCATTGTTAGAGTTAAATGGATTTTCCGCATCAAGAGAGATCAACATGACAACATTGAAAAATTCAAGGATCGTTTGGTCACGAAAGGCTGGTTTGGACTTTTAGAATAGTTTTCCTCCGGTTTCCAGGTTTGAGTCCGTGAGACTCTTCTTTGCCTTGGCTGCCAAGCTTTGTCTATGTGTTTTACAACTAGATGTGGCCTTAGCCTTCCTAAATGGCTACCTTGAAGAGGAGGTTTACGTTTCACAACTAGAAAAGTTTGTAAATCAAGAGCATTCAAACCATGTTTACCACCTCCACAAAGCTTTGTATGGGCTTAAATAAGCACCTCGAGCCTAGTATAAGCAAATGCATGATTTCTTCATCTACTCTGGCTTCCAAAATCTTAATGCCCAAACCACCATCTACAAGAGGAAGGAAGGAGAAGATTTTACATTGGTATACCTTTATGTAGATTGATATATTTTTCATTGTTTACACTAATGAATTAAAAATTCCTTACTACAATGAAAAAAGAATTTGAAATGATTGGCCTTGGAACGATTTCCTATTTTCTTATTCTTCAAGTCATGCAAGGCCAATATGGTATTTTCCTCACTCAAACAAAGTATCAAATTGTCCAAGTAGGATGAAACTCCAAAGGTTTATCTGTCCTAGAAATTGATCCCTAATTAGAAGCCTCATGTACCTAACCACCACTAGACCAGATATTCAATTTAGTGTGTTATCTCTCCTAATTCATGGTAGATCCTAGAAGATTGCATTGGTAGGAAACTAAACATGTATTTTGGTATCTCACGGATACAGACTTAGATGGTCTTTCACATAGACCTAGTAAAGGTGGAAATGTTATATATGGATTTACTAATGCTAATTGGGGAAATTTTGAACATGGAAAGTCCACATCTTGTTATTGTTTCTATTTCAATAGCTCACTCATTTCTTGGTGTTTCAAGAAGCAAAGCCTAGTTTCTATTTCCACAGTTGAAGCAGAAGTGATTGCTCTTTTAGAAGAAACCAAACAAGCAATATGGCTTCAAAATCTTCTAGGTAAGATAGAATTTCCAATTAAACCACCTATTATAATATATTGTGATAGTACTAGCGTAATTGCCATGGGAAAAAAATCCAGTGCATCATAGTAAAAGTAAGTACATGAGGTTGAAACTCCATTTTTTTTGTGAGAACTCATCCATGACAAAATTATTCTATCACTTCATGTTAGGAAGAAGTATGAAACTATAGATATTTTCACAAAGGCACTTGGAAATCAAAAGTTCCTTTCCTTCAAAAGATGTTTAGATGTTAAGAAAATTAACATCATGGGGGAGAATTGAAAGGATAAGGATGTTATTCTAAAGTCATAATTATTTATAGAATGGTCCATCTATATATCTATATTTAGTTGTATCCCTAATAAGTCTCATCACAATGAGACAAATCCCATGATTCTCTTGTTCCATTCTTTGCATGTATTCTAGTATAAAATCCCTCCATGATATGCGATCAAAAAGTGGATTTTATTTACTAGTTCTTCTTTTAGTTTGTGTACTTTTTTATTTGTGTTTTTTACACTCGCATCTTGGTTTCCTTAGTTCTTTCATTCTACATATCCCAGATGTCTCATGTAAAGTCCTAGCTTCTGAAAAAGACATTTCCTTGGCCTCCAAGGCATCTCCATAGAGCTCAAAACTTGCAAAACACACATGCATAGGGAAGAACAAGGGAATTAGAAGAGTTGTCCCTACACTAGCTCTTGCACCCTTCAAAAAATGAACTCATGTGAACAAGGGAGTGGGGCTGAAGTGATCCCCCACTCATGAAGTTTGGTCTCATGGACCCATACAACATCATCTATGGATTGATCCTCCTAATGGATAAAATACTCATGCCTCTTGACTCCCTACGTGCTAGGAGCTTTCTTTTCTTGAGTATGTTTACCTTCTTCTCTATGGAAGACTTGGATTGATCAATAGCCCCTTTCAACTCATCTATGCTACCCTATATGGTCTTCTCATCAAGAGGTCCATGATAGTGCACAAGATCTAAAAAATTAAACATAAAAGACATACTAAAAAGCTCCAATGTTTTATCCCCACCCATGTGACCTACCATGCCACTACAATGCTTTTCATACATAATTTTCCCCCTAAAATCATAGTTAGGAATACATACATTTTCTTTCTTAAATAATAGTTCATCTTTAATATGGTAGTTCCTCCATTGGTCTATCCTACTCACCAATGGCTCTTTGAGGCTCCTCCAAACTTGCCCAAAATTATCATCATGCTTATACAAATTAGCAAAATCATCCATAGCTTCCACATGAGGTACAATGAAATTTACCACATGCACCCTGGATAACATGTTAGCCATCATATTAGTCCTCCTACTTTTGTGTTTCAACAAAAAATTAAACTATTGCAATGATGCAATTCAGTTCATGTGCTTTCCACTCAACTTCTTTTGAGAGTTTATGAATGGTAGTGCTTTGTGGTCTATCATCAAAGTGAACTCCTTGGGCAACAAGTAATGCCTTTAATGCTTGATTTCTTGAAGAATAGTGTTCAATTCCTTCTCATATATGCTATATTTTGCCTTAACTCATTCAACTTTTTTGGAAAGAAAGAAACAAGCCTACCTTCTTATGAAAGTACCTCACTAATGGCAAGTTCACTTGCATCCATCTCCACTTGAAAAAGCTTCTAAAAATCTAGAATTACAAGCACAATCTCATTCATAATATTTACTTTCAATAAGTCAAAGCTTCCTTGGGTTTCATTATTCTAGCTGAAAGTTTTATTTTTCTTCAATAAAAAAAACACAAGCCATGAAATATCACTCAAATTTTTTATAAACCATCTATAAAAACTTGCTAAACCAAGGAATGATCTTACCTCCTCAACATTCTTAGGAGTTGGCCAATCCCTAATACCATTTAACTTGATAGCTTTAATTTGAATCTAGTTTTTAGAAACTGCATGCACCAAATATGTGATTTTCCTATTAAAGAAATGACTTTTCTTTACATTGATCACCAACTTTGCCTCCTCCAATTTAATAGACACCATCCTCAAGTGATCCAAATGTTCTTTTCATTAGATCTATACACCAAAATATCATCAAAAAAGATAATACAACATTGATGAGTGGTTGAGTATTCCAACACTCTACCATACAAGTAACGAGTGTTCACGTGTGACTAGATCGTAATCTGTGAATGGAAAATGTAAGTATGTCAATGGTTGATAGTTGTTTTCTCATCCTTGTCTTCTCATGTTAAGTTAGTGAAGTGCAAGTTGTATGGTTTAACTCTTGGTGATGTATATGATATCATGATGTTTTGGGCTTAAATTAATCCTAAGTGTTTCCATAATGAAAATGAGAATAAAGTATAAACCTAGGTAATAACAAAAATGTAGATCTATCCTAGCCTATGGCAATAAGCATCTATTCCTAGCTTGTCATACATGGCCTGCATGTAATCATTACTGGGATTACCAAGTAAGTTTACTATTGAGCGAATCGAGTGAAGTCACTATTGGGTTACCAAATGATTACACTTAATGTTTGAAATCAATTGCACTTATTCTACCTTACTGATAAATATTTTAAAAGTAAAGTACTTAGAAAATGTAAAGAGCTTAATCAAAGTAAACATATTAGAAAGTAAAAGTAAACTAAGTGAGATGTTGCAATGGTAAGAAATAATATCGATCTTTATTTTCGATCATGAATTGTGTCCAAGTAAAATCCACTCGAATAAAGACTTTATACAACTTTTAGTTATCACACTATAGGTGTTCACTTCTAATTCTAACTCTAAGTGTAACTCATAGAAAGAAACTGCAAGAATTTTGCTAAGTGCTATGTAAAAGTTGTTTCAATGATGTGACTATGAGTTGATATTTATAGTGATGACCAAGACTTACTAAATCATATCTACGATGACGTAAGTAGAGCTACGACATTGTAGATATGATATTGCATCAGATGACTAATATGGTTTTATCAGACCCCAACAACTGACTAGAATCTTATCCTCAAGTTAAAACAAAAGGAGGAAAGATTTTGTTACAAAATTATGAGGTGTATTCAGACTTTGATATAACTACTTATATATATGACTAACTTGACTCTAAATGCCACATTGTGATTTGAGCGGTGTTTACAAAATTATTATGCATTACATGATTAACACAATTTGACAAGATGGGATAATATAATACAAAAAAGTAATAATAAATAAAACAAAACAAAAATAACAAGTTCAATGTAGCCTTTACGTCCCAGATGGTGGTGGCTCCTCCATTGGCTTCTTTCCTTTATCATCTGGCTACTAAAACTAATATTTGTTAAGTAGCACTTGGAGTTTTTCCTCCTCTAATCTTGGATCATGTACTGTCTAGGTGAATTCAGCAATGTTTGCTCTAGTCAGTACTTTCTAGAGGCATGGTAACTATGGAAACATCTTGTTTACCTTTACATACTAAGCTACAAACTACCATCTTTTTTCTTCAAATGTTATGGCCATTTTCCTTAGTTCTTGGTAGTCTATTATCCTATGGGCTAGGTTTGCTGCTACATCCTTGTGATCTTGGTAGCTTGCTTTGACCACCTTGAGCTTAGAGTTTGCAATGTGCAATTTTTTTTGGGCATCCTTCCTATTTGCAAACTCTTTCTTGTACATTGCGTAGACCATGGTCACTTGCTACTTTAGTTTAGTTTTGGATCTACCTATTGTTAACATGGCTATATTTCCATAATGAAGGTTTACCAATGCCATGTATTCTGTTAAGTTCTTGATCTATAGGGCTTTATTCTTAATTTATGCTTAGTGCACATGGGCAAGTCCATCTAGGATTGATTGCCAATCAAGTATCTGTGTAGTGATGGAGATTATTTTGGCTTTAGCCAACAAGATTTCTTTCTCATTGATCTATTTGTACATGTCCACCTAGTGTCTAAAGTGCTCTTTTAGCCTTTCATGCTTTTTGGACTCATTTTGTCATGCACTAATTTCAATAGTTGACTTTTGGTGGATTGTGTATACTTCTTCCATTGATAGGATTTTTTTCTCTTTAGTTAATTTCTGCATGTCTTGAAAAATTATTCTCTGAGTTGAGGTATACTCTCTTCTAGTATATTCTTTTGCTTTTCTATATTAGTCAACCTTGTATTTTTAATAGTAATTCTTTTGTTTTTTTCTTCAAGGGTAGTTAGTAATTTGACATGAGCGTATATTTGAGCTTTTGCCACAAAGGCATTTCATGTTGCCTTTTTTCTTTCCATATCCACTTGAATATTTCTTGAAATCAGATGGGCTATTTGTTCTTTTTCAAATTTGTCTAGCTGGTCTATTATTATGTACTATGTAGGATCTCTCCTTTGTACTTGTAATATTACTAATTCAACTTGTAACCTTTGCACTTTATTTTCTTCATGCTCAATTTTAGTTTCTGTCATTATTAGCTTACCCTTTATTGAAATTAGATCTGACTATACTATAGTGATATCATTGGGGATATCAAAAAGATTTTGCATTACTTGGCCTATTTGCAATAGTTGATTTAGGATGTCTTCATGTTCTTTTGGGGCCATTTATGTACTAACTATGATTTCAACATCTCTAGTTCTAGTAATATCTATTGGTGGCATAATGGAAATATTGAATGATTCTTTAATATAATCCATGATTATCTCTAATGCTCTTGCTACATTTTGGTGTTGCATTACCATGATTGTGGCTCTTCTCTTATCCCCAGCATGACCTAAAAGAATGTAACATTCCCAGAGATTTGTTATGCCCAATCTTTAGCCTCTCTTTCCTACAATGAGATTTAACCACTAGTAGGTATTATTGATAATGCAGGTTTGCTTGGATTATCTCTAATACTATATAGTGCAGAACCTTCCCAATCTCCCTAGCTTATGGTTTTAGAGATTATTTGCAAGTGGCTCATGATAGGTTGATAGTTGTGATATGCTAGTGGAATGCTTAATTCAAGTCTATCATTGGCTAGCATTGTTCCATTGGGTCCTGCTTACTCTTGTCTCATAGCTAGATGTTTCCTATAGGTGTAGATCCTTTAACTCCCTCAGTGCTTGTTGGCTTCTCTAGTTGTTCTTTTCTTTGAAGGCACTAGCTTTAACATTTTAGCATAGGATGCATTCTTGGCTTTGTGTAGGATGTCCTTTATGTACCCTAGAATTCTTGATTACTTACACAACCTTTTAATAATGGTGTAGGGATGATACCTCAATAGACCCCAATAGGATCTAATCCACAACTTCCAAGTAGATCTAGCTTAGAAAATAAGAACAACATAATAAAATAGAGAAAAATATTATATTAAAAAAATTCTCAAAATACATAAAAAATACATAAAGATGAGGAACCAAGCTCAACTTACAACTCTTCCAAGGATCTTAGAATCTTAAAGGTCACACTTGTTCCCTCTCAATCCTCAACAGCTTACCATGGAGTCCAAGCTTAAGACAAGACACTTATAAGAGATTTCCTCAACCTCTCTCAAGTGCTCTACCTT
>MNCI01008129.1:139983-164573 GCA_015680685.1 Gnetum montanum | reverse complement strand
CCTTTCATCCTTAGCACCATCATGTAGATTTCCTTCATGCTACTCACCCATTTTATAGCCAAGGCAATCAACTTCATCAACATATTTCAAAAATTTTGGAAAATCATATCATTATCAATGTCTTCACTTATATCAATAATGGCCTTCTCATAATGACTATTCCAATAGCCATCATCATTAAACAAATTAGCATTTTTAGTCTTCCTCTTACTAACAATGTCATCAAAAGTCATAACATGACTCTTAATCCCATCACAATCATCATCATAATCATGATGAATATCATTACCATTGAATAAACCACTACCAAGCTAAAGTGAAAAACTAGTGTCCATCACATTACTTCAACATGATAGACATTACTACCATCAACAAGGTCAAGCTCACTCTTACGTATCTCTACATGGCTACTTCCATCCATGTTTGGTTCATCTCTATCTTCAACATATGGCTATCCAATCTCATCAAAGTTTGTATGAGTTTCTAATTCCAATGGATTCTCCTCTTTAAAGGAATCATCAACAAGCTCTTCATCTTATTTTGGAGGTACCAACTCAAAAGGTAAACTCTCCTCCATGGCCTTAACATCAGATTCATCAAAAACATCATCAAAGCAATCATTCTTTCTCATACCTTAGCTAGAATACTCACCTCTTTCCCATGAGATAGCCTTAACTGGGCCTAGAATTTTCTTTTTCTTGTCACAATGTATAAAAAAATTGCAAAAAGAATGCTTATCATACCTTCTAGTGCTACCCTTGATCCTCCTTGAAGAAATCCCTTGATCTTTGCCACTCTCTTAGCTTTGATTCTTCACCCTCCATGACTTATGAAGTAGGAACTCTCCTTGATTAGAAACATACACCATCTTGGACTTTGAAGATATCTTAGTTCTCTTGATGAAGCTCTTAGTTCCCTTCCTTAAAATCCTTGAGTATTAGGCACTCCTTTTCTTAATAAGAGATGCTTGAAAACTCCCTTTCTCATTAATCTTTGCTTTGCTACACACTTCATCTTCCTTCCCTTATTAATGGCTAGAATATATTCTCTCTATTCTCCTCAAAATATTTTTCATGTTAGTCTTGAATTTTTCCATATCCCTTTTTGAAAGTTTTGCAAAATCTTAGTGCTTGTGGACTTTTACTTTGGGAAGAACTTCTTGCATTTTAGCCACAAAAGCTTTAAAGATCTTGTCTAAGCTCTTGATTTGTCTTCTTCTTAAAATCCATACCTAATGCAACAAGAATGATGTTTAAAAGAAAATGCACAAATATCCACAACAATGTTCCTTTCATGAAAGAAAATACCAAGCTTCAACATAGAAGTGTGGAAACCTATAAACCTTCACACTGATACCAATTTGATGCAATGGTAACACCTAAATAGATCCCAATAGGATCCAATCCATAACTTTTAACCATATCTAGCTTAGAAAATAAGACAACATAATAAAATTGGAAAAGCTCTTTATTATATTAGGAAAATTATCAAAATATGTAGAAAATACATCAAGATGAGGAGTCAAGCTCAACTCATAATTCTTCCAAGGATCTTAGAAGCCATACTTATTACCTCAAAATCCTCAATAGCTCACCATGAAGTTCAAGCTTAAGACAAGATAATTATAAGAGATTTCATCGACCTCTCTCAAGTTCATTCCCTTGCCTATCACTAAATTTTCTTGGACAAGCTCTTCTCCTTTAGCTCTCATGATCTTTCTCTCTTGCTCATGGTTAGGGTTTGCCCTTTAGCTTTTGGTGTTTGGCACTTCAGCACTTCAACACCAACAATGATGAATTACATTAATATTTATAAGCAACTAGAATATAAGAACCGTAGAAACATTTTCTCAACTCAACTTGAGATTCTTTAGTTTTTTTCCAAGTCTTCTCACCTTCTCCCTAGATATTTTCATCTTTCTTTGGCTATTTCTTGAATTGGGATGGGCATTTTTAGAAGTTTCCCTGTTCATCTGGGTCATCTTTGGCTTTGTTGGGCTATCTCTTGTAAAAAACTAGCACTCAAGTTGAACATCTACTACTTTTCTGGGATGTTCCATCTGGTCTTAGGATGTTCCAATTTTGGTGGGAGGTCTTAGCTAGGAAATCTCACCTTTTGGTAAGATGTCTCACTTGTAGGTGCAAAATACAAAAATGTTTGTTTTGATGCTTGAAACCTTTGAATGCCTTCAAACATGTTCCCATAGATCCTGGAATGTCCTAAACTCATCAAAATGAGGATAAAATATCCAAAAAAAAAAAACATCCAAGAATAAAATCAACACAAGAAGACACATAGCATGTAGGGTAGAACAAGGGGATTAGAAGAGGTGTCCCTACACTAGATAAGGTCAGAAAATGGAAAGATGAGCTTCCCTACTTTCTTTTCTTCAAATCTTCTTTAAATTTATAGAAACAATAAATGAGCCATGTTTGCATTGAATTTCCCCATGAGAATGGTGCTTCCTTTTATAGTATAGGTAGAAATTCTATTGAGCCTTTTCGTAGGAAAAATATGATAGATATTTATCTTGAAATAGATTTTCTCCTAAGTCAACAATTCACTATAGTCTTTATCCACTTTGTCATAGGCCCTTGCCTCAGTGTCATATCTTGTAGATATCTATACAATATTTGCTTTGATGTTAGGAATATTTAGTACCTTAGTGATTATTTCCATTGAATAAGTCATTGTGACTTTTTTAATCTTAATTATGGCATCATCCTGTTTATTTTTCCAGAATTGGTATACTTCTCATAAGTACCATTTTTCATTGCATGATAGAGTTAGTTGTAGAGGAGAGGCTTGAAGTTGTTCTTGGACATTAGCAAGTGTAAATTCCATAAGTGGTCTGAAGTTGAGTTCCATGATAACTATGGACATGATTGATATTTTTGAATGGCCTAGAGACATTCAGCTAATAGCATAAGGTGTTGTTCTTGCTTTGGAGCTTGTGGTACTTTAGCCTTAGCTTGTGTAGAGTGTTTTGCTATAGGTGTTTTCTGATGGATGCTGAAGAATTAAGGCTCTTGCTCCACTTGTGAGGTTTGTTCTCTAGCTTGTCCCCTTCCTCTTGATCTTTTGATCCTTTGTTGTGAGGGACCTTCCACTGTGGGTATTTTAGCAGCCATATGCAATCATAAAGGATTCATTTAATATTTCCCAAGGATTTTAAAGAGGTTCCTAATGGTTTAAAGTCGTCTCTTGGGTTCTTAGACTTGATCACAATTTTATCATTATCATTACTTTATAGTTGTTATTATGGTTGAAAAGTTAGAAAATTTTAAAAATAAACCCTTATTTGTTGTACTTTTAATTATTATGGCCTCTCAAAATTGTTATTCTCTTACTTATTATGTTTTCATATGGGTAGTCAAGAGGGATGTTTAAGTTTATTAGTTCTTATTCAATTGTTTGATCAAGATTTGATTGTTTATTCTTATTCTTATCCTTAATGTACTTTTCTGGACATAGAAAAAATCTTGCTCAAATTACATAACGTACATGCAATGCTCTTCCCCATGACTAAGTTGATCATTTTGTGATTAAAAGGATTTAAAAATCATGCAAATCAAGGTTATGGTGAGGAAGTTATGGAGCTTGGACGTTTGGGTATTAGAGGTTAGAAAAACCACATGAACTCTCCTTGCTTGGAATGTGGAAAATGAAAATTTTTTAACTCCAACACATATTTATGGGCTTTTTATATTGAATACATTGTAGATATGGCATTATAGCTATGATGTATTAGGGCCTAATACATCATAGCTATGCCATCACAATAAAAACATTTTAGATTTTGAGTAATTTTTAATGAAAAAATTTAATCAAATGGATAGTTTGGAAGAATTATAGGTTTTCTGAAGGGCCCTCAATCATAGATAATGCTCAAAAGATAAAAATTTGGTAGTACAAGTTTGTGAAAGAAGGAATCTTTGGCAAAGTAAGTCAATGAGGTCTATCGAAGATGCTGGTAGGAATTGCCAAAAGTATGATTAGTTATTAGAATGTAGGAAAGTAGAAATGATGGTTCAAATGTTTTGAAGGCATAAGATGATGTGGAATTAGTCATCAGGTATGAATCACAAGAGTTATACAAGTGGACCCTTCCTAAAGTAGGCTTTAACCCTTAGTGCCCTTGTACAATCAAACCTACAAGTGTCCATAGGAACTCAAAGAATTGAATGTTGAACATATCTGTCTTTCAAAACACACATGTTAGTATTACCTAGATGAGAAAATAATACTATATTATACAAAACCATTAAAGTAAGATTATATATAGCAGTGAGATGGAATGGGAATAGCAAGGGATTGTAGAAATTAGGACATGAGGTATCTTACCATAGGCATAATGAATTATTGTTTGTGATATGTGGTTAAAGTAATCATTAGCCTTTCCATCCAAGATCTAAACCAAGTCCATACTACTTACTAGTGACATTGCATTGCATCAAACCAAAACTAGTAACCAAAAGACTACCACTACTATAAGAAGTATTAACACTCAACAATGAAGTTTAAGTAGTTTATTAATAGAACATTTTATTTTTTTAAAGGATACTTGTTCATTGGACAAAGGAGTGCCTTCAGGCATGGGTAACATGTCATTCTTACCCTGTAACCAATGCAAGTCCAAGAAATATTGAAATTTCTGAGAAGTCACCTAGCTTCAAGCATGGGTAACATGTCTTTCTAGTGGAATCCTGAAAAATTTTTATTCTATGCATTTATTAGATTATTATTGTGTCATCCTTACTAGAAGACTACATTCAGGCATGTGTAACATGTCTTTCCAGTGACATGGTAAGGCAACACTTATTTTAGTCATACTTCCATTGTTTGTTAGAACTCAAGTAAATAATACAACTTATCAGTAGGATAAGACTTATAGTAATAGCCTTAGAAAATCACAAATACCCTTGATGTCACACCCTGTTCATTCCCACTTGGTTCTTTACGTTTTTATCTAGACATAATGATTATTTTAGTTTTATTGTGAAAAGAATCTCATTATGTCCATCATAAGAACATCTTATTATTGGAAATGAATGGATGAATGATGTGGTATCACTATATATAGGATCAATCCTTTAATGATTTAATAATATAGGGTAATATTCACATTATTGGAACTACATCTTATTTTATTCGTTGTAATTTATTAGAAAAATCAACAAAAATATGTACATGTAGGGTAGTAAAAAATTATAGAAAAATGACAAGAATAGAAAAATACAGAAAGAATTTAAGAGATATTAAAGAATGTGAAAAATAAGTAAGGAATGTAAAAACTAAAAATAAAAAAAGTGTTAAAAGAAAAACTCATGCCTAAGTGTCAAATTTGACACCCCCATGACTATCATAAGAAATAGTTGATTGGAAGATAAAATGGGTTATAGATGGTTTTATGGACAAGGTAGGATCCATAGAGGAGTAGGAAGATTCATAGAATGGTTTGACCTATTGAATATTAACAAAAATAAACCTTTGTGGATTGCTTGGGTGATATATGTGCATGGCACCTAAGTGGTAGGTAGCATGAATGATGTAGGATCCTTTCTGTAATGACGGAAAATGTCGATCGCTGGAAATACTGAGCGAAGTTCCGTGTACACAGTTCCAACCTCGGATCCATGCGAGGGCCGTGCTGGAGAAAACGAATTTGAGGTTCCTTGAATGGTCTTATCGATCAGACAGGGACTTACTTAATCAGTAAAATTTTGATAATAACTGGATGGTGAGATGGTGATTTCTGTGAGGAGATGTGATATCATCAATATCGAAGGTAACTAGAGCGATTTAAACGATTTGAAGCGATTACAAAATCTAAGTAGATAGGATGCGATAGGTTGGATTTAAAGAGTGTGCAATCCCAAGATCTAGGATTTAGCTGATAAAAAAAATATGTTGGATACAACAATTACAAGCAGGATTTGGTTTAGATGAAACACATGTCAAAAAATAGACAAGCTATTCAAAGATGAAATAAGCAAAGGCTGATCTACCTTGTTCTAGCCAATCTGAGCGCAAGGAGGTCAGACCCAAAGCAGAATGTCTGCTAACTGGTAGTTTTTGATCGAGAACTCTTGTTAGTCACCTTTGATGTTCTCGTGGTTGCTGATTATCTCTCATTCTCTTATCAATCTTTGCCAAAAGTTGTCAACAATTGCCAATGGAAAAGAATTGCCCAAGGAGAAAATTTACCAACAGAGAGAAAATTTTTCCAACCCTTTGATCATTGTTAATTGGAGTATTTATAAGGTTAGATTCAAGAGAAAAACATGGTTTAGATTACGCGTGTCCTGAACCTACAAAATGCTATTGACTTGATGCATTTGTGTTTGAAGCTTGCGCAGCTAAGCTGCATTACGCTCTAGTGCGTAATGTGTCGTAATCTACCTTTGCTGGAACTTTGGCAATAAACTGTTTTACGGTTATGCTATAATACACTAGAGAGCGTATTGTGACATAAAAATCGCTAATGCCTGAGTTTTGTTATCTCCATGGTTGCAACTAAATCAATTATCTACTTGCTTTACGCTGCGTTATGCTACATTATGCTGCATAGAGTAACTAGTTGTAACATAGCGAATTTAAGCCTTGAGATTTTTTGAACCATTGAGGTCTCAAAGTTTTCTCCCTTTGTTGTTATGACTAGATGGACTATCTTCTTGCATTACGTTGCATTACACTGATTTGCGTAACACGGCGTAACATGCGAAAAGTTAAGATTTTCGAAACATAGCTAACTTGCAAAGTTGAAGGCTTGCCATTGCGCATCCTTGTCTTGTTCTATCCTCTAGAGTATATTATGCTATGCTACATAGTGTAGCGTAAAAAGCTCTTAGCTGAAAAGGGAACTTGTTGATGTTACAAATCCTTGCCTATGTCACAAGATTTTGCTGAACTGTTGAGGCCTCAAAATTCCATGGTGTTTTAATGGCCCCTCTTTGTTGACATTTAGAGGGCTTACCCGAAAGACATCAAAAAAGAACACGAAACACCAGAGAGGTAAAGACACCAAAAACTGCTCAGATGTTGCTTTGTCAACCTAGAAGTGCAAAGATGGGATGAGGAGAGATCTTAAAGAAGTGAGAGGAGGGAGGTTTGTGAAAGACTCAAGCATGTGGGTAGGAAACTTTTTCAAACATGTTATTAGGAGTCTCTTTGTGGGTGTTTTCCCAAGAGGTTGCACTACTATACTACATATGAAGGGCTTACATGGACGAGTTGTGTTACGCTCGTAAGGCCTGGATGAGCTATTTTACATCCATTTTTCCTAGCTTTGCTTATTTTTTTGAATAAGGATGTTTTCCATGAGGTGAGTTGTGTCATGCTAGTCAGTGGATGACTATCACATGTGAAAGGATGCTTGTATGCTCATGTTCTGTACAACTAGGAGGGAAGGGTAGAGGCAGTTGTAGGGACATAGGAAGGAGAAAGTGAAGTAGGTTGTTTAACGATGGGGAAAAGGAAAGGATTTGCACTCTTAAGTAGTCAGGCTAGTCTAAGAAGCCACCTCAAAATGCTATGATGCCTCACCTTCTAGTGAGTGCATTCTTGAACAACGCTGTCATAGTAAGTAACCTGCAAAACATAACAGAGAACAGAAAGCAAAAGCAATCGTCCTAATCGCTAGGGACGCTGTTGAAACAAGCGTTGTCCGAAGCGAAAAGGAGAACGTAGGCCATGGAGGAGGGATTGTGGTAAGAAGCAAGGGTTCCTATGTTGATGCCGCGGTTCAGAAAGTCATCGTCAAGAGGTAGATTCATCTTGCTCAAATGAGTGGGCAAAGAACTAGTTAGATGAATCTACTAAGCCAGAGTTTGGTGGCGGCGATGGGTGGAGACCACTAAAGCTATGGATGGCCATAGCTTCTTTGTAGCCCCAAGCAACAAAATTAACCCCAGGATTTGCAACTACAGAGTGGCTGTTATAGCAACATCTCCGAGAGGTCAGTAGTATGCCTTTCGGCATATCTGAGGAATTAGTAGGATGCTGGTAGGGTAGCAGCGTTGCATCTATTCCAATGCTCTACCCGTTTTTTCTGGTAGGGATGCAGTGCAAGAATGATCATGCTTGCTTGCTTCATGAACCACCTATTGGCAAGTTCTAGTTTTGAGTCCTGGTAGATTGTTGTTGCTGATTTTATGTCTCAATAGACCGTGGTCCTGATTTAAAGTCTGGGCAGACTGAAGCGTGCTAGTTTCACGTTGTAGCGGACGATGGAAGAGCTAGCTTATGGTCCCAACAGACTATGTTATGGATGTCAATTTTGTGCCATGACCCAGGGACAAGTCTATGCTGGTTTAACACCTCAATAGACGGATGCTTACCTTGCCAATTTTACATCGTGGCAGATAGTCGAAAAATTTGCCAGTTTAGCATCGTGGCGGGTACATGCAAGAAATGCTAGTTTTATGTCGTAGTGGACGTGTATAATCTTGCCATTTTTATGTCGTAGTAGACATTTGTTACCTTGCGTTTGAGCTGAGTTGACCCCTAGATGTGGTACCACTTCAGGTACATATGATTCACTAGGTTCGGAAGTTTATTGTCATTGATGTCTACTAGCGTGAATGCTCCTTTGCCGTATGTGTCAATGACCAAGAAGGGGCCTTCCTAACTGGTAGAGAATTTTCCTGCTAGTTTATGAATGGCCTTGAGAACCAAGTCTCCTTTCTTAATTGGTCGTTGATGCGAGTTGTGACGATGCTTCTATTTCTTCCTGTCTTGATACCTTTTGATGTTGTCGAGCGTTTGGACACATTTCTCCTCTATTGAGTCTAAATCCACGATCCTGGACTCATTATGCTGAGTCTCATTTATAACCATGGAGAGTACCATCCGCAGTGAGGGAACCTGTAGTTCTAGGGGCAACACCGCTTCATATCCATAGACTAAGCTATAGGGTGTCCTATCGGTAGCTGTTCTGCATGTTGTACGATAGGCTCATAGCACATAGAGGATTTTTTCATGCCATCATTTCTTGTTACTGCTAAGGATCTTCTTCAGTAATTTGATGACCACCTTATTTGTTGCTTCTGCTTGACCATTTTCTTGCAGGTAATAAGGTGAAGAAAAAGATTTCTTAATACCAAGGTTATTGCAGAATGATTTGGTTTCTGTGTTACTAAATTGTGGCCCATTGTTGGTCACAATAGTCATGGGAAGCCCAAATCTGGTTACTATGTTATCCAAGATAAAATGGCAAACCTGTTAAAATGTGATCTTTCATAGGGGAATAGCCTCAACCCACTTCGTAAAGTACTTAGTGGCGATGATAATGAAGCTATGTCCTGCATAATATTTGGGTGTGATGGAACCTATGATGTCTAGTCCCCATCGTTGGAATGGCCAAGTGATTTGGGTAGTATGCAATTCAGTTGGTGACATGTGTATCAGATTTGCGTAACATTGGCATGTATTGCATGTCTTAACCTTGGTAAGGTAGTCTCATTTCATATATGGCCAATAATACCCTAAATGTCTGATTTTAGTAGCCATGGCATGTGGAGCTATGTGTCCTCCACATAGGCCCTCATAGACTTCGCTAACTATACTTTATGCTTGGGCACTATTAACGTAGGTTAATAATACCCCATCAAAAGAGCTTCTACATAGAGTACTATCTTCGATGATGACGTATTACCTGGCATGCTTGCGGATTGCATCTCTTTGTGCAGGCGTTAACTCGTGCAGTGGTTCGCCATGCAGAAGGTAGGCTTTAATGTTATCATGCCATTCTAGCATTCCACCCATGCTTAAAGAAGAAATTTACATCGCTTGAATGACAGGGTCTGTACATTCTGTCATTAAAGCAGGCCAGGTGGCAAACAAATGTGGTGGCATGTTCAAAGCTAGTGTGGCTAGTGCATTGGCTACAGTGTTCTCATTACGTGACATGTGTTGGACATCGGTTGTCGTGAATTGCCCTAGGATATTTTTAGCCATATCGCAATAGGGCTGCAGATGCACAGCTTTGCAGGTGTAGACCCTAGTGATTTGATTGATGATGAGCATCGAATCGCCTCGGATTGCCAGGTGTTCAACGCTGAGTTCTCTAGCTGTTAACAATCCCCTGAGGAGCCCCTCGTACTTTGCCACATTGTTTGTACAAGAAAATGCCAGGCGGTAAGCCAATGGGTGAACATCTTCAGGGGAGAGAATAATGACGGCAGCAGCATTGCCGCCTCTAGTGGTCGAAGCTCCATCAAAGTACAACATCGCTTCGAGGTCTATCGATATAGGGCTTAAACTATGTATTTATTCATCAGGAAACTCCGGCTTAATTTTTGCTTGATCATTAATAGGTGATGTTGCAAGCTAGTCGACTATCACTTGGCCTTTCGTGGAAGATTGACCAACGTAGTGCAAGTCGAATTCTGCTGTGATGGCTTTCCAGCAGGCTATCCTACTGCTTTCATATAAATTATTTGTGATGGCCTGCAGAATGTTGTTGTGAGAGGTTATGGAGGAGGGAACACAGTATAATTGGACCAACTACTTTGTTGAAGGCCTACAAGCTGAAATGGTCAAGTTTCGCAAGAAGCTTGAGTCCCGCTTCAACGTGCATTTCTTATTTTTCATAGCTTGCCTTTGGTGTTTTGCCGAATTCTTAGTGGTTCAAAGGGATGGAATTTGGGTACAGCAAGATCATAACCAAATTTTCAAACCATGGGTTTCCCAGGTTTTTGGTACCACCCGATCACAAGACCCCCCAGAAGGCATCAGGGATTCGCTTTCACTTACGATGAAGGATTTGGCAACACCTTGTACATGAGGCTAGGACAGCGTAGGCAGAGCACTCCCTTCTTACACCAGTAGCGTATTAAGAGGGAAACGCTTGGCAGAAGAAATAGTGAGTTCATCAGTCCAACGAAAGAAGCATTGTCTAGCCATGGAGTCTCCTGATCTGACCAACTCTGAGGGAAAGGGGTTGCAAATTAAATTTCACAGGAACGATCCCCCAGCTAGTAAGTCGAGAGATGTGTAATTAGTTCTTATATTTATTACGTTGTGTATAGATGTGGCATCGCATAGCATTTCTAAGTGTTTCGGTTAACTATTTTTTTGTTAGCAGACAAAGGAAAAAACGTAGGGGAGTTGACCCTTGAAATAGGGGCAATAGTCATACAGCGTGATGAAGGGGCCCCAATTTTGAACAAGGAGGCCCTTGTTAGTAACGTTTACAGCACACATGTCCCATGCTTGAAGAAGAGATAGAAGTAGAGGATATCGAGGTCAGTTTGGATGAACCAGGAAGAGAGAAGCAGCTTGGCGCTGGTGAGTTTTACTTTCCTCAGAGGGCAAACCTCACGTTACTACCTTGAGGGTTTTGTTAAGTTGAGTTTTATGTTATTGTAATTGTACCATCCGAAATCATCGGTCTTCGGCTGGAAGGAAATAGAAACCGGGGGATCACCGGATACGCATAGAAGACCCTACCTTTGCTTGAGGGTAAGCTGGAATTGATGAAGGCAGAGTACCTTGAGTGGTCTACATGCGGATCAGGCAAGGATTTCCCCAAATGTACACAGAGGTGCTATACACCGGGTTATATGTAAACGGCGTAACAGATGTAAAGCAGAGCATAAACAACGTAATTGATGTAAACGGAGCGTAAACGTAAAAGAGCGCAAACAGTAAACATACAACAATTAATGCAAAAATGTAACAGATTTTAGGAAGAAAATGTAGCAATATTATTGCAAAGTGAGAGTTACAATGCATCCGTCTAACGTAGTTGTGGCTTTCACACAAGGCGGACGAATAGCCCTAGTGGATGCAGGGATGACTGTGGGCTGGTTCAAACTACAGGCACAGCGTAGAGGCTGTATGCTCAGCGTACAGGGTTGAGGTCCATCGTATAGGGTTCTCTGCTCTGGTTCTTAGCATTTCTATTTTTCTCCCTGGTTTGTTCAAAATTTCCAATCATGATCTAATGAAAAATTGACATTTTTATACAGGTTTAGATGTTAGGCTCGGGTTGGGCAACACGTGGCGCGTTGACCAGGTGCAAAAGAATAAAATTTACAAGTGTACAACATGTTGCATCTACGGAGCATATACGCTGGGCGTATACGCTGTATATGCTGGTCGTAGACTCTGGGCGTATATGCTGGGCGTGCTAGGCGTATACGCTATGGAGGATGGGCTTATACGCTGATGGTTGCTCTGTTCATATGAGTTGATGCCTCGTACTAAGTCTTGCTTTGCAGTGCTGTCTCCATGCCGTCTTCAAGAATTGCTCGCTGGGCGTATACATCAATCGTACCTGCTGAGCGTACATGTGAGGTGTGTATGCTGGGCGTATACGCTGGATGTCTACGCTGGGTGTATACGCTGTAGATGCAATCTGGGGTGTATACGCTGGGCGTATATGCTGAGAATACATACTTAGTGGAGGGTCTATGGGACCTGCTTCTTGTCGGAAAATTACTAAGCTCAAAATTTTGTGGTGTTTCAGTAATGTGTCAATTGTTCTCTATGTCTACTATACTATGTCTAACTCATTTTTTCTCACGTAATAGGTACTTCTGACACTGGCGTCGTGCCTTTGTCGATAGCATCAACTCAGCATTGGGATAAGACTCCCGATAAATTCACCTTTATGGAGGGCATCGCAAATGATATGATCAGCCATCTAGAATGAATCAATATTAAGATAGGTACGTGAGTGATTGTTTGTACTACGACATTGTATCATCTTTGTTGCATCTAACTGTTTATTTTTATATTACAGGATCTCGCCTCAGATGGGATCCCAAAGAGCTCGTTGACTTAGATACCTCCCCTAAATCCTCACCGGAGCTGACCGAAGTGCCACGCAGCCTTCACCATGAAATTTGTAAATGTGCATTACACTTGACCTACTCTTTATGGGAGTGTCAGAACATCAACAAAACTCTTTGGAAGAGGTTGCAGAAAGAAGAAAAGGAGAAGACAGTCCTAACCAGTAAGGTTGAGGACTTGGAGTCTCGAAATGAATTTCTACTAGCTCGGGAGGTCAATGATGAGAATTGGTGGACGACTGTAATTGACTATGCACATTATTGGACGGTTGTCAGAAACAATGTCCAAGCCAATCGTGAGCTCATTGAGCAACGAATGCAAATGAATCTCCTAGCTCAGAAGAACCAAGACTGGAAAGACTTCAGCGCGATGGTCCAAGAATGGGGATAAACACAGAAAGACCATAAGCATGTGTATAAATGAGAATGTGTTGCCTACCACCAACATTACAGGGATTTTGCTATTGAAGTGTGATCCCTTCGGCTATTTCTTGATGTCATCGGTGCTTCTGGAGTGTATGAAAAGTTTCAGGAGCAAGTGATAGTAAGTGCCTCCCCAGAGAGAGAAATAACCCTCCTTGGTGGGAAGACCACTGTCCCTTCCTTCTTCCCTGAACCACCCCAATGGACTCCTATGGAGAAGGGAAAGGTTAAGGCTGGAATTGATCTAGGAGATGGAGTTTGGTCTAGGCTTATTGAGGACGAGATCATGCAACGCCTGTGGGTCGGTTTGGAACAAATTCCTTTTGCGGCTGATGTGGGACCATCATAGGTAAATTGTAGGACTATTGTATTTTTGTTATGCGTAGTCTCGATAATAATGCTAACGTGCATGTTATGTCAAACCGTAGAATCGGAATGAGGAGGATCCTCATGAGGATGAGCATAATGGAGATGATGGTCCCCGCAAAGAGGGTCTTCATGAGGAGGAGTGTAATGAAAATGATCAAGCTTGCAGTGAGAAATTCTATGAGGAAGAGCCCCGCAGAGAGGACTGTCCCCACGAGGAGACACCCTACAAAGAAGGTCCTTATGAGGATGATTTTCATGAGGTAGAGGTGGAGTTGGATGGCATAGGTGAAGGTGGTAACAGTGGCAATGCGTGAGGTGGTTATACTTGCCAACCTTTTATTACAATGGAGTGGCGCAAAAAGGAAAATGTTTGTCGATATAAATGATATAATCTATGATACAAAGATTTTAGTTTTCAGGAAATGAAGCATATTGTTAGAAAGATTATACTTTTTAGGACACTGTGGGTCATTAATAGTTTAAGGCCATTTCAGGCCAGGCTATTGTAAGCATAAATGAAAGAAAAAACCAAATTGCCAGTTTTAGGCCATGGTGGGCTGTAAATAGTTTAAGGCCATTTCGGGCTAGACTATCGTAAGCATAAGTATGAAAAAATACTAAAATTGACAGTTTTAGGCCATGACGGGCCGTAGCTAGTTTAAGGCCATTTCGGGTCATCTATCATAAGCGTAAAAGCATAGCAGGAATGATGCAACAAGAAAGATCATAAATTGTGTAACAGTAAACATTGTGGACTGGTACGACATGTCATGGTAACAAGTTCATTTGCTAGCCTTGTAATTGTTTCTTGATTGTTTTTAGGTTTGGTGACGCATATGGATGAGGAGGCTTGTTACAGCATTTCTCTTCGCTACCATCTTCTCCCTAGAAAGGTAATTTGGCCCAAGTCAAGCTCTCATTGGCCACTGTGTCAGCCTGTTCAACTATTGGGACAGGGGTTTGATCTTTGGGGACTTCAATCTCCGACCCTTGTTCCATCTCCACATTGTTAACCACTTGAGGGATCATCTTATCACCATGGATGATCACTTCCCCTCCTGCATAGGGTAAGTGAATCTCTTGATGCATGGGTGACAAGACCACCCTTAATTGAGCTAACCAAGACCTCCCTAAGATTAGGTTGAAGCTGGGCATCTCCTCGACAACGATGAACACTACACTCGTGGGGAATTGATCCCCTGCCACAAAGTTAATGTGCACTGTTCCCTTAACTTGCACTGTTGCCCCATTAAATGACTTTAAACATGACATTGTTGTGGGATTGATCTAGTCGAGAAATCCTAGTTTGTCCACTATAGGGAATGAAATGACATTGGCAGTGGCCCCGTCATCTACGTGTACTCTCCGGATTCTGTACTAGCCGACCCAAATAGTGATGAACATGGACACTATGATTACTTGACCCTTTTCTAGGTCATCCTTAATGGATTCATCATGGAATGTCAGTTGGGGGGATCGGAGTGGTTCAGTAGTGGGGGGAAGCATAATCGAATGGATTGCTTCTTCATATGCTGGCAAGTTTTCATCCACGGGTATGAACATTAGCATACGAACCATGGCTTCACGATGCTTTTGGGATGTCATCAACAAGTCATATAGGCTCAACATTGTATTTCTCTATTTGAGAGCCTGCTTGACTTGCGTAAAAGTGTCAAGGAGATCATGTCCGTGATCTAGTTTTTTGTTACCCTTCTCTTCTTCCATTCATCCCAGGAGACGGATCTCTTGGGGCAGAACAGTTTCTGGTTGAGGATTGTGTTTTCTTGGGCAAGGAGAACGTGATCATGCTTGTGTAACATCATGTTTTTAGAAGAAGGTGAGGGTAAGGGCATCGAGGCAAGGGGTGTAGGCCTAGGAAATCCCAACGTAAGTTGATCCTTGGTTGTGTCAGCTATCATACGCCCTTCTCCTTTCCTATTAGGTTGTGATTGGGGTCTTGACTTAGAGGGTTGCCCCTGCGTAACAAGAACAATCGATGGCTTTGGCACCTTGATGACAAAGGGTGCCTTAGGTGTGGGTGCGGGTTGGGCCACGACTTTACCAATAATAGGCTGTGGAATGACGGTAGGAGACGGGACTTAGAGGACAAAAGGTTGTCGCTTAACCACGTCCTTTGATGTTGATGGACTTGTTGTTTGAGACAGGCGAGGAGGTAGATGCAGTACAAAGGGTTGCGTTGACTGTGCCTAACCATCGCCCTTTGTACCCACTACGTTGATAGTGTATCCTGTGTTATTTACGTTTAACGGGTCCTGGTACACATGCATGGGTTGGTTTTCAGGGTGGACTGGGTTATTGTTGTCTAAGATCAAGTCACCTTGATCGCTCATGCATTGAATGTCATCTTTCAATGCCCAGCAGTAATCCGTGTCATGACCACACAACTCGTGATAGTCACAAAAGCAGTCCAGCCTAAAGTTTTTCGGGACTGGGGGTTCATTCGGCAGGGCCAAGGAGGGATTCTTGAGAAATTCATAATGCCATCTATGGCGCTTCAGACCCTCCTCAGATACCCTCTTATGTTGAATATGGCCAGTTCCCAGCAATTACTTTAGAAGTTCTAAAGGCTTTACAGGTAGAGCCACATATTTTGAACGGTCTTTACACTCAAAATTAGGCTTTGGCTGTTTAGGTGCTTCAGGGGCGGATGGCATTTCTTGATCGACACTATTTGAGCTGGTTGTGGGTTTAGCAGACTCTACAGATATTTTTTTGTTATTAGTTTTTTTCTTGGCCCCCTCGGAAACTGCTGCTACTATCGTTGTCGCAGCCTTGCCTTTGTCTTTACCCTTGCTATGGGCATTTTTGTAGACCACATACACTGGGTCCTTACTAGCCTCTATCGCATCTTGGATGCTCTTAGTTTGAGCAAAGGCTTGGCTGAGGGAGTGGGAAGCGAGATAATATAACTTAGACTTGATAAAGTCGTTAACTACCCCCTTGAAGATTGCTGACAGATGGGCCTCTGCAATGGGTTCGTAGATTTCATTCAAGGTGGCGCTCCATCGTTGTATAAAATTTTGAATCGACTCGAGTGGGTCTTGCTTAACTCCCATGAGCTGATCCAGCATGACTTCCAGCTTCAGGTTGTACTTGAAACGGATCACAAATTGAGTTAACAGCTCTTCCAAAGTTAAGATGGAAGAACATGGGACTGCTCGATACCAGTCCAAAGCTTTACCCGTTAGGGACATAGCAAAGACACGAATAATGGTATGTGCCCATTATTGCAATAACAACGACTTTGACCTGAAAGTGATTAGATGAGCATTAGGATCGCCTTTCCCATTGTATTTTGTAAAATGGGGAAGCGACATCCTAGGAGGTAACGACAAAATAGGTACCACCAGACTGATAAGATCGTCATGGTAAAAATCCATGACCTGCACTGTGTCGGAACTAGTAGCCTTGAGGCGCTTAACTTCCTTAGTAAGGGTATGAATAAGTAGGAAGACTTGATCTAGACCCGTAGACGATGAGGTCATTGGTGGAATGGCAAGAGGAGCCACATGGGGTGGCGGAATGGGGGGGGCAACTTGGCCGATGTGCGATGCTATTGAAACTATCCCTACAAGCGGTGCCACTTGTGGCATCCACCACCCGATAGGTGGCACAGACGACCATGGGATACGCTGTTTGTGTGGCTGGGGGCACAGACAATGACCCTGTAGTGGGGTTTAGCGCCTGTAGGACCTGGTTTTGATGATGAGAGAGATGGGACATCTATGTAGGATGCGCAACAAGGGACATGTTTGGAACCCACCATGTTGTAGTGGCAGGTCCTGTCGTGTGAGTTGGGATGAATGTGGGTGCTGTATGTAATTGCGAAGTGGGTAGTGCGTGTACATGTGGTGACGTGGGCATAGGTGTACGATGAGATGGGTTAGCTAAGTGTAGTTGAGAAATGGTTTGTAAAGGGACACCACCCTGGAGGGTAGGTGGAGAGAAAAAATGCAGCTAAGGTGAGTGCGGGACTCGGTTGACGTTAGATAATGTTAAGGACGTGGTGACCATGAACAACGGATTTATGCGGGACGTCGTGGAGGGAGGGGCCATAGCCAAATCAGCATGATTGCCTCCCTCAGAGCAGGAATCTAGATTATCTTGTCTGTCGTGAAGAGTTTCATTACGGAACAACTCCTCTCATTGTTCCGCTGATGTCTTAGCCATTAACATTTGATCTAAGATCCATTGTTGTTGATCTGTCAGGGGTACAGTGGCGTTTGGCGAAGGAATAAATTCCTTCCCATTGCAGTACATGAACTCGTATTCTCATTTCTTCTTGAGTTCTTGCAGATACATGGGTAAACCTGCTGTAAGTTTGGCATAGAGGAAGTTGTAGTGCTCCCTGCATTGAGCATGTCCCTCAGGCTCTCTATTTTGGAGCCTAAGGGATCGGCATGGTCGCACCGGACTAGTTGGTGGCTCGACCACAGGAGGCGTAACTTGCAGAGTCCACGGATTCTCGAGGTTGGCAGTGTCAATAGCGGTGGTTGGTGCAGCCACTCTCTACGTAGTTTGAGAGTAAATGGCAAGGATAAGGATCACAAGGGAAAAGGCAAGGTAAGGAAAAGTAAGGCAAAAATGGGCTTTCTACCTTGTAGGATTCCAAAGGAATCGTTGAAGCGACCGATCTGCACCACACAATCTCATAAACAACCACGAAGGTATTACGTTTACATCGATCGAAAATGGGTACAAAAAGCTTACAGGACTACCCACAAAATGTGGATCAGAGGTTCAGGCCCTCCTTCTAGTGCCAGAAAATTGTAATGACGGAAAACGTTGGTCGCTGGAAATATCGAGCGAAGTTCCATGTACACAGTTCCAACCTTAGATCCGTGGGAGGGCCATGCTAGAGAAAACAAATCTAAGGTGCCCTGAATGATCTTGTCGATTAGACAGGGACTTACTTAATTAGTAAAATTTTGATAATAACTGGACGACAAGATGGCAATTTCTGTAAGGAGATGTGATATCATCAATATCGAAGGTAATGAGAGTGATGTAAACGATTCGAAGCGATTACAAAATCTAAGTAGATAAGATGTAATAGGTTGGATTTAAAGAGTGTGCAATCCCAAGATATGGAATTTAGCTTATAAACAAAATATGTTGGATACAAAAATTACAAGCAGGCTTCGGTTTAGACGAAGCACATGTCAAAAAATAGGAAAGCTATTCAAAGATGAAATAGGCAAAGGCCAATCTACCTTGTTCTAGCCAATCTAAGCACAAGGAGGTCAGACTCGAAGCAGAATGTCTACTAATTGGCAATTTCTGATTGAGAACTCTTGTTAGTCACCTTCGATGTTCTCGTAGCTGCTGATTCTGTCTCATTCTCTTGTCAATCTTTGCCAAAAGTTGTCAACAATTGCCAATGGAAAAGAATTGCACAAGGAGAAAATTTACCAACAGAGAGAAAATTTTTCCAACCCTTTGATCATTGTCAATTAGAGTATTTATAAGGTTAGAGTTAGGAGAAAAATGTGGTTTAGATGACGCATGTCTTGAACCTACAAAATGCCGTTGACTTGATGCATTTGTGTTTGAAGCTTGCGGAGCTAAGCTGCATTACGCTCTAGCACGTAATGTGTCGTAATCTACCTTTGCTGGAACCTTGGCAATAAAATTTTTTGCAGTTATGCTGTAATACGCTGGAGAGTGTATTGTGACATAAAAACTGCTAATGCCTGAGTTTTGTTATCTCCATGGTTGCAACTAAATCAATTATCTACTTGCTTTACGCTGCGTTATGCTACATTACGCTGCATAGCGTAACTCGTCGTAACATAGCGAACTTGAGCCTTGAGATTTTGTTGAACCATTAAGGTCTCAAATTTTTCTCCCTCTGTTGTTGCGACTAGATGGAAGATCTTATTGCATTACTCTGATTTGCGTAAGACAGCGTAACATGCGAAAAGTTAAGATTTTTGAAACATAGCTAACTTGCAAAGTTGAAGGCTTGCCATTGCGCACCCTTGTCTTGTTCTGTCCTCTGGAGTATATTACACTGTGCTGCGTATTGTGGCATAACAAGCTCTAAGCTAGAAAGGGAACTTGCTGATGTCATAAATCCTTGCCTACGTCACAAGATTTTGCTGAACCGTTGAGGCCTCGAAATTCCATGGTGCTTCACTTCCCAAAGAATTTGGAATTAAGTCCTTTGTGGAACATGATTGAGATTGTAGTAAAGGACTCTATCACTAGGCTTGATAAACACTTGTCTAATTTTTGTGTCATGCCTACATTTGGAGTATTTCTTGTGAGCCTCATTACTGATTAAAGATATAAGTCAATTATCATCTAAAAGGTTAAGATTCATAAGACATTCTTTTTGAGCTAAGTTTAAATCTAGGTTAAGCATACTAGTAGTGGCTAAAGTTGTTAGATCTACTTGGATTAGTAGTGTAGAAAGTTTTCCATAAATTAGTTCATATGATGAATATCCAATAGGAAGTTTCCATGTGGATCTATATGCCCATATAGTTTCATTTAGCTTAATGCTCCAATCCTTTTTAAATTGACTAATAGCTTGAGTTAATATTCTTGTGAGTTCCCTATTGGTTACTTCTGCTTGACCATTTGCTTGGGAGTGATATGGTGTAGTTAATTTATGATTAACCTCAAGGCATTACATTAGTTTTTTAAATGTAGCTTTAGTGAAGTGGGTTCTGTTATTAGATATCAATAGTTTGGGTACTCCAAACAAATTCACCACATGTTGTTGGAAGAATTTAGCAACTATTGTAGTTGCACAATCCTTGACTACAACTGCTTTTTCCTACTTGGTCCAATAATCAACAATCACTATAACATATGATTTCCCATTGGACATGGGCATGATGGATCCCATAAAATAAATTATCAAAATATCAAAGGGCTCAAATGGCTATATCCATTATTATGAATCTTCATTTCTGGTTGTGAGCCCTCCATCACATTAACACCTCTTATAAGATTAGGTGAACTCATGTGCATCTCTAAATATGGTAGACTAGAAGTAGCCTACCATTATCAGTTTGAATGCCATCCTTCATCTTTCATAGTGATCACCACATGGTCCTTCATATGCATCTTATAAGGCTTTTTGCTGATCTTTCATAGGAACACACCATCTAACTAGCTTGTTAGTACAGATCTTGTAAAGGTTCCCATTGATTTCCATATACTATTTGACATAGTGGAGGAACTATTCTTTTTGTTTATTGTCTCACTCAACAGGAATTTTTTGTGTAGTGATATAGGTTACATAATTAGAGATCCATAATTTCTCTATTGAGACTATAGCCATTGCTGTTCTTATGAACAGATCTTCATCAAAAAATTGTTCTAATAATGGTTCATTATTGTATTGTGGTTCCCATCTAAGTCTAGATAGATGGTTAGCTACGACATTTTCGATTCCTTTTTATTGATCATGGGGATGTCAAATTCTTGAACTATCACAAGTCATCTTATCATCATTGGACTAACTTTTGGTTTATGCATTAGAAATCTAATAGCACTATGATTTGTGTGGACATATATCAAATACTCAAGCACATAATGTCTACATTTCTCAAGTGCATACACCACAACCATAAGCTGCTTTTTTGTAGTGGTGTAATTAAGTGGTGCCTTGGTGATGCTTCAACTACTGTAGTGTATGTAATAGGATCATGTTTGATCATCGAGTTGAGTGAGTACTACTCCTAGTGCATAGTTTGAAGCCTTTATCATAATGTGAAAAGGTTTGGACCAATTTGGAGCTCAAAGGATTGGTGTTTCGATTAGTTTCTCTTTTAATGTCTCGAATGCCTTCTCACATAGTTCTATCTAGTGGAATGCACATCTTTCTATCCATAAAGACTTGAATCCCATTGTCATTTTGCTTTTGGAAGATGCTGAGTACAAGTATTTGATTTAAAATCTAGCCCATATGTAGAGAAGTTATCCATAAAGACTTGAATCCCATTGTCATTTTGCTTTTGGAAGATGCTGAGTACAAGTCTTTGAAATATAGCATGTGCATTACATAAGCTAAAGGGCATTTTCTTGTATGCAAACGTTCCTCATGACTAGTGAATGCAATCTTTTCTTGGTCTTCTAGTGCAATGTAGATTTGATGATACCCACTATATTTGTTGATGGTCCTTGATCAAGGAATTTTAATCCCATGACAATTAGGAATCCTGTCAAGTTTTTGCAAATTATTTGATTAAGTAGGGTAGGCTGAACAGTAGGTCTTTTGAAATCCCATATACTTGTCTACAACGCATAGACACATTCAACAATGACATTCACGAAAGAATGGAATTCATTTATAGGTAAGTGGATTTTGGTTTTGTTCCTTTTATACTCATGATGCTTGACCATTTTTAATAGAGAAAATTTTAGCTTGATATGTTAGATATCATAGTTGAAAATCAATTTAGGAAACCTGAACTTGGACATGCTTCATTACTAAGATTATTTGTTTTCAGTAAACAAAGGTGAAGCAGGTAACAGATTACAATTATTTTTCTTTTAACTTATAGAAAAATTGGTTTTATCCTCCCAATATTAGCAAATAATTATGAGATCTACTTAATATGTTTGAACAAGTCCAAAAAACCTTGCTACATAGCATTATTATTAAGTTTAAGCTAAAAAATTATTGTAATTACGAATTATGTTGTTTTTGAACTTCTTTGATAAGGTAATGTTGATGTGTAAATTTTGGACATGCGAACACCTGTGAAAACTCATTTTAGGAGACTATAGCCTAGGGCACCTCCCGTATGGGTATGGAAACCCAGGAATAGTCTCAGCTGGAAAGGGCCATGTGACAATAATAATAATAATAATGAAGCTTAACTATTTCAAAGTAATCTGGAATTAAAATGCTTATACAATTTAAACTACATCAGAAAAGGGCACATCGTTGGCAGTAGACGCAGTTGCCAAATTTTAACAAGCAGATTGCATGTAAGCATAAAATTATACTTACTACTGTGCTGTAAATGCAAACAAGAAAACTATACTTATAAGGACAACACAACGAAACAGAACAATGCAACAGGGACCATAGGGAGTTTCCCGATTGAAAACGGTTTACAAGTTGAAAATTGCAATATATTAGTATCTAAGGATTTGTGGATCTGAAAGAAGAAAAAAACAAAGGAATGCTACTACTTTGAATTATAAAACAATGAAAGTTTAAGCATTTAAAAACAAAGGTTTAAAATTGGTGCATATAGTGATATACGGCACAATGTACCGGTAACATGTTTGGAAATGCTAAAAATATTAAATATCTGTAATTGAAAATGCCAAACGTTTTTTATATTGATGTATGTTGCTGAGATGCAGGTGTGGTTGTAGCTGTCCGTCACGTTATTCGTGATCACAGGCGTCTACTGTTACCCCAGCATCCAGAAAGAAGGCCACTGTTTGTAGGTGCGTTGCTGTCAGATGTGCACCGCTCACAACAACAAGAGGCAAACAGAAGAACAAAATAAAACAGTGGCTGCTAATGGACATGCACTGCCAGCCGCTACCATTTCAAAAAGAAAGATTGCCCACCAGTCCCTCCTCTTGTTGCCAATTCCTGCCCCTCTTTATAATGGCCCTGCGGAAGAAACCCTAACCCTAAACCACCAACTACGTTTGCCATGTCAACCGCAACACGGTAAAAATGAAATAAGAAAATGAGCAAAAAAAAAATAATCCTTAAGTTTTATGGTTTATGTCAAGATTGTTTTTTATTTTTATTTTTGATTTTTTTGATTTTTTGTGATATTAAACTTGTTTAAACATGGCTCCAAGCAAGCATGGGAGGGTTGTCATCTAACACTTACCTATATTTATGGTGGTACTTTTCTTAATTATTTGATGCTTAAATTTAGTAATGCTCGGATTATAAATAAAATAAAGTACTAGTTACTGTTGGTCAAGGCCCTATGCCTAGCATGGATGAGGTTGGCCTCAACACTTAGCCCCCAAACTACAGATTGCATACAAGTGCAAGGACCATAAACTTTTGAATGAGAATGCAACGGATGGGGAAACAAAACAACATGAAACTAGAAATGCAAACTTGAAAGTAAACTATAATGTTCTAAACATTATCAAAATAACCAAATAATCGAAAGAGACACCGAAATAGGCCATCCAAACAACCATTAAAATCTAAATATATAAGTTATTGTTATTTTAACTAAGATCTATAGATATATATGTGTAATTATATATATATATATGTAGATATATGCTTAAGCTCTCATTTTCAATATTCTCACAAAGTAATAGTAAAAGTATGCAGACTATTTTGAGCAAGCGACTTATACAAAACTTAATGAGGAGGATGAGCTAAAGCTCATGTTAGATCATAGTAAGCCACAACTTTCATATTTTTCCTTGGTTTTTTTTTTGAAAAAAAAAACTTAAATTTAAAAGGGAAAACAAAGGTTAAGGTGAAGATTGTTGCCGGACCCCATCACACTCAAGAACTTATTACATTGCCAATGAACATGGTCCTCATTTTTTTATTTTATTTTTTTTAAAAGGAAACTTTGCTCATGGTGTACTTCATTCTTGAGGTAGGAATTCCAACACAAGTCTAGCCGATTAACTACACTGCCAAAGAGCATGATCCTTTTGGAAAATTTTCCCATGGTGTAATTCAACCCTCGTGTATGTGCCTTTGATTGGNGATTTTATAGCATTATATGATAGTAATAGTAAATTATATTAGACCTACATTATTTTCCAATGGTGTTAAGATGACCCAATATCAAGTAAATCAAATGAAAAATGATTATTAAAATCATAAGAAGAACACAATAATCAAAACAATATGCTANCTGGTAGATTCTTAGTTGCATGTTTTCTTCCCCTTTTTCATTGCATTTCATATGTATATTATTGTGTTTCCATATTTTGCTTGCATTTCCATCATTTCTTTCTTAGCATATTGTTTTGATTATTGTGTTCTTCATATGATTTTAATAATCATTT
>MNCI01008129.1:112005-138317 GCA_015680685.1 Gnetum montanum | reverse complement strand
GGAGAAACAACTTGAGGCATAACATTAGACATTTGAAAAGTTGGTAGGAGTGGGTTTGATTGCATAGGGTTACTAACACTCATCATCCCAAATTGGGTTTGGATGCTGTTCATAAGGGTTATTTGCTCTAATTCCATAGCTTTTGACATTGCACTTTGTATTTCTGTTATGTTGGGATTAGATTTGATAGCATAAGCGAAGAATGGATCAATGGTAGAGAGATAGAAGTTAAGGATACCATCTGGTTGTGGTCGCATATCATTTGGCACATAGGCAAATTTGATGAAGAAATCTAAGGTTATAATCCCTAACATTTTCCCTATGTAGCTTTCTTAGGTTGGTAAAGTTGCTTGATGCAATAGCAGGGCTATTAAATTTTTTAAATTGATTCAAAAACTTATTTTTAAATTCTTGTCATGTGTTAATAGAGGCATTAGGAAGCATTAAAAACCATTAGGTTGCTTAGGTCTTAAATGTTGTTACAAACACTCTACATGCTACATCATTATGTATAATGTTGTGGATTCCTAATAAGGTTTCAAAACATTGTATGTATTGGCGGGCATTATTCGTAGGGGTTGTAGGATCGAAGAACAAATTTATGTTTTGAAGGGATTTTGGTATGTCATGATAGTTATTAAAATTAAAAGGGTTTCTTACAAATGGAGCCGAGGATTGATGGGCTGCCATCTTAGTCCGAGGTTTCTTAGGAATTGAACTTGGAAAAAGTAAAGCTTGTTGTTTTCTCAAAGTAAATTGATGAGTAGCTAATTAACTAGGGGTAGGAGTATGAGTTCTTTGTTGAGATGTTTTGTAAAAAGAGTCACTCATAAAATGAAAAATAATAGAAAAATGTAAAATGCTAATAAACTCTGCAAATTAAAGAAAATGGAAAAAACAGTTGAATGCTACATTTTTATTTTTTATTCTTTTATTTTGTAAAAATAAAATTGAAATTACAAAATTTCAGAAAAGTAAATTGAAAGTAAAATAATTTAAATCACCTTAATTAAATTTCAGAAAAATAAATTAAAAAAAGAATTGCTAAAATATAAATTTGGAGATTTGAAAATGAAACTAAAATAGAGCAATAAAACTGAAAATAGGGAGGCAAAAATAAAATAAACAATAAAAAAAATGATAATAATTTATAAAAAAAAACATAAAAGGAAAATAAAGAAAAGGTTGAGAAATTGCCCTCCTTCTAGTGCCAAAAAGGTGTTGATGTGTAAATTTTGGATATGCGAACACTTGTGAAAACTGGTTTTAGGAGACTATAGCCTAGGGTGCCTCCCATATGGGTACAGAAACCCAGAAATAGTCTCAGCTGAAAAGGGCCATGTGAAAATAATAATAATAATAATGAAGCTTAACTATTTCAAAGTAATCTGGAATTAAAATGCTTATACAATTTAAACTACATCAGAAAAGGTTGGTCAATGGCGATGATGTTGTCACTGAGGATGAAACATCTTTGGCAGTGTTACCATAGATAGAAACTTATACTTGCTACTATGCTGTAAATGTAGATAAGAAAACTATACTTATAAGGGCAACATAACGAAACAAAACAATGCAACAGGGACTATAAGGAGTTTCCCGATTGAAAACGGTTTACAAGTTGAAAATTGCAATATATTAGTATCTAAGGATTTGTGGATCTAAAAGTATAAAAAAAACAAAGGAATGCTACTGCTTTGAATTATAAAACAATGAAAGTTTAAGTATTTAAAAAAAAGGTTTAAAATTGGTGCATAAAGTGATATATGGCACAATGTACCGGTAACATGTTTGGAAATGCTAAAAATATTAAATATCTGTAATTGAAAATGCCAAATGTTTTTGATATTGTTGTATGTCGCTGAGATGCGGGTGTGGTTGCAGCTATCCGTCACGTTATTCGTGATCACAGGCGTCTGCCGTTACCCCAGCGTCCAGAGAGAAGACCACCGTCTGCAAGTGTGTTGTTGTCAGATGTGTGTCGCTCACAACAACAAGAGGCAAACGGAAGAACAAAATAAAACAACAGCTGCTAATGGACATGCGTTGCCAGCCGCTACCCGCTACTGTTTCAAAAAGAAAGATTGGTCACCAATCCCTCCTCTTGTTGCCAATTTCTGCCCCTCTTTATAACGACCTTGCGAAAGAAACCCTAACCCTAAACCACCAACTGCCTTTGCCATGTCAACCGCAACGCTGTAAAACTAAAATAAGAAAATGAGCAAAAAAAAAAAAATAAGCCTTAAGTTTTATGGTTTATGTCGAGATTGTTTTTTATTTTTATTTTTTATTTTTTTGATTTTTTGTGATATTAAACTTGTTCAAACATGGCTCCAAGCAAGCATGGGAGGGTTGTCATCTAACAATTACCTATATTTATGATGGTACTTTTCTTAATTATCTTATGCTTAAATTTAGTAATGCTCGGATTATAAATAAAATAAAGTACTAGTTACTGTTGGTCAAGGCCCTATGGTTAGCATGGGTGAGGTTGGCCTCGATAGGTATGTGTTGATACCAACACGCCCATGCTTGCTTGGGCATGGGGCCTTTGTTTATTTTATTTTTTTTAAAAAAAGAAAGAAGAATAAAAAATAAAAAAAGTAAAAAATAAAGAAAAAGATAGGTTACCTTAACCCTAAAATTGGCTATAAAAAGCCATCAAGGTGATGGAGTTGTAAAGAGGAGAGAGGAGGAGAAGTCAGGCTAGGAAGCCCTAGCCCAATGAGGCCAAGGCCATGAACCCATGGACAGAACCTCCTCTCTCCCTAGGTGGTTGCCAATGGTTTCTCTTTCTTTCTTTTTTTCCAGTAATAGGCAATTTGGGCAGTTGGACGTCGGCAGATTTTCTTTTATTTTCTGAGCAATTTCGGCAGTTGGACGTCAACAGATTTTCTTTTATTTTTTGAGCAATTTGGGCGGTTGGACGTCAGCAGATTTTCTTTTATTTTCTGAGCAATTTGGACGGTTGGACGTCGACAGATTTTCTTTTATTTTCAGCAGACGGCATGTGGTTCTTTCTATCTTCTTTTATTTCAGCAAATGACAAGTGGTTCTTTCTATCTTCTTTTATTTCAGCAAATGGCAAGTGGTGATGTTAGATTTATATTTATGCAGTTGGCGGTTCGCAGGGCATTGATGATGTTTGATCGCAACTACACATGATTCTTGCGGCAACATAACCATGCATCCTGTCGATGGATCTTCTCTTCATCTTCTTTTATTTCAGTAAAAGGCATGTGGTGGTGGTGGATTTATATTTATGCAGTTGGTGGTTCGCAGGGCATTGGTGATGTTCGATCACATATACACATGATTTTTGCAGCAACAAAACCATGTATCTTGTCGATGGTTCCTGTTTCTCTCTTCTTTAGTTTTTCTTTTCATGCTTTATTTCTCTCTATGTTTTCTCTCTCTCTCTCTATCACTTGGTCACATGGTTCTCTCCAGCTGATACTATTCCTGGGTTTCCGTACTCATACGGGAGGCGCCCTAGGCAATAGTCTCCTCAAACGAGTTTTTCCGGTGTTGGCATGACCAAAATTTATGCATCAACAATATGTTGCTAGAATAATTTCAATCAAGTCGAATCGGTTAAATCAGAACCTCCATGAATGCTGAACACTTGAATTTACAGATAGTAAATAAGACTTCAATATTGCAAGGACCTCATCGGTCACGCTTACACATTATAGATACTTCCAATTTAAAGGGAGCAAGATATTGAACAAATAAGAGCTTTTGCAAAGCCTGTAACAGCTTGGAAACATAGAAGAACCGGCAAGTTGCATAAGGGCTGTTGATAAATTCAAATACTTATCAGGTGGCATAGACAACTCTGCAAGATCTGGTAAATTATTTCCTAAAAAATGCAGATTCTGGAAATCTTCAAATTCGATGGAAAGCATGAGAAGCAGTACATTAATTAAAAAAAGTCACCAAGGAGGGAAACACACAAAATCAAAGTGCAAGGATAAGAAGAATGACTGAAAGACAGAGTGAACCCATAATAATGATATCTATCGTGGCTTCTCCATCATATCACAAACTATACTTTTTACAACGCAATCCCAAGTAGAAAATAGTGACCAAAATGCAAACTTCCCTGGTGTCTTCTATATCATAAAACGATGCTGCCGTAGAGTGATATAGCCTACGAATTTGTTAACAATAAAATCAATAAAACGGTAAAAGAAACCCAGCATGCTGAACAGCCTGATCGATGAATATGGAACTGATAGATGATTTGAGGTAGAATTTTTTTTTAAAGTCCTCATAATACAATTATTCTTTGTTTTTCTTAGCCGTCATGAGGTGTAGTTGGTGATCTGATCATCACTGGGCCATGGGATAGGGAAGTCTCGTAGCTCTCACACTCTAACGCTTCCAATGCCACCATGGCTACGTTTTTCTCAGCCTGCTTCTTCATTTTGGCAACATCCTCCATGAACATTTGCTCGCCAGCTTTAACTGTATACATAAACGTGGGCAGATGCCCTGGTCCAGACACTGTGGTAGCATAAATTGTTGGCGGCATCCCTGCGTTGATCACCATCTCCTGAAAAAAGTTCTTGCTCATACCTATAGTCATCTCCAGGGGCTTCCTTCACGTGTTGTAGTGTGCTGAAAAACAGCGGACGAGACTTCTAAGCAGTTCCTCTGTGCCAACTCCTGCAACTGATTTTTAAACATACTGATAACAAATGAGATCGTTAAGAGATGCGGATAAGAGGGATTATGATTAGAAGAGAATGCTTTACGGAAAGCATTCCTTCTTTTCCGGCCTTAAAATAATTTGAAAATCTTGCCTATTGCCTTTACCTTTCCGCCTCCCCTTTTCCTGCAGCCGTTGTTCAGGCATTTAGCCCAGAATTTTCCAATAAAGGATTAAAGAAACTTCCCATGATTAGTCAGTCTCTCTCTGACGCTTGCCGTTTTCTTTTGACTGGCCATGTACGCGGTAGATAACAACGGAGGCGGCTATATGGTCGGCGCTTGAATTCCTGAAAGCTCGCCCTGATGTTAGTCCTGAAAACGGAAAATTTGCTTAACGTCTTGTTCAGCTGCTTGGCTGAACCGCAATCCATGCTGCAGTTCCCCTGCACTCAAATCATTCGGAACGACAGTTTCTCCATTGATGATATTGCCATATCACAGGCTTTCCGTATTGCACTCATTTGCATATGAGGAAATATGCACTGTTTGTCTGTTTCAAATGCTCAAGTGTTAGCGAGTTGCAGGCAGCTGCAGGGCCATTAGAAACATGGCCTTAATACTTGTCACGATGGGAGAAATGCATTAGTGTTGATCAGGGTGGTGCTCTTGCTCACGGTGCCGAGCCTGGTTTTATGTTTTTGGTGGCATGGCTGCCTCCGCTGGCAGATTGGTCCCTAGTCTTAGGACCTCCCCGGCCTCCTCATCGTGCTACAGATGCAACAGTGTTATGAGATGGGTGGTTTCGTCCGCGTTGCAGCGGGCGACAATGTTACAGGCGTTACGATGTTTTGTGTATTGTCGTCCAGCTATCCGCGGACTCGCCTGGCGCGCTGGTAGTTGGCATGGTGGGTGGCTAGGTGGGTTTGGGTGTCAATGTTGCCTGTATTGCAAGATGACAAGGTTGCAAAAGCAGCATGGCTAGGTGGGTTTGGGTGTCAATGTTGCCTGTATTGCAAGATGACAAGGTTGCAAAAGCAGCATCATCGTTATAGCGCTTGGTGGGAGATGTCCGTTTGTGGCTACCGGTGAAAAGGAAACCCTTTCTGAAATTTGGTAGTAGAACCAGTCTTTGTGGAGCTTCTAGAAGACGTTCACAGGGGACCGACAAGTGGATTCAAGAACCAGAGGTGTAGACTTGTTGGAGGAGGTGTGGTTACTAGAAGCACTGGCACCACCAGAGGCTATACTTTACCTGATCAAACCAGGGCTCTAGGTTTAGCTAAGTCTTTGTTGAAATACTTGTTATTTGATAATCTTTAGCTTGTATTTTTAGTTAGTTAAATGAGATGCTATTTTACTTTCCTTTTTAAGTTTAAGAACTGATAGTTAATTTGTTTATGTTCCTTTGTCAAAATTATCGACATTATTTTATCTATTTAAATGTCATGTTGCCCTTTCTAGTTGAGACTATTTCCAGGTTTCCATACTCCATACCCATATGAGAGGCACCTTAAATAACAATCTCTTCAAGCGAGTTTTGTGGATGTTGCTGTGATGAAAATTATTGCATCAACATCCTTTCTAGCACTAGAAGGAGGGCTTGTTTTTACTTCTCTACCTTTGTTTTGGGTTTCCACTTTTCTGTTCTCATTACTATTTTTGTTCTTAGTGGCTTATTTATAGTTCTTGAAAATTTGTCTTATTTTTGTTTCTAAAAATTTCTATTTTTCCCAGTTTTTGAAAACCTTTATTTTTTTGTTTCTATTATTGTTTTTGTTTTTGTTTCTCAAGAAATTTTTATTTTTAGACTTTTCAAAACTTTTGTTTTATTTTACCTAAACCCTCATTGCCCTATTTCTGATCTTGTTCTTGTTGACAATCATCAATTTTTTAGTTTTACTAACCTATTCCAATTTCATTTCCTAAGCCCTCATCTTTCCTAGTCTTGTTTACAAGTTTATATTTTAGTGGTCCCTACCCTAGTCCTAACTTTAGCAAGATGGTCCTCCCATTAATTATATCATTATGTTTGAGTTTACTTTTCTGGAATTTTGCTTTTATTGCTTTTCTTTTAAATTATATATATAGAAATCTCAGTTTTTCTTTCAAAAAAAATATAATAATATATTTTCATATTTTTCTTTAAACTTTACAGTTTGCTAGTAATTTTCAGCCAACATTTTATTTTTAAGTTTTTCATTTTATGAGTGAGTTTTCCCATAGAGCATCCCAACAAAGACCATTTACTCCTGCCCATAATTGACGAACTACATGTCATTTCACTTTAAGAAAATGAGTTTCACATTTTTCAAACTCTATTCTTAGAAGAATTCAAACTAGGATGGTGGCCAATCCACCCCGACCCCATTGGTTAGCAATCCCTTTAATTTTACAAATTATCACAATATTCCAAAACTGCTTCAAAATGTTAATTTATTCTTTGACCCTAAAATTCTCATAAAGATGCTTAACAATATTTAGAATGCTTTGAGACATTGGTAGGCATCTACAACATCACTAAAAATGACATAGCATGTAGAGTCTTTGTGACAATATTTAGAAGCAAAGCCACACAATGGTTTTTAATGCTCCCTAATGCATCTATTAATTCATGGCTAGACATTAAAAATAAATTTTTACTTTAATTTGATAAGTTCACTAGTTTTGCATTAGTGTCAAGTAATTTTACAAATGTCAAAAAACTACCTAGGGAGAATATTCGTGACTATGATTTAAGATTTTTCTATCAACTAGCTTATGTGCCAAATGAGATGCATCCACAACCTAGTGGCATCCTCAATTTTTACTTGTCCACCATTGATCCATTCTTTGCCTATGCCATCAAATCCAATCGTAACATAATAGAATTACAAAGAGCGATGGCTAAAGCTATTGAACTAGAGGAACTTACTTTAATGAATAGCATTCAAACTCAATTTGGGATGATGAGTATTAGAAATCCTATATAGACTACCCCTTTGCCAACACAAGCTTTTCCAATGAATAATACTGTGTTAAACCCCTACTCCCCTTCAAATAACTCAACCTACAAGCAACTATTTTCAAAGCCCAACATCTTCTTCATTTTTACCATCAAATACTAGTTTGAATGATGATTAATCAAAAGCTTTAATCTAATTCTTTATAAACCCAAGTGGAATATCTAATCCTAGTGAATCTACTAGTCAAAATGAAAATCAGATGATCCAAATATTAACTTCCTTTTTAAAAATTTCAAATGAAGTAGTCGAACTAAAGCGAAACAATAACAAAGTTCCTATATAATGTAAAAAATCAAGTACATCAATCAATGATGATTATTGTTGTCTTCATAACACTAGGCAACATTCTAGAAAAAGTTGTTCTCAATTTTTATCACTATATGGTTACAATGCCCAAAATCAACAAAATGGAAAAATTCCAGTTATGGTCCTTAATGTATGATGAGTGGTGAGGTACCCCTACACTCAACCATACAAATACGAGTGTTACATGCATGATCCGGTCGAACTCCAAGGACTAAGTGCTTACGCGCCTTATGGAACGCTTAAGGTTAATCAACNACACATGCTCGAAGCGGTCGTACTAAATGCACTTAGCTAGGAGAGTTAAGGGTTGAGAGAGATTAATTATCTAAGAAAGCATTTAAACATTTAACAGTAATTAAATCCTATTTAGCTTAGTCCATATGCTGCAAGGTTTATCAGAAAGTTTGTCTTTATTGCCGTACACAAATGTTGTGCTCAGGTACAAATTGCTCAAATAAAGATCCGTTCACTTTAAAACTCCTACTGCAGGCACATGGAAATTATTCTAACTCTAAAATGGTAAAACTGCTATACTTTGGCTAAGGGTCTAGATCTAGATGTAGAAACAAGGGAAGTTCACGTCTTATTTAGAGAGTCGAGAATAAGGGCGAGGGCATTCTAGAGAATCACAGCATAGAAGGGAAAGTAGGGAATCGCGTAGACATCATAGACGCTATGAGAGAAATAACCATAAAGAACCCCTACTGGAAACCCGAAGTATGTTAGACATCATGGAGGCTGTTAGAATACCTACAAGGCACCAGAAAGATAGCAGGATCAAGAGACTAGACAAGAATAATATCCCACAATTTGAGGGGGGATACAACACTGATCCTCAGAACCATCTATAGGAATTTCACGATGCTTGTGCCTTGCAGAACATTGAAAATGAGTGGCAGAAATTAAATTTGTTCCTAAGGAAACTCATAAAAGAAGCGGAAAGGTGGTACCAGTCCGTAGAACTGGAATCCATTCGAAGGTGGAGTACGATGCTAGAACTGTTTAATGATAAATATCAAACGTACTCCTCGGTGTCCAACTTGCAAATATAGATCCAAGGATGGAAGTAGGGAAATCACGAACCCTTGGATGTTGCCATGGGTAGATATTATGCACTGTTACATCATTTCCTGGGCCATGGTTATGCACAACAGGATCAACTACATCATCTCGTAGATGGGCTTAGGCATGAAACTAGGAAAACCCTTGGAACATATGCCCAAGGGAGATTATCAAAGCTTAGGTCCCATGAGGTTCATAGATTGTTGGAGCAAGTAGCTAAGGAAGAAGGGGAGCTATGTAAGAGAGAAAGCACTCTTACGTAGCTTCCCATCTCACAACTGTGATTCTTCCCTTCAAAAAAGTGGAGTGAGATTCTGTGAGGAGGAAGAGTCACCACTTGAAGAGTTGGTGAATAGAAAAACCTTGCTGCTTCAAAAATTAACGACAGAAGTGTTGGTTAAGGTAGATCAAATATGGGACTCCTTAGATAGTAGATTTAAAATTGTCCTTAAAATCGTAGAGGAGTCTAAGGATCAAAGTAGTGACTATGATAAAAAGAAGAAGAGAGATTTGGACCATGCACATAACAACGGTAAGGGTGAAATGATTATCACCGAAGAGGTTGTGGATTCCAATATGGACAATGACGGTGGATGTGAGATATGTCAGTATAACCATCCTAAGGGATGTTGCCCAATAATCTCACATCTACAAGAGTCTAGGGTGTATGCACTCAACCCAAGACTTAACAAACGGCAAGCACCCCAAAGGTTACCTTATCCCCAAGGTAATCCAAGACAGTTCCACCAACCCTTAACGTATTATCCAAGTGAAACTCCACCACAACCTATTGAGCAACACTAGCAGTGGCAATACCCACCGTCATGAGGGATGCCACCGCCAAGGCAACAATACCCTTACCGGAAACCAGATCCATATGGTTATTACATGCAACATCCTGTCTCTCCAAGTGACTCTGTCGGTCACGTAACCCCACAACTTCACTACCAAGATCAGGAGTATTATAGGACTCCTTCTTCTGGAAGAGACAACTCACAGGATATACCATCCTCTGAACCCATCTGCGACTCTCACACCGATAGCTCCACTACCACTCGTTCTAGCAATGTAAGGGAAAATCCCCACTTAGTTGCAACAACGTAATGCTATGAGAGCTGTGAACCTCCAACCCACTGCTGGTTCTAACAACTGTACAAAGAGAAGACCTTTCGTTAGAACCAACAATCCAAACAAGCTCTCACAACCACAAGCGGTTGAGCCTCTAAACGCCTCTCCATCAAATAGGCTTCGGAGCTCTCTTCAAACTAAAAACAGAGCTCAATGCACACGATTATGTTAATACATACTGTCATTGACTAAATCAAGGAGGGCCACCTTCCCAGGAAATTCTCTGACCCTAGAAGTCCCTTAATCTACCTCCAAGTCGCTGGGAATGAACCACATAAAGCTCTTCTTGACTTAGGTTCCGGAGTTAACTTAATATCCCAAGAAATGTATAAATCTTGGAACCTACCTCCACTAAAGAAGAGCAATATTTGCTTAGGGCTAGCTAACCAGTCCATCACTATTCCTTTGGGATTGGTGGAGGACGTTGTTACCATTATGTGTGGGTGGTCATACCCAGCTGATTTTCTAGTGATAGAAGTAAACAATGACAAATGGAACTTCCCAATAATAATGCGAAGGGCATGGATTAGCACCATAAATGCATGCCTATGAATTTGTGATCTTTCCATGGAAATATCTAAGGAAAATACTTATGGGAAGGTCAAGAAGAAGAAGGTTCCATGCATCACATATAGTGATACAGAGGGTGATGGCGTATAGGAATGTTTAGCATTTCCTGTATGCAATCGTTGTGCCCATGAAACTAACATACAAAAGTGCCTCTATGTAGCAACCACAAAACAAGAAAACACCTAGTGGTTGATAGCTAATCAAAAGAGCAACTCATCAATGTGCATGGGACTAACTGGGGGAACAACTTGCATCCACAACGAAAGCATAGATACACTGGAACATGAGTGTCGCCAACTTCCAACCCTTAACTTGAGAACATAAATGGGTGGAAGCTGGGAATTACTAGTCAATGTGCAATAGCCTAAACCTTACCATGAATCTAGAATGGACAATACACATACCACATCGGAGAATGGATGACCTCATGCATTATTTTGGATCTCTCCCTTTCAACTCAGTCATGGGGGAGATGGCCACCTATGCTGATCAATTGAGGCCCTCAGTTCCTTTTTAAATTTTTGTTTTACACATTTTTTTTTACAAATTTATTTAACCTTTCTCCTTTTTATTTTACAACATCGTTTATACTTTTTCTTTTATTTGTGTGTGTGTGTGTGTTATCCATTTTGTTAAGTTTTTCACCCAATGAGTGCTCCTGATGATGGTATGAACTGTATTCTATTGGTTGCTAATGTTTGGTTTTTACCTTTAAGTTATAATGTTGATACTAAGGTATGGTTCTTTTGATATAACAGGTAATAAGTCCACATCATCCATGCATCCATAAATTTCTATGGTCTCTATTGGCTTGGAACTATACAGTCCCTTTCTCAAAATAATAAGAAGTATCAATGAATCGATGACTGGGCATTTCTCAAACTAAGGAAGGACTCAAGAATTGAAAATGATGTAACTTTAAGGGGATTTGATGCATTTGTGTTGGTCATTCTCTTGGGTGATTGGATGTTTTCTTCTTGAGTTCTCTTACTGTTCCAACATTACCCCATTATTAGGAAGCTGAGCAAATAAAAATAATAAGTCTTTGCATGGTGTAGTTCTCATGCATAAAAAAATAGTGGGAATTCAAAGCAAACCCCTTAGATGAAATGATCATCTAGGCTATAAGCACTAGTTATGGGACTAAACAAATATGTTCCCTCTAACTAAGGCCCTTCCTTGCTTCCTACTTTCTCCTTTCTTGTTTTTTTGGAATGGTGGTGGCTCTTTGATGGAGGCATTTTTGTTACTTTAGGTGGATGAATTAGCCGAATGTATCAATGCAAATTCACTAGATGTGGTTTGTTTGAGGCTGGATTTGGAATGAGATCTACTAAGTCACATTAATTATTAACACATAAGGGGCTATACATCACCTTATTCTTCAGACTCCATTCCATTCTCTTCTTTCCATCGTTCTTCCTCCATTGTTCACCTCATTGTTAGTTATATCAGTAGTCTATATTTTGGTTGACGCATTATTTTCTTTTTGGTAAATTGTTGTGGTTAAGACTTTAACTTTTGCTTCCAAATGACATTTCCAGAGCCTACGGACTCTTTGAATGTGGGAATGTCAGGGCATTAAGGGCATGAGCCTACTTTAGGGAGGACCCACTGGCATTTCTATTTTGGGCATCAGTTAATTTCTTTCCCTTAAACATTTTTTGCAATCAATTTCTATTTTGTTCATTTCCATCTTTGACATCCATTTCATTGGCGTTACAGTTGTCTCTTTTTCTTCATCTTTCTTATTTCTTATCATTTTCCATTCTCTTACTACCAGAGGTTCACTCTTAGTCATGGGGGTATGATGAGCTGTGATATCACGTATGCGATATAACATCCCACCGCAAGTTCTATAAATAAGAGGCAGACTTCCCTTGTTTCTACATCTAGATCTAGACCCTTAGCCAAACTATAGCAGTTTTACCATTCCAGAGTTAGAATGTCAAGTGCTCGTACACCTTGTTGTTCTGGTACTCTCATAGTTGCTTATCATGGGATGAAACAATGTGATGTTACTAATCAGAGGAATGGACTTGGTCCTGATCTTGGAACGATAGGTTAATGACACATTAATCATGCTTTACACGTAAGATTCACTATGCCCTGGGTCAGTTACCTCATGTCCCAATCTCTACAATCCCTTCTATAGTCCATCTCATCTCGTTGTTCATGTAATTGTAGCTCGTGTCTCGTATAGCATAGAATTCTTACCTCATTCTAGTGGTATCTACATGTGTGTGTTTTGTGAAACTAGTATGGATTACATTTAACCCTTCTAGTGCCTACAGACATTTTAAGGTGTGGTTACGCAAGGGCATTATAGGTTGGAACCTGCTTTGGGGAGGATCCACTTGCGTGACTTTTGCAATTTGTACTTGTTGCATACCATAACATCATCTTATATCCTTTAAGTACTTCATTGCCAAATCTATTCTTTCCTTTGTCATCATTTTATCAAATGTTCCTCAAAACCAGGTTCGACATTAAAATTTTAGGACAACTTTCTTGAAAAAAATTTCTAACTCTAAAATCACACTATGCAAAGAATTCAACATTTATTAAAGGCAATGAGTAAGATATGAAATCATTGAACTTTTTTCAATAGCCTTACTAACAATTGATCTTTGTATGATTATAGATGGCCCCTAAAAGAAGACAACAAGGAGGACCTTCTCAAGGTGCTACCAAATGACCAGGGGGAGGCAGAGGTCAAGGACTTCATGCAGAACATGCAGAGCAGGAGACACAATCACTCAGCATCCATCATGGAACTCTTATTACTACATAATCTATCCAAGAAAAAAGTAGAAAGGTTAGGGAACAAGCCTATGAAAAGGAACGATGGTTGTTTGCGGCATAACATGTCAATGCTAATCAAGTGTTCCTACAATTGCCATGTTCATGGAAAATGCTGACTCCATCAAACATTGGAACATCAGCATGGATGGCTCAACCCTTGGATAGAAGAGTAGAAACTTCAAGAACTTCTTCAATGGTATCAATCTCAGAAGCTTGATCATGCAGGACAAAGGAGAGGCACCCATAGAGGATCCACCACTATTGGGAATCCCATGAGTTCCACAAGTTTTTTCTTTTGTATCTGTGTCCAAATTTTGTTTAATTCTCCACTGCGGCATGAATAAATTCCTAGTCAGTCAATAATCCCATACCTATCTGCTTTGTAATAAATTGAACTTATTCCTCACTTTCTCTGACTCAAGCACGAGTTGTTATTCAGTTGTGGGGGTATGATGAGTCATGGTCGGAGCCCTGTTATTGGAGCCCTGATACAAGATATGGTCTGTTAGGCCTAGTTATCGAAGCTATGATATCGCATCAGCCGCGATATTGCATACGCGATATCATGGCTTGCCTCAATTTCTATAAATAAGAGGTAGCTTTCCTTGTTCTAGGAGTTAGTTATCAGTTAGTTCTTAGTTTAAGTGTTTTCATTTCTTTCTCTCAACCCTTTTTCTCACAATGTATGCCCGAAGTGTGGTGATTGTAATTGTACGACATCCTTTATTCGAGTGTGACGTACTTGGACACGCACATGACCAAAAATAAAGATCAAGATTACTTCATCATTGCAGCATTCACTTTATTTATTTATTTATTTAATTATTATTTACTACTTTCTTAGTTAATCTCATCTCACCCTTAAACTCTTGTTAAATGCAAAATGAATACGACTTGATTATGAGCATTTAAGTGTGACTACTTGGTAACCCAGAAGTGTACCTAGGATTTGTGCTTGGTAATCCCAGTGGTAGTCATGCACGAAGTGCAAGATGTGTATGGATAATCAAGGAACAGATGCTCATCGCACTTAGGCTAGCTAGATTCTCTCTCACGCTTTCTCTCTTAGCTTAGTTAATATTATCTTCCATTGTCTTCAGGAGTAGTGTTAGCATAGGACCACATCATACACCTCACTCTGGACTAAACCATACATGAAAAAGCTAATACTAGTCTAGGTGGGAAGACAGTGAACTACGACCTAAGGCTAACTGTCTAGATTCCACAACTAGTCCATCTACGGAGTTCGACCGGATCGTGCGTGTAACACTCGTATTCATATGGTTAGTGTAGGGGTACCTTGCCACTCATCAATGTACCTCATGAAAGAGAAAATGAAGAGGTTACCTCATTTGAACTAGCCATGGTAAGTGATCCTAACCCACATAACACCCACTACCATAGACATAGTGACATCATGAACACTACTCAACAAAAAACTAAGAATAACTCTTATACTCCTCCCAACAAAATAGTTCCTAGTTAAAATAACACAAATAATCAAGTGGGACCATTCCAAGTAAATGTTCAACAATAATCAAACTCACTTTCTATACTTAGAAGAACTCCACCTCAATAGAAAGTTAAAGATGAACATAAATCTTATGATCTAGTTGAGGATTTGAAAAGAGTTAAAGCCAACATTTCAATATATGATCTTTTACATTTTAATGAAATGAAGGATGTTATTCAAACACTTAAAACCAATAAAGAAAAATCTCTAATAACTGAAAAACAAGTTCATTTTTCAGAAAGTCCTAATGCTCTATCAATAAAAATTCAAGTAATCTCATGTTAAACAAAAAAGATCAACCTCCTTTCCTAACAACTTTGATCATTTTAGGGAAGAATGTTCATAATTTCTTAATGGATTTTGATGCAACTATTAGCATCATATGACTAGAGGTGTGTAAAATGTTAGGAGCACAAATACTATCACAAGTAAGAAGTGTGATACAACTTAATGAATCTAATGTACATGTGGTAGGTTCATTAAAAGTAGTAAAAGTGCAACTTAAACAACAGCCTACTTTCACATGTTATATAGATATTTTAGTAGTTGACATGTCATCCACTTATTGTATGCTTCTATCTAGGACTTTTGAAGCCTAGTTTGGGGGCTTCTTTAGATTGAATGTTTCAAAATTGTTAATTCCTATTAATGGAAAATCTGAATATGTTGTTATACCAAGAGAACCATTTTATAAATAAGTGGTAACAACTTTTGATCAACAAAATCAATCTTTGGAAAATAAAAATACCAATCTTTTTGTTGCAGTTATTGAATTTGGACATGGTGAATATATCTTGAATGATGATGTAAGTGAAACTCTAGAAATAAATCCTTTTGCTTATACATATTCCACGCAATATTACCAAGCTTTTAGAGAATGTGAAGAAATTTATGAAGATACCTTACCTTATCATCAACACGATGGAAAAACATTTCTTTTTGATGATCCCCCACCATTAGGAAAGGACAAGGATATCAATGAGATTTTAACCAATAAAACATTACAAGATGAGCCAAATTTTGATGATGATCATTGTTAGATTGATTAAAGGGCTAATTTCTCAGATTTTATTAATTTAAATACTTGGATATTAAGAGTGGATAGTGCCTCTTTTAAGAAAGGAGGAGCTAGGATAATTCTCATACCTCCTAGTGAAGTTCCTATCCTTAAAGTCATTAATTTCACACAACCTATGACTAATAACATGGTTGAATATGAAGTGCTTATACATGGGATCAAGCTAGCTCAATATTATGACTTATCCAAATTCAAGATTTATAGTGACTCTCAACTAATAGTAAATCAAGTTAATATAATTTTTGATGATAAAAATACTACCATGAAAGCATATAAAGCTTATATTCTTGAACTTATTAAGGAATTTGAACACATGTCCATTGAACTTGTGCGAAGAGAAGAAAATTATGTCCTTGACACACTCACTCAAATGGCCACTATTTTAGATGTCCCTTTTAAAAAAAATCCTTAGGATTCAGAAATCATTATTGAAAAGGTTAAGTCTTATTCTATTCCAAATAATGTCTTTTCTTTTCAAGTATTTGATAAGGATTATCATATTTGTGAATTTTTATTTTCTAAGAATGAATTTAGTGATCAATGTGTTAAACTCTCTTAGATTAATGAAAAAGCTATATCAAAAGATGTCATATTTTAAAATATAGTCTCTCTTGAAATAGTAACTAGAGAAGCTTTATTTGATGAATTACATACCAAAACCAAAGAATTATTGATAAATAGTAATTAGCAAATATTAGCTAAAACAGAAACAATCCAAATTCAAAAGAAAGGACAACACTACCCAATTAAAATAGGAGCTTACTTACATGCAGATGAAAAACAAAATTGATTGAATTGTTACATGAATTTAATGATGTTTTAGCTTGGACTTATGAAGATCTTAAAAATTTTAATCCGTTAGTAATGACACATACTATTCCCCTTAAGGCAAAAATTAAACCATTTAGACAAAAAATCAAACCTGTAAATCCCAAGATTGAAACCTTGATGAAGGAAGAGATTGATAAACTTTTAGAATCTAAAATTATTTATCTTGTGAGACATTTGAGTTGGGTATTAGATTTTGTGCCCATTAGAAAAAAAAATTGGTAAGTTAAGGTTATGTATTTATTTTCACAACCTTAATAATTCTTGCATTAAGTATAATTATTCACTTCCTCTCATGGAGGAGCTTTTGGAAATAGTGAATGATGCACAAATGTATTCCTTTTTGGATGGATATTCAGAATATAATCAAATATTAGTAAAGCGGGGAACTTTTCAATTTGCTAAGATGCCTTTTGTTCTTATTGTTGGCACATTTGGCCATTCTATGGAATAGTAAGACTCATTTTGAACATTATTGTAAGAGTAGGAGAATGTGAATGTATTATTTCATATCATTGGTATGGAATCTAGGGGGTGGCCCAAAATGGAATATTGGTGTGGAAAACAAAGAATACTAGGAATAATCATGTTGCTACATACAATAGTCCAAAAATATATTTTTTTTAAAAAAAAAGGAGAGAGGATATACTACCGCAGCATCTTTTTAGTCTCTCAAGGAGGCGGTGATAAGGTTTGAAGGAATAAACAGTAAAATTTTTAATATGGAGAAACGTTAGTTCAAGCTTCAAAGGTTACCCAGGGTGAGAGTCATAGAAATGGAGAAGATATGAGTTGTAATCTCTGAAGAAGTGAAAACAGCGAAACCAAAAAAAAAATAGAGATCATTTCATAAATGATGCAGGCCTGCATTCTGAATTTTCTTCGTTGAAAACGCATTCAAATCACAACCCTGGTTCAGACACGCATACCTACGGAAGGTTTCGGATCTGCAAAAAAAAATGCAGAGGAAGAAAAAAGAAGTGATGCAGAATAGGAAAAGACCCTAAAATTTCTCTGAAATCATGGTCCCGCGATGCTGCACCTTCTCAACTTGCTGGAAGAAACAACGCGGTTCCTGTCAGCACATTAACCCAAACCCTTGTTGTAATAAAAAATTTCCCACAACAAGAGGAGCCCCTAAGGTTGTTGCTACCCATCAGAGCTTTGCGGTGGCAGTTCTTTTAATTTTAGTAATGAAATCTTCAGTTTCGGGTTTCTATTTCAGACCTGTGCACCTTCAACGCCATCACAAACATTCTCAGAAAGATCCGCAAGGTGCGCACTGCACAGAGGATTTTCGGGCAGTTGCAAGGTCGTTTCGTAACTTACCTTACCCTTTCCTGTAACCGGTGCCTCAAAAAGGGGCCTCCATGGCTCAGAACATTTCTGAAAAATAAATCCGCCGTGAATCCAACCACCGCCATGAGTTGCAATACTTTGTTGCAGGGATTCTCCAGCTGCGACCTCACCAAATAAGCCTGGGTTTTCTCAACGAATGCATTTCAAATTTTTTTTTTCAGGCGGTGAAAAACGGCAATCACAAATGTCATTCGCCCTGGAACCTGCAATTTGAAACAGCAGCCATGCCTGATGATGATGCATCCAATATCGCATACTAGTCCACTGAACGCGGCAATAAAGACAAAAAGGTACACTGAGACAGGTGTCAAGAGATATTTTGGGATGATGCCAGTAAATCAGAGCTGCAGTTCATCAAAAATAAACTTTTAAATGGTCTGCTGATTAATTTAATTTAGCAATGACACAATGTCACCTATGCTAATAGCATGAACCCCCGGTTTTAGACTTAATTATTCCAAGGCTTCAAGACATTATTTTTCAAACATTATTACTACCCATAACATAATTGTAATATTAATGATAAAATATTTGTAATATTATATTTATAATATTTACAAATATTGGTGTTAGCATAAATTCCTCCTAACTTTATGTACAACTTCCCAACTACTTAACTTCCTAATTAAATTAGTGAGAAATATCTCCTAACTACATGGGTAAGTTGTAACTCCCTTACTTGGGAGACAAGTTAGCTAAGATATTTTAAGTATGTAACCACCTTTGAACCCTATAAAAGGAGAAGACATTGGGGTCTCAAAAGGGGGGGGAAGGGGTCAAGATATCATACTTTTGGAAGAAGACTTGATACATCACACTTTGGAAGGCTAGTACTTGGAGATACACCTTGAGTCTTGGGAGAAGAGCATTTGTAAAAGACATTGTGAAAGATTGCTTGTAAAATGGCTTGCTAAAGAAAATATTTCAGCCTCTTTGTCATAGTCTTGTGAGTTATGTTTTTTATTTTTTATTTTGTTTAAATTGTTTAGCTAGTGGTATAGATAGTATCATTCTTGGCAAGTAATTTTGGGATTTTTAGATTGCTCTTATTGTTCTTGTTGCTCGATAGAAATTTTCTATTAAAATTTTGCCATAGAAGTGCTTGTGTTTAAAAGCCTTAAGAGCATTTTAGTAGTAAATTTTTTTATTGTGCAACGTATAGGAACTGGTATTGAGATCATTGTAAGAGAGCCTCTGCTTGTAGTCATGATGTTGAATGATTCAATAGGCAAGAGGGTTCAGAAAATCTTTGGTATTTTGATGGGACCAGAATAGCTTCTTTTTATCTTTAAAGTGAATCTCCATGGTATTTCAATCAGAAATTGTCAAGTCTTTTGAAGGTTCTATTGAATGCAATTGTTGACGTCAATTATCTAGCCAAAAATGGAGTCTCGTATGTGATAGTTTACGCAGCAATTTTTTGGTAGCATAGTAGGATTGTCTTGAAGAAATTGCTTATTTGAGCCTTGGAAGTTTGACCAATTCATATTTATTGAATTTGGGATAGCTTTATTATGAAGTGTTTACTCGTGTGATTTTACCTTGTTTAAATATTTGAGTTCCACACAAATCTGCTTTCTTTTCTGTCTATTTCCATCGAATCTTGCTCTATTTCTAGTTTNCACCTAAATCCTATTCGAGGACACTCGTTTGCAATCGCGTCCCAAATGGTCGCCAACACTTATAAATGCTAGTTTTACCTTTTAGAGAACTATGGATAAAACTTTTGAAGGACTAATAAAGAAGTGCATCATTATTTATCTAGATGATTTAACTATTTTCTCTAAAGATCAGGGTCCACACCTTACAAACCTTAGAAATATTTTCATAAGATGTAGACAATTTGGTATCACTTTGAATGTAAAGAAATCCATCTTTGGTATTCAAAGTGATAAATTTCTAGGTCATATAGTAACTAAAGAAGGAATTATGATTCATCTTGAGTGAGTAAATGCAATTTTAGAAGTACCATACCCTTTATCTAAAATAGATTTAATGGCTTTCTTTGAAACAATTAATTTTTTTATATGATTTATTCCTGCCTATGCTAAATTAGTTAGACCATTAAATGAGATTCTTAAGAAAGATAGTAATATGCATTGGACAGATGAAAGAAAGAATGCTCTCCTTGCCATTAAAGAATCCATTATGTATGCTCCTATTTTAGCTTTTCTTTGGTATGAGAATGATTTTCTTTTATATGCTCTTTCTAGTGATGTTACTGTTGCCACTATCTTAACCCAAGACATAGTTGATCAAGGTGAGAGACCTATAGCTTTCATGTTCATACCTTTGAAAGATGTCGAATTAAAATACTCACTCATAGAGAAAAAATTTTATGCTATGTAAAAGCCTTAAAGAAATTCTACTACTATTTGTTAAATGCAACGGTTTTTGTCATTGTTCCTAATATAGCCACAATTATATTAGCTAAATTACAAGACCCTAGTGAAAAGTGTGCTAAGCAGGTTATGAAATTATAAGAATTTGATATTCAATGGAAGGCAACCAAGTTAGTTAGAGGAACTAGTCTTGCCAAGCTAATAGCCAAAGTCTCAACTTTAGAAAATTGTGATGCACCCAAAGATAAAGAATTGATTTGTCTTTACATACTATCCATTGATGAGGAAAATGATATCCCATTTACTTCTAACCAATTACATGATTCGTAGAATGGTGATATTAAATTTTATTTAACCTTTCACCATTGTCCATAAGATTTACCTAGATATAAAATAAATATTTTAGTATCTAAATGTTCTGAGTTTATGTTAATTAGTGGTGATTTGTTTAGGAAGAATTTCCAAGGAATATACCTTAAATGCTTAAATTAAGAACAAGCTAATGATGCTCTAAAACAACTTCATGAGGAAGGACATATAGGATATCATTTTTTAATACATAAAAACACTAAAGCCAATTACTATTTACCTACCATGATTAATGATGCTTAAAACCCAGTTAGAACTTGTGTCTAATGTCAAATGTTTAAAGGAAAAGATTCCAAGAGTTCAACCCCTTTACAACCTATAATAGAAACTAGACCATTCGCACAATGGGCTTTAGATTTTACTAGAGCAATTAACTTATTATCATTAGCCCAACATAAGTTTATCTTACAACCACTAATTTTTGCAAACATTGGTTAAAAGTGAAAGAAACTATAACCACAACATCTCTTGAAGTTATTTGCTTTTTAGAAATGAAATATTTTCTAGATATGGGTATTCTTATGCTTTAGTAGTAGATAATGGACCGGCTTTCATCTCTATAGAGGTTAAAACTTGGGCTAGGGAACATAATATTATTATCAAAACTATGACCAAATATGACCCTTAAGTAATGGCATGCGATATCGCGTCCGCTGCGATATCGCATCCCACACGATATCATGTACGCGATATTGCGTTGTCCTCCACAATATTGCATACGCGATATCGTGGTGCACTACAAAGTTTATAAATAAGAGGTGACTCTCCCTTGTTTTTCATCTGGATCTAGACCCTTAGCAAAACTCTGGCAGTTTTACCTCTCCAGAGATAGAATATTTTCCATGTGCCCATAGTAGGAGCTCCAAAGTGAATGGATCTTTATTCGAGCAAATATTGTACCTGAACATATGTTTGTGTACAACAATAAAGACGAACTTCTTGGATAAACCTTGTAGTGCATGGAATAGGCTAATTAGGATTTTATTTATTTTTATTTACTATTTATCATTTAACGCTTTATTAGTTCATTAAATCTCTCTCAACCCTTCTCTCCTAGTTAAGTGCCTCAGTACGACCGCTTCGAGAACTTGCGTTATGCTTGGTGATCCCAGCAACGATTAGCATTTGGTAACCAAGGTTGCATCCGTTCAGGGTGTGAATAGTAAGTGGGAATGGATGCTGAGACTAGGTTAATTAAGGCTTATTTAGTTATTTAAAGTTAGTCAATTAGTCTCTTTACCTTCCACCTTATTACCATAGGAGATAAAACCGAAAAGACATAAAAATCATATACCTCAAACTTACTTAACCATACTACTGTGACAAATACAAGTAAGTCTGGGAAGACAACGAACAATTAACCTTAAGTGTTCCATGAGGCCTGTAGGCACTTAGTCTACAAAGTTCAATTGAATCGTGTGTGTTACACTCATCTTCATATGGTTGAGTGTAGGGGTACCTCGCCACTCATCATTGGCACCGTTGTCGGGGACTAAGTGTTTGTGCGCTAAGTAGAACATAAGAGATCACTCACATTGTTGGGAGCTTAAAATAACCTTAGGGTTAATTAAATGAAAAAAATTAAATAACGGTTAATCAGCACACCGAATAAGACACAATGTCTTCTTCTTCTTCTCACAAGAGCATTACACCACCTAGGGATCATACAAGAAACAGTCAGCAACCTAAAACACATAATCAAAATTAGCCAGTTTCTCAACAATATAGGGTGGTATATGCTTATCCTGATGAGTATATGCCCAATTTTACTTTTATCCTCCATCAAGATAAATAAATGCGTTGGAGAGACTTGCAAGGTAACATAGTGTTACCTCCATATCGTGCAGTCCCCAACATGCTCCTTCATACTTTGGCATAGATAGGCATGACTCAGCTCTATGCTGAATACATTATAGGTGATTTTGACATGAGGGATTACTATCCCATAGCCACACAACATTCAAGGGACTCAAGGTACGAGAGCCATCATACATTGTTGAAGGGAAAAGAAGTCCTGCATGTTCTAAGTGAAATTGAAGATGGTGAACCACTTATAACGGGTTCTCTATCGAAAGATGTTCCCCCTCCTAACGAAAATGACGAGGTGGGGTATTAGAACCTATGCTTAACAATACACAACCCTAGTTCTGATCCCCATGAACACCAACTTTTCATTGAGGGAACAACAACACATAACAAGGATGGACACTCAGATCGTCATCATGATTGGGGCCAAAGCCACAGAAGAGAAGGCAAGAAACATCATCATGGCGATGGTTTTCCTTCTTCTTCCCCTTCAACACATCATTCACCCTCTCCTTCCACATCAGGGCACAGCCATCAAGAGCATAACGGTGAGGATAAAGGTAAGCGAGATGAGAGACCTCGACGAGAGATTCAAGAGAGAGGATGAGGGTAGTCTAGAGAGTCTAGGCATGAACGAAGGGAAAGTAGGGAACAATGTAGACATCATAGACATCATGAAAGAGATGATCATGATGAACCCCTACTTGCCACCAAAGCATGCTAGATATAATGGAGGTTGTAAGAATACCAACAAGGCATCAAAAAGATAGTTGGATCAAGCGCTTAGACATGAACAATATCTCACGATTTGAATGGGGATACAATGTTGATCCACAAAATCATTTACAAGCATTCCACGATGCCTGTGCCTTGTAGAACATATAAAGCAAGTGGTAGAAACTAAATTTGTTTCCTAGGATACTCATCAAGGAAGCAGAGAGTTGGTACTAGTCCTTAGAGCCGGAAACCATCAGGAGGTGGAGTATGATGTTAGAGTTGTTCAAAAATAAATATCAAACGTACTCCAGAGTGTCTAACCTACGTAAGTAGATACAAGGATGGAAGCAAGGAAATCATGAACCCTTGGATGCTACCATGGGCCACTATTATGCATTGCTACAAGGTTTCCTAGGCCATGGTTACGCACAGCGAGATCAACTCTGCCACATTGTAGATGGGCTAAGGTATGAAACTAGGAGAACCCTTGGGACTTATGCCCAAGGGAGACTATCAGAACTTAGATCCCATGAGATTCATAAATTTTTGGAGCAAGTAGTCAAAGAAGAAGGGGAGCTATGAAAAAGAGAGAGCACAGAAGAATATAACCATGATCCTTCCCTACGAAAGAGGGGAGTGAGATTTTGCGATGAAGAGGATGAGTCACCACTTGAAGAGTTGGTGAATAGAAAAACCTTGCCACTTTAGAAGCTAACAACAGAAGTATCGACTAAGGTAGATGAAATGTGGAGCTCCTTAGATAGTAAAATGGAAACTGTCCTAAAGATTGTAGAGGAGTCTAAGGAGGAATGAAGTAGTGACAAGAACAAGAAAAAGCGGAGAGATTCAGGCCTTGCACGTGACAAGGGTAAGGGGAAAATAACAATTGCTAATGAGGTTGTGGATTCGAATTCAGACAATGATGGTGGATGTGAGATCTACCAATATGACCATCCTAAGGGATGTTGTCCAGTCATCTCACATCTACAAGAGTCTGGGATGTATGCACTAAACTCGAGACTTAACAGACGACAAACACCCCAAAGGTTACCTTATCCCCAAGGTAACCCAAGATAGTTCCACCAACTGGTAATGTATTATCCAAGTGGAACTCCATCACAATCCATCGGGCAACATCAGCTGTGGCAATACCCACAGTCATGGGGAATGCCACCGCCTAAACATCAATACCCTTATCGGTAACCAAGCCCATATGGATACTACGTGCAGCAGTTGGTTTCTCTAAGTGACTCTATGGGTCACAAAACCCCACAGTATCACTACCAAGTTTGAGAGAACTTTAGAAGGACTCCTTCTCCTCTAGGAGACACTCCACATCCATACCATCCTCAAAATCCATCTGCCTCTCTTCTGCCAATAGTTCCCATACCTCCTCCCCCAACAATGCAAGGGGAAGTCCTCACTCAACCGCAACAACGTAATGCTATAAGGGCCATAAACATTTAACTACTGCTATTTCTGACAACCATAAAAAGAGAAGACCTTTCTTTAGAACCAAAAGCCTAGACAAGCTCTCAAAACCACAAGCGGTTGAGTCTATGCAGACTCCTCCAACATATAAGTCTTCGAAGCTCCCTTCAGTCCAACATTAGAGCTCAACGCATACGGCTATGTTAACACTTACTGTAACCAACTAGATCAAGGTAGGCCACCTTCCCAGGAAACTATCTGACCCTGGAAGTTCCTTAATCTACCTTCAAGTCGCTGGGAATGAACCTCATAAGGCTCTTCTTGACTCAGGTTCCAAAGTCAACTTAATCTCATGAGAAATGTATAAAGCCTAAAACCTGCCCCAACTTAAGAAGAGCATTATCCAACTAGAGCTAGCTGACTAGTCCATCACCATTCCTTTGGGATTGGTGGAGGACATCATTACCACTGTGTGTGGTTGGTCATACCCAGCTGATTTCCTAGTGATAGAAGTTAACAACAACGAAGGGGACTTCCCAATTATAATGAGAAGCGCATGGCTAAGTATAATAGATGCATGCCTAGGGATCCATGATCTTTCCTTGGAAATATCTAAGGTAAATATTTATGGAAAGATTGAGAAGAAGAAAGTTCCATGTATCACATACAGTAATTCATCGGGTGATGACATAGAGGAATGCTTCGCATCTCCTACATGCAATAGGTGTGCCCTAGAAATGCTGAGGCAAAGGTGCCTGTATGTAGCAACCACACAACAAGTAGACACCCCATGGTTGACAGCTAGTCGAAAGAGCAACCGATCAACATGCATGAAACAAACTGGGGGAACAACTCATGTCCATAACGAAGGCATAGATACATTGGAATATGAGCGTCGCCAACTTCCACCCCTTAATCTAAGAACATTAGTTAGAAGAAGTTAGACACTTTTAAGAAATTCAAACAGGCACTCATTATTTTGGATCTCTCCCTTTCCATTCAGTCATGGGGGAGATGGCCACCTATGCTAATCATTTGGGACCATCAGTTCTTTTTATGTTTTTGTTTTACAGGTTTTTGTTTTATAAGTTTTTGTTTTACAAATTTTTTTTTTACACATTTTTGTTTTACACATTTTTGTTTTACACATTTTTGTTTTACACTTTTTTTTACACGTTTTTGTTTTACAAGTTTTTGTTTTACACGTTTTTGTTTTACAAGTTTTTATTTTACACATTTTTGTTTTATACATTTTTTTTTTGCACATTTTTTGTTTTACAAATTTCTTTAACTTTTCTTATTTTTGTTTTACAACATCATTATACTTTTTCATTGTGTGT
>MNCI01008129.1:63233-111874 GCA_015680685.1 Gnetum montanum | reverse complement strand
TTCTTTTGATATAGCAGGCAATGAGTTCACTTCATCCATACATCCACAAATTTCTATGGTCTCTTTTGGCTTGGAAATGTACAATCCCTTTTTAATAAGAACTATAACGAATTCGTGACTGGGTATTTCTCAAACTAAGGAAGGACTCAATGATTGAAAAGGGTGTGACCCCAAGGGAACTTGATACATTTGTGTTGGCCATTCTCTTGGGTGCTTGGATGTTTTCTTCTTGAGTTTTCTTACCATTTCAACGTTACCCAATTATCGAGAAGTTGAGCAAATAAAAATAACCAAGTCTTTGCATGGTGTGGTTCTCACGCATAAACACATAAAACCAAAAACAAAAACCTATGAGAATTCAAAGCACACCCCTTAGACAAAATAATTCATTAGGCTACAAGCACTGGTTATGGAACTCAAAATAAAAATGTTCCCTCTAACTAAGGCCCTTCTCGCTTCCCATTCTTCTCCTCTTTCATTTCGTTAAAATGGTGGTGGCTCTTGGAGAAGGCATTCTTGTTGCTTCAAGTGAATGGATTGGCCAAATGCATTAATGAAAAGTCACTGGATGTGGTTTGTTTGAGGCTGGACTTAGAATGGGATCTACTAAGTCACATTAATTACGAACTTCACCAAGGGCTGTACACCACCTTGTTCTTTGGATTCCATTCCATTCTCTTCTCTCCATCCTTCTCTCCATTATTCACCTCATTGCCAATTGTATCATTAGCGTATATTTTGGTTGACACATTATTTTCTTTTTGGTAAATTCTTGTGGTTAAGACTTTAACTGTTGTTCCAAATGACATTCCCAGAGCCTATGGACTTTTTGAATGTGGGTTTCTTAGGGCATTAAGGGCATGAGCCTGCTTTGGGGAGGACCCACTGGCATTCCTATTTGGTGCACTAGTTAAATTCTTTTTCCTAACATTTTTTCAATCCACTAAATTTTTTTCATTTCCATCTTGACATCCATTTCATCGACGTTATAGTTGTCTCTTTTTATCCATCTTTCTTATTCCTTTTCTTTTTCCATTCTATTGCTACTGGAGGTTCGCGATTAGTCATGGGGGTATGGGGCCCAATTTTTTTGATTTTCTCCTAACCCCTACACCTTCGGTAGTCATCAATATGATATCTCCAAATCCGTATCAGCCATACCACAACTCAGCCAATGGACCTTTCACCATAGCAAGGTATCAACTGCATTGAAATTCATTTACCCTTGCTAATATAAGATTGTGTTACGTGTGTAGATGGTAATCATACAACAACAGATTGGATCTAGAGGGAACACTTGGAATGGAGTGTGCTGAAGCAGCTATGCAAGGAGCAAGATCGATGGCGTTCTTATGGATGGACAACAAAAGGCGCAATCTTGGTGTTGGTAGCAGCAAAGCTTCTTTCTCTCTCTTTCTCAATTGCCAAATAAGGCCTAATATCAAATGTAATAAGGTGTTTACTCTTGTTGTCATGAACACCAGTTTTGTCATGTCTTGTAATGATGATCTATTCACATGTCATCCCATTAGTTCCATTTGAGTCAATAATCCCATACCTTCCAAATATTTTGTAAGGAACTCAAGGACAAGTTTTCATTCAGTCATGGGGGTATGATGGGACACGATATCACATGGGCCGCGATATCACGTATGCGATATCGTGTCTACCACGATATCGCATCCCACGTAATATCACATACACAATATCACGTTGTCCCTCACGATATCGTGTACGCGATATCGCGGTGCGCCGCAAAGTCTATAAATAAGAGGTGGCTCTCCCTTGTTTTCCATCTAGATCTAGACCCTTAGCGAAACTTTGGCAGTTTTACCTCTCTAGAGATAGAATATTTTCCATGTGCCTGTAGTAGGAGCTCCAAAGTGAATGGATCTTTATTCAAGCAAATATTGTACCTGAACACATGTTTGTGTACGGAAATAAAGACGAACTTCTTGGATAAACCTTGTAGTGCATGGAATAGGCTAATTAGGATTTTATTTATTATTATTTACTATTTATCATTTAACGCTTTATTAGTTCATTAAATCTCTCTCAACCCTTCTCTCCTAGTTAAGTGCCTCAGTACGACCGCTTCGAGAACTTGCGTTATGCTTGGTGATCCCAGCAACGATTAGCATTTGGTAACCAAGGTTGCATCAGTTCAGGGTGTGAATAGTAAGTGGGAATGGATGCTGAGACTAGGTTAATTAAGGCTTATTTAGTTATTTAAAGTTAGTCAATTAGTCTCTTTACCTTCCACCTTATTACCATAGGAGATAAAACCGAAAAGACATAAAAATCATATACCTCAAACTTAACCATACTACCGTGACAAATATAAGTAAGTTTGGGAAGACAATGAATAATTAACCTTAAGTGTTCCATAAGGCATGTAGGCACTTAGTCTACGGAGTTCGACCGGATCATGCGTGTTACGCTCGTATTCGTATGGTTGAATGTAGGGGTACCTTGCCACTCATCATTAAGGTAATGGTTTAGCTAAGTCATCCAATAAAATTATATTAGATTGAATTAAGAAGATGATAACTCAAAATCCATGATCTTAGCATAATCAATTAAAATGGGCACTATGGCTAGATAGAATTCATTATAAAAATTCAATCAAAGCTACACCATATGATTTAGTATATATACAAGAACCAATATTGCCAATAAATTTGCAAATCCCTACATTTCAATTTTTTTTTTTGGATTATCTACCTACTAATGAACATTTAAGCTCACATATGTATGATATTTGGAATTTAGAACTTAAAAGGCTCAAAGTAATTAAAAACCTATTTAGCCATTAACAAATTGTTCAGAGATTGTTTGATAAGAAGTATGCAACTAAAGTTTTTCAAGTAGGTGATCCTGTTCTTAAGAAAAATAGAGCATTTGGTCAAACAGGTCTTCAAACTAAGTTTTCTCTTATGTGGTCGAGTCCATACCAAGTCATAGATGTCGCTAGCCCTAATGTGTATAAAATTTTTGATTTACAAGGATACAAACTAAGTAGAAATTTCAATGCACTTCATTTAAAGAATTTCTATTCATGTGCCCCTCATGGACACTTGGTAAATCCCTAATTTCATGCTTTCTTCTCTTTCTTCATGCATTTCATTTGTACATAGTTGCATTTGCATATTCTCTTTGCATTTCCATGATTTTCTCATGCACATTATGTCTACCATCATCTCCTTCTTAGCATTTTGATTTTGGATTGATCTTTTTATGCTTTTCAATATGATTTCAATAATCATTATGATCATTTGAGTTACTAGGCATTAGATCATCATAACACCATTTGAAAATAATGCAAGTATAATGTTTTATATAGTATTCATGTTATATCATATTATTATTATATAAAATCTCCTTTATATGATATACTTCAATAATTCTATGATTCTTTACAATCTATTTCAAGGTTTTGGTTTTATTAGTTATGTTGGATTATGAAGGATGGGATTTATGCTAACTTATCATGTTATTATCATGGTCATGTACATGTAGGATGTGAGGTTGAAGAATGGTTAGGCACAATTACTAAATAACATCAGAAAATTCCATTCTCCCTTTCATAAGTCCCATTCCTCAAGTGTGATGATCCATGGCTATCCTGTGAGTAATAGGGTAAAGTGTGTTCCTTTCCACTTGAGAACCTTTAGCCACCCAAGAGATTTTCTATGATGTTTTCTAGCTTGTAATTAAAGGCACATGCACGAGGGTTGAACTACATCATGGGTAAAGTTTTTAAAAGAACCATGTTCTTTGGTAGTGCAACTAATCAGTCAAAATCATGTTGGAATTCCTACCTTAAGGATGAAGTGCACCATGAGCAAAGTTTTCTAAAAAAGAAAAAGTAATGAGGACCATGTTCATTGGTAGTGTAATAAATTCTTAAGTATGATAGGTTTTGGCAACAATCCTCCCCCTAGCCTCCATTCCCTTTTGAGCCAATTTCCCCAAAGTTCAAATATACAAAATTCCTCTCTTACCTTTCCCTAATTTTTCTCAATTCATCTCATTTTCCTTTACCATTTTTCACCCATTTCCTTTCTATCTTATTTGTCCAAAAGAAAACCTAAGAAAAAATTTGAAAGTTGTGGCTAGCTATGAACCAAAAGAAGCATGTCCTCTTCATAAATTTTAGTAAAAGTCTTGTGCTCAAAGCTATCCTCATGCTAATTATTTTTACTTGTGAATTGATTGGGAATGAAATTTTAATTTTAAATATGTATGTATATAGTCAAAATTATAATCTATAAAGTATATATTTAAAAATATTTAAAATCTTGATTAAACAAGGTGGTGTGAGCAAGAGTGGCCCATGTTTAGTGCTCTTTTGATTATGTGATTATTTTAATCATGTTTAAAACATCATAGTTTACTTGTAAGTTCTATTTTATCTCCTTATTTTATAATATTTTGATTCTTTATATTTTTCATATTCTTCCTTCTTTTCAAATTTCTATGGCTTTTGCTAAATATTTAGGGGCTAAATGTTGATGTCAACATCACCCATGCTAGGTATAGGGCCTTGATCAAGGAATTTTAGTCCCATGAAAATTAGGAATCCTATGAATTTTTGCAAATTATTTGATTAAGTAGGGTAGGCTCAACAATAGGTCTTTTAAAATCCCTAAGTAGGGCACACTTCATTGCTAAGACTATTTTTGTTCAATAAATAAAGGTGAAGCAAGTAACTAGTTACAATCATTTTTTTAACTTATTGAAAAATTATTTCTATCCTACCAATATTAGAAAATAATTATGAGATATACTTAATTTATTTGAACAAGTCCATAAAACTGTTGATGTCAACCTTGCCCATGCTAAGCACGGGACCACGATCAACAATATCAATCCAAAATTTTCATTATATACTTACTAGAAATTTGTTTCATTTTTAATTCCAAAGAATAAATAACTTAAAAATTTTTACATTCCAGCCCATCTTTTATGGTTTTGACTTTTGAATGAATACAATTTCTCATCTCAAAAATTTTGAAACCTAGGATTATGACAACTATGCAAACAAGGTAGATGGTACGTTACGTGGTGATTATGATTCTGGAAATATAGTAGATGTGGTACCTTGGCAAATTCAAAATCTGATAGGCATACACTCTACTACTATTATTTTTTATGGCTTACTCTTGATTAAGCATAGTGTACATAGATTTTAAATATCTTTATTAGAGTGTGTTCTCTAATCAAAGCTTAGAACTTTAAAAATACTGATTTAATCTAAGTAATATTTGCTAAGATATTAATTTTGTTCCAAATGTATGTGAGTTTTTAACATGATATATCATAAATTTTCCACATCAATGTATAAAAAAGGCCTTTGATTTTAACATCACATGAGATTTTTTTTGGTCTATGGTAGATAGAATGCAAGAAATGCTTGATTCAGAACATTTTAGTAAGCTGCATAGTTTATGTAGAGGAAAATGTACATTTAGGCTATTTTGCTATAACATGGGTAGTTGAAATAAATAAAATGTGGTGGTGGCTAACAACATGGTTTTAGTTATGTGGGCATTACATAGTGGATGCAGTGGTGGGTAGTTATGTTGGTGAGTGGTGGTGCAAGGTTATTATGTTGGTAGTGGCACATGTTACAGGTGGGCATTTGAATGGCATGTCTAAGGCAATAACCAAGGGAAATAAAGGAGACTCTTGGCATTAGAGGAGGGATCATTAGATCTGGAGCCTCCCCTTTAATAGATCATGGAGAATTAGCAAGTAGGAAACTAACAAGCAATAGTTTTCTTTCTTTTTCTAGTGCCCCAAAATCTATAGCCTTTGCTCTCTCTCTAGTACTAGCAAGGTGTGATACAGAAGGTTGCGGAGTGATAAGAGGATTAGGCAAAGCCTCCTCTTTGAGGAAATAACATTAGAAAAAGGTTAGCTACAAGCAACAATGGTGGATAGTGGCATCTATAGGCATCAGCTCCAAATTGGGTGTCTAACAACAATGCAACTGTAGAAGGCAACAAGCTCTCTCTCTACAGGGTGCATGATAGCAGCCATCTACAATAGGGGCATGTTCTATCTATGCATCAGGGACATGTTAGTGGGCATCATCAGCCAACCTCTCCTCTCTTGGCATGGCGTGAGTTGTAACTACAACAAGTGGGTAGTGGACAATGGGGTCTCCCTCTCTCTCTCTCTCTCTCCATGGGAGTAGCAACTATAGTAGCAGTAATAGAGTGGCAATGCATTCTTGTAGTGGTAATGACCCCCTCTCTCTCTCTCTCTCTCCTTGGGCACATGTGGTAGTCAGTGCAACAACGGTAGCAACTTTGAATAGCATCTTGCATGGACAAGAGACCAGGGAAAAATTTAAATTTACTGTATTTAGTCTAGAAATTTAGGATAGTTACTCAAAGTCCCCATTTTTTTAGTTTAATTTATCTTGAAATGTCATATGGCCCTCTCTAGGTAAGACTATTCTTAGGTTTCCATACCCATACGAGAGGCACCCTAGGTAATAGTCTCCTCAAATGAGTTTTTTTCCTAATGTTGGTGCATTCCAAATTTATGCATCAACACCTTTTTGGCACTAGAAAGAGGGCCATTTTCTAGCCTTTTGTTTTCCCATAGCAGTTTTTCTTGTCATTTTTCTTGTGCTTGTTTTATTTCTTGTTTTGGAACTTATTGAATTTTTCTGCTTATAATCTTTGTTTTTAATCCTTGTTTTGAAAATTTTCTTAAAGAATTTTCAAGCCCATTTATTTTCCAATCCCAAAATTCTATTTCCTAAAATTTTCATTACCCAAGTCTCATCACCCATCTTTAATCTTATTTTTTAAAAATTTCTAAACCCTTGTTTTCCTAATCCAATTTTAAGATTTGTTTTGGTAGTCCTTACTTGAGTCCCAATTGTGGTAAGGTGGTTTTATTTAATTATTCAATTTTAAATTTATTTCTTAAAAACTTTTCATTTTACTGTTTTCCTTTTAAATTTTAGCATTTATTTTTATTTTGAAAAAAAAAATATATTTTTAAATAACATATTTTAGTGTTTTTTTTTTAATATATTATTGTAATATTTCTTTCCTTTTCACATAATTTTATAATTTTATTTTAACATTTATTTTTAGTCATTTTTGTTTTATGAGTGAACTCTCCTCTACCCCTAACCAACCAATTACCTATCACTTTACATTAAGGAAACAACCAGCTTCACATTTTCCAAGTTCTATCCCTAGGTGAACTCGGACTAGAATGGCAGCCAATCAATCCCTAGCTCCCTTGGTGAATAACTCCTTTAACTTTACTAACTACCCTGATATCCCAAAATCACTCCAAAATATTAATTTTTTTTTCAATCCCACAAACCCTACTAGTGATGCTCGCCAACATATACAATTTTTTGAAACCTTACTAGGCATCCACAACATTGTCCAAAATGACATAGTATGTATGGTCTTTGTGATGAATTTTAGGAGCAAATCCACCTAATGATTTTTTATGCTCCCTAATGCTTCCATTGACTCATGGCAGGAGTTTAAAAATAAGTTCCTAGTTTAGTTTGACAAGTTTACTAACTTGGCCATAGCATCAAGAAATTTCACATCTTGAGGAAAATACTTGGGAAAAATGTCCAATATTACAACCTAAGATTCTTTCACTAGCTTGCTTATGTGCCAAGTGAGATGTGCCCACAACCCGCTAGTAGCCTCAACTTCTACCTCTCTACCATTGACCCATTCTTTGCCTATGCCATCAAATCTAATCCCAACATAATAGAAATATAGGGAGCGATGGCTAAAGCCATCAAGTTGGAGCAAATTACCTCATGAATAGTATTCAAACCCAATTTGGAATGATGAGGATTAGTAACCTTATGCAATCTAACCCTCTACCTCTACCAAATTTTCCAATCACTAATACTATGTTTCAAACTCCCACTCCCCTTTAATGGACTGAACTTTCAAATAATTATTTTCAAAGTTTAATGTCTTCTTCATTTCTACCACCTAACACTGGTTTGAATGATGACCAATTGAAGGCCATAATTCAATCCATCATAAACCTAAATGGGATATCTAATCCTATTAAACCCCTAACTCAAACTCAAAATCAAATGACCCAGATATTGACCTCAATTCAAAAACTTTGTAATGAAGTAGTTGAACTAAAGCGGAATAACAACAAGGATCTTATACAATCTGAAAAGCCAAATACATCAATCAATAATGACTATTGTCGTCTCCATAACACAAGGAAACATTCTGAAAAGACTTTTCCCCAATTTTTAGCATTTTATGGCAATAATACCCTAAGTCAACAAAATGGGAAAACCCCTGTTATGATCCTTAATGTACCTCATGAAATAGAAAATAAAGAGGTTTCTTCATTGAAACAAGTTGTGGTAAGCAACCCCAACCCACTCAATGCTCACTACCGAGGACTTAGTGACATTATGAATAACACACAACAACAAACTAAGAATGATCCTTATACTCCTCTAAATAGAAGAGCTCCTAGTCAAAATAACCAAATTGGGTCATCCCAAGTAAACATCCCACAACAACCAACCCTACCTTCTCTACTTAGAAGAACTCCACCTCAACAAGAAGCCAAAGATGAACATAAGACTTATGAACTAGTTGAGGATTTGAAGAAAATTAAAGCTAACATTTTAATGTATGACCTTCTACAATTTAATGAAATGAAAGATGTGATCCAAGAGGTAGTTCATAGACTAGAAACCAATAAAGGAAAATCCCCAATCCTCAAAAGGCAAGTTCACTTCACAAAAAGTCCTAGCACACTATTAGTACAGAATGTAAATAATTTCATGATGAGTAAGAAAGAGCAACCTCTTAGGAAAGAACATGCATACTTGTTTGATGGATTCTAGAGCAATTGTTAGTGTCATGCCACTTGAGGTATGTAAGACTTTAGAAGCACAAATGCTACCACAAATGAAAAGTGTAATATAACTCAATGGATCTAATGTACCTATAGTAGGATCATTAAAAGGAGTGAAAGGACAACTTAAACAATACCCTACATTTATATGTGATACAGATATCTTAGTACTTGACATGTCACCCACTTATGGTGTGCTCTTATCTAGGACTTTTGGAGCCAAGTTTGGGAGCTTCTTTAGGTCAGACTTCTTAGAACTATTAATCCCTATCAAAGATTAATCTAAATACATGATCATACTAAGAGAGCCTTTCTACAAATAGGTTGTTACAACCTTTGATCAGCAAAGTCAATCTTTGGAAAACCAAAACACTAACCTTTATATTGGAGTTATTGAGGTTAAGTGTGGAAAATATGTTATAAATGACCATATGAGTGAAATTACAAAAACGAATCCTTTTCTTCATACAGATTCCACCCAACCCTATAAAATTTCTAAAAAAGGTGAAGAAATCTATGAAGATACATTGCCTTATCATCAACACGATGAAAAGGGATTTCTTCTAGGTGATCCACCACCTTTAGGGGAGGACAAAGACATAAATAAGACCCTATTCCTTAAAACATTAGAAGGTGCACAAAATTTTGACAACGTATCTATTAAGCATGTTCCTAGAGAGGCTATATTTGATGACTTACCAAGACCTATTAGACCTAAGATTAAAAATTATATGAAAGAAGAACTTGATGAACTTCTAGGGTCTAAAATTATTCATCTTAAAAAAAATTTAAATTTAGTGCCTGATAGAAAAGGAATGAGAAAATGAAGATTACGTCTTAATTTTTGTAATCTTAATCATTAAAATTTTGTTAGATGATGGTTTGATAAGAAACATGCACGTAAAATCTTTAAAATAGGAGATTTAGTACTAAAAAGAGGTAGAGCATTTAATCGAACTAGTCCTCAAATTAAGTTTTCTCCTATGTGATCAGGCTCATTCTAAGTTAATGATGTCATTGGTCCCAATGTGTACAAAATTGTTGATTTGCAAGGATATAGGTTACATAGGAATTTCAATGCATTTCATTTGAAGCATTTCTGCTCAGGTGTCCCACATGGACACCTAGTAGATCCTTAGTTGCATGTTTTTTCCCCTTTTCCATGCATTTCATTTGTATATAGTTGCATTTGCATATTTTCTTTACATTTCCATTGTCTTTTTCTTAGCATATCGATCTGGTTTGATTTGTGCTTTTCATATGATTTCAATAATCATTATGGTCGTTTGAGTTATTAGGCGTTGGGTCATCATAACAACATTGGAAAATAATGTAAGCATAATATTTTATATATCCTCTTACTATTACATAAAGTCTCCTTTATATTATATATTTCAATAATACTACAATCCTTCCCAGTCTTTTTCAAGGTTTTAGTTTTATTATTTATGTTGGATTATGGAGGATGAGATTTATTCTAACTTATCATGTAATCATCATGATCATGTGAGTGTAGGATATGTGACATTGAAAAATGGCTAACCATAATCACTAGGTGACCTTGGAAGACTTCATTTTCCCTCTCCTGAGCCCTAGCCCTTAAGTGTGATGATCCATGGCTATCTTCTGAACAATGGGGTGAAGTGTGTTCATCTTCACTTGAGAATCCTTAGCCATCCAAAAGACCTACTATGATGCCATAAAATTGTAATTAAAGGCACATACACAAGGGTTGAACTGCACCATGGGCAAAGTTCTGAAAGGATTGTATTCTCTAGCAGTGCAACTAATCGGCCAATCTCATGTTGGAATTCTTCCCTTAAGAATGAAGTACACTATGAGCAAAGTTTTCTTGAAAAAATAAAGCATGAGGACCATGTTCATTGGCAATGTAATGAGTTCTTGAGTGTGATGGGGTCCAATAGCAATCCTCACCCTAGCCTCCATTCCTCTTTTAAACCTATTTCTCAAAAGTTCAACAAGAAAAAAAAAAAAAAAAAGAGTCCCAAGGAAAAATCCAAAAGTTGTGGCTAGCCATGATTTAACATGAGCCTGTCCTCCTTATTAAGTTTACTACAGGTCTTATGCTCAAAGTAGTCCACATGTTACTTTTACCCTATGAGAAGATTGGGAGTGAGATCTTAATTATATAATTTAAATTATATATATATGTACCTATCTAGTTAAAATTATTATTTATAAAGAACATATTTTAATCTTGATTAAATAAGATTGTGTGGTAAGGGTGGCCCACGTCTAGTTCTTTTTTGATTATATAGTTATTTTAATCATGTTTAGATCAATATAGTTTACTTTCAAGTTTTAATTTGTCTAGGTTTTATGATGTTTTCAATTCTCTATATGTTACATTCTTTTAAAATTTCTATGGTTTTGCTATCCTTGCACTTGCATGCAATTAAAATTTGGGGGCTAAGTATTGATGTCAACCTTGCCCATGTTAGGCACGAGGCCATGATGAACAATATCAACCCAAAATTTTTATTATATAATTACTAGAAATCGGTTTCATTTTCAATTATGGAAAATAAATAACTTAAAAATTTTTACATTCCAGCCCATCTTTTATGGTTTTAACTTTTGAATGATTACAATTTCTCATCTCAAGAATTTCAAAACCTAGGATTATGACAACTATGCAAACAAGGTAGATGGTACCTTGGCAAATTCAAAATTTGATAGGCATAAACTATATTATTATTTTTTTATGGCTTATTCTTGATTAAGCATAGTCTATGTAGATTTTAAATATCTTTATTAGAGTGTGTTCTCCATTCAAAGCTTAGAACTTTAAAAATACTGATTTAATCTGAGTAATATTTGCTAAGCTATTAATTTTGCTCTATGTGATTTTTTAACATGATATATCATAAATTTTCTGCATCAATTTATAAAAAAGGCCTTGGATGTTAACGTCACATGAGAACATTTTAGTAACCTGCATAGTTTATGTAGAAGAAAATGTACATTTAGGCTGCTTTGCTATAACATGGGTAGTTGAAATAAATAAAATGTGGTGGTGGCTGACAACGTGGCTGTAGTTATGTGGGTGTTACACGGTGGGTAGTTACGTTGACGAGTAGTGGTGCATGGCTGTTGCGCATGTTACGAGTGGGCATTTAAATGGTAGGTCTAATGTAGCAACCAGGGGAAATAAAGGGAGCTCTTAGCATCAGAGGAGGGATCATTAGGTCTGGGGCCTTCCCTTCCATAGATCCTGAGAACCAGCATCTAGGGAATCAGCAGGCAACGGTTTTCTTTCTTTTTCTAGCACCCCAGCACTTGCAGCCTCCTCTCTCTCCAGTACTAGTAGGGTGCACTACAGAAGGTTGCGGAGCGACCATGGGATTGGGTAGAGCCTCCTCTCTGAGGACGTAGCATTAGACAAAGGTCGGCTACAAGCAGCAGTGTTGGACAATGGCATCTGCAGGCATCAGCTGCAAACTGCATTTCTCACAGTGATGCAACTGTAGATGGCAGCAGGCTCTTTCTCTGCACCTGACAACAACCGTCTATAGTGGGGGCATGTTTTGTCTATGCATCATGGGCACCATGAGCTAGCCTCTTCTCTCCTGGTGTGGTGCAAGCTGCATGTGTTAGTAGTAGCAGCGACACATGGCCTGGTAGGGGCACATGACGATGGCAACCGTAGATGGCAGTAATGGAGCGATCTCTCTCCTCCCTCTGCTTTTGACCAATAGACACATCCAAATCAATGCAATGTTTCTAGCAGCTGCGGTGGGTGGGTAGCAGACACTGGGATCTTCCTCTCTCTCTCCATGGGAGCAGCAACAATAGCAGAGTGGCAGCATGTTCTCATAGAGGGAACCCCTCTCTCTCCCTGGGCATGCATGGCATGTAGCTCCAGACAGCACCTTACATGGACAAGAGACCAGAAAAAAATTTAAATTTACGGTATTAAAGTCCTGATTTTTCAGTTTAATTTATCTTGTAACATCACATAGCTTTCTTTAGACTATTCTTGGGTTTCGTACCCATATGATAGTTACTCAAAGTCCCTTTTCATCAGTTTAATTTATTTTGGAACTTACATAGCCCTAGGTAAGACTATTCCTAAGGTTTTGTACCTATGCCCCCGAGATTCGCGATTGGATAAATTTTGACGAACTGTTCGCGTTGGATTCGGGAGCGTGTACAGAATCGCATTAAATTCGCAATGGTACGTATTTCATAATTTCCAATGAAATTTTGTTTGATGGTCGCCTTGGCTCACATTAAATTCGCAATTTCATAATTCCCAATGAAATTTTGTCTGGATTTATATATATACATTGAAATGGTCACCTTGCCTTGCCTTGTATTGTTCTTGCCTTTTTAGTTCTTGCAATGTCTGCATTTTGCATTAAAATCTTACTTGTGAATCATACCAAAAATTTTCTTGCTTCAATTTAATGGTCATATTGCAATCTTCTGTGCAATTTTTAAGCATTAACAATATTTTGGATTTACATTGTACTTGTTCTATATTTTACAATGTGTTTTTATGATATAGGAGATTTAATTTTTTTAAAAAAACTAATATATTTAAATTTTCTCACAAACCGCCCCCACTTTTTCTTGAGGCACTCCTACCCAAACACGTTCTCACGAATCAGATTCTTTTGATGCATAGTTTTGTACCCATATGGAAGGCATCTTAAGCAATAGTCTCCTCAAACAAGTTTTTTTTTTTTGGTGTTTGTTTGTGCATCCAAAATTTATACATCAACACAAACATTGCTACACAGCATTATTATTAAGTTTAAGCTAAAAAATGATGGTAATTACAAATTATGTTGTAATTTCGGTCAAGCCCACTCGGTTAAAACAAAAGCTCCATCAATGCTGAACACTTGAATTTACAGAGTAAATAAGACTTCAATATTGCAAGGACCTCATCGGTGGTCACGCTTACACATGATAGATGCTTCTAGTTTAAAGGGAGCAAGATATTGATCAAATAAGAGCCTTTGCAAAGACTTTAGCAGCTCGGAAGCATAGAAGAACCAGCAAGTTGCATAAGCGTTGTTTATAAATTCAAATACTTAGCAGGTGGCATAGACAGCTCTACATGATCTGGTAATTTATTTCCTGAAAAATGCAGATTTTGAAAATTTGCAAATCCGATGGAAAGCATGATAAGCAGTACACATATTAAAGAAAAGGCACCGAGGAGGGAGACAGAAAATCAAAGTGCAAGGATGAGAAGAACGATTTAAAGACAGAGTGAACCCATAATAATGAAATGTATCGTGGCTTCTCCATCATATCACAAACAATATTTTACAGTGCAATCCCAAACAGAAAATAGTGACCAGAATGCAGACTTCCCTGGTGTCTTCTATATCATAAACCGATGCTGCCGTAGAGTGATATAGCCTACGAATTTGTTAACAATAAAACCCATAAAACGGTAAAAGGAACCCAGCATGCTGAACAGCCTAATGGATGATTATGGAACTGATAGATGATTTGAGCTAGAGTTTTTTTGAAGTTCTCATAATACAATTATTCTTTGTTTTTCTTAACCGCCGTGAGGTGTAGTTGGTGATCTGATCATCATTGGGCCGTGGGATGGGAAAATCTCGTAGCTCTCACACTCCTGAAGGCGCTTCCAACGCCACCATGGCTGCATTTTTCTCAGCCTGCTTCTTTGTTTTGGCAGCCTCCCCGGTGAACATTTGTCCAGCAGCTTTTAACTGTAGACGTAAACGTGGGTAGATGCCCTAGTTCTGACACTGTGGTAGTATAAATTGTTGGTGGCATCCTTGCCTTGATCACCATCTCCTGCAGCAAATTCTTGCTCACACCTATAGTCATCTACGAGGGTTTTCTTTCCGTGAGCATGTGTAGAGCCTTCTTCACGTGTCAGAGTGTGCTAAAAAACAGCAGGCTTGAGTACGTTCTGCATCGAAGCCTACCACTGCCCTGAAACATGAATTGTGATCCGAACCTTCTCGCCTGTAGTAATACGATGGTAGGTCCAGGTCGTTCTTCTATGCCAACTTCTGCAACTGATTTTTAAACATAGTGCTAACAAATGAGATTGTTAATAGATGGGAATAAGAGCAATTATGATCAGAAGAGATGTTTATGCATCGTAATCAGGTTTCTGTGCTTTTCAGAAAGCATTCATTCTTTCCCAGCCTTTAAACAATTGCAAACCCCGCATCCTAAATCTTCCCTCTTGCCTTTACCTGTCCTCCTCCCCTTTTCCCGCAGCTGTTGTTCAGGCATTTAGCTCAGAATTTTCCAAAAAGGGATTAAAGAGACTTCCCATGATTAGTCAGTCTCTCTCTGACTCTTGCCGTTTTCTTTTCACCGGCCATGTACGCGGTAGATAAGGACGAAGCCGGCTATATTGTCAGCGCCTGAACTCCTGAAAACTCACCGGTGCTCAGTCCAGAAAATGGAAAATTTGCTAAACATCTTGTTCAGCTCCCTGGCTGAACCGCAATCCTTGCTGCAGTTCCCCTGCACCCAATCATTCCGAATGGTAGTTTATGAATTTTGATGATATTCCCATATTGTAGGTTTTTCCGTATTGGACTTGTTTGCATATGAAAAAATATGCACCGGGGCTGTCAGGTGATCCCATGCTGCATCGTGTTCGCCTCTGTTTTCATTTTCTAGGGCGCGAGGCCCACGTTGATTTTGATTTGTTTTGTTTTTTGTCTTATTTTATTTTTCTTACCTCAGGCTTGTTTGATTAGAAGACTTCATGATTAACCGTTGCGTTTTGAGTTCTTATGGGGGGATGCATGTTAATAAAACGTTTTACATTCTTTATTTTCTGATGGTGCGGTGTTGCTTTCATCGGGGTTTTGATATGTAGGTTTGGTGGGGAGCGTAACAGTCAAACGTGGTAGCAGCGGGAAGGGAAAGGAGACGATTTCAGATCTAATAAATTCCCAACCGTGTTTGAGTGAAAGGATCTTTTGAGAAGTGGGGGGAAACGAACTGGGAAGAGAGAACCCTTTCTGAAATTTGGTAGCAGAACCAGTCTTGGTGGAGCTTTCGGAAGATGTTCAAAGGGGATTGACAAGCAGATTCAAGAACTAGAGGTATAGACTTATTGGAGGAGGTGTGCTTCCCAAAAGTATGGGCAAAAAAGTAGGCACAGAAGGCTATCCTTTAGCTAATCAAACTAGTGTTCTAGATTGAGCTAAGTCTTTGTTGAAGTACCTGTTGTTTGATACTCTTCTAACTGAGAACTTTTGTCTTTGTTATACATTTATTTCTAAATAAGCATTTCAATCGAGACCCCAACTTGTATTTGGAGTTTTCAAGCTCCTATTTATTCCATAACTTTCATTTTTAGTTTGTTAAATGAGATGCTATTTTACTTTCCCTTGTCAAGTTTAAGATTCAAATAGTTAATTTGTTTAAGTTCCTTTGTCAAAATTACTAGCATTAATTTATCTATTTAAATGTTACATTGCTTTTTCCAATTGAGACTATTCTTAGGTTTCTGTACTCATATGAGAGGCACCCTAGGAAGTAGTCTCTTAAAATGAGTTTTGTGGATGTTTTTGTGACCAAAATTATTGTATTAACAATATCCATTGAAAAATCTGTCATACTAGTGTTCTACAATGTATCTAGGACTTGATCAATAAATGACAAAGGAAAATGATCCTTGACTATTGTTGAATTCAATAATCAGAAGTTGATGTAGATCCTCCACTTGCCATGTTTTTTTGAAACAATAACTAAGGGACTAACCCATTCATTGTTTGCTGTAGGATAGATGAACTTTGCTTCTAGATGTTTTTCCAACTTTTATTTGACAACTTACTTGAGTTTGGTATTTAATCTTTGTTGAGGTTTACGGTGCAGTTTGATAGTTGGATTTGTATAGATTCAACATTGATAGATGTGTGGATCTATACCCATTATTTCATCATAGGACCATGCAAACGTAGTTGACAATTTATTTACCACTTTCAATAATATTCTCTTTTGTTCTTTATCAAGATTGGCATTAATAATTGTTGGTTTTTTGTTATTTAGAAAAGCATATTCTAGTTCATTTAGTAGGGCTTTTAGCTCTAAAGATTCTAGTTCATGCTTCTCTTGTATCTCTAATTGTCCCCATTTGATATCTTCTTCTTGATGTAATTGTGCATAGGGGTGTTTCCTTCTAAACTATACTAACTTATTAGATTCTTCAATATAGGCACTTGTGATTCTATTCAATGGTTCCATGCATATATTGGATTTTGTTTCTTTTTAGTAATTAGCCGCTGAGTACCTTCTTGTTGTGGGGCTGCTACATACAAACATTTTCGTACACACATATCCTCCACACATCGATTACATGTTGTATTGGTGTCTAGTTTGAGGTCCCAAATTTTCTGCACGCACCCACTATTGTTGTATGTGATACATTGAACTCTACATCTTTGTATGATTTTAGCTTCATATTCCTTAGAGATTTCCAAGGAAAAGTATTTGATTTTTAGCTTAGCATCTATAGTCCTAAGCCATGCTCTTCCCATAATTATAGGAAATTCTTGTTTATTTTCCCCCACATGTATAACCAAGAAATTAGTAGGATAAGACCAGCCACTTATGGTGGTGATGACATCTTCCACCTATCCAAGTGGAATGACAAATGACTGATCTACAAGCTCTAGTTGAATGTTTCTTTTCATCAGTGGAGGAAGATTCCAAACTTTATACATATCTTGTCAAATTATATTTACTCCTAACCTAGAATCTAGTAGAGCCTTGTAGGATTTATCTTCTACTATCTACAAATACAGTAATGAACTTTTAGGATCTATCTTTTTCTTGGGAAGTTTTTCTACTTTAATCCAATGTGTGACTATTTGGATGAGCATGATAGTTGCTAAATGCTTGTTAGCATTTTTTGGAAGCACAATATTCTCTAGAAGAGTATGTGTGGATGGGGTAGAGTAAGGTGAAGTTCTTATCCTTCTTTCTAGACTTGTTTTGAAAAATGAATGTTTCCTAAATCTAGGTTCATTTATCATTACATTCTCTTGCATGTTAACTACCTTGGTAGCACTATTTTGCTATAGTTATGTTGGTAGCTCTCCTTGCATAACTGGTCGTGGTATTGGTGATAGGGAGTTAGGAGTTTGTGATGAGGAAGCAACTACTAGTTGAGGCATGTAAGAATTTGGATCCATTCATGAAGTACTGGGTCAATGGTATTTAGGCAAGTAATAGTAAGAGGAAGCATAGATTGAAGTATTCCTTGGAGAAATTGAATGTTGAACGTAGTATCCATAGGGATCAAGTTGTCTATATGGATACTGCTACATTGGCAATGACATTCCCCATGGTTATGGTTGCTACCACTATTGCTGATACTGTTGCTACAACTAAGGATATGCCTCACTTAGATAGTATGTCTACTGATAGGTCGTCTAAAGTTACCTTGTGGATAATGTAATCTTCTAAGCATATATTTACTGATGAATTTTAAGTTAAGTACATATGCCCTAGACTCATGTAAGTGGACCATAACAAGGCAACATCCCTTAGGATGTTCATATTAGCATACTTTACATCCTTCCTTGTCTTGTGAGCTTGAGTTTTTCAATTCGATTGTCTCTTTTTTTCTTTGTTTTTTCAAGGTCTATTTAATCTTCTCTTCTACTATCTTGAGTGTAGTATTAAATTTTTCATCCATAAAGTTCCACATTTTCTCTACCTTAGTCACAATGTCATTAACAAATTTGTGAATAGATAGAGTCTTCCTTTGGATTGTATTATCCAAAATTTCTTACTCCTACCTTTTGCATATATTTACATTCATTTCCTTATTATTGGATCTCAATTGTATTCTTCAGCTGATTCTCTTTTCCTTAATTCTTCTTCCTCTTTAGCCACCTGGTCAATGAGTCTTTGAATTCAATGAGCTATCATTTCTAATAACCTACCTTGGGTGTATACTCCAAATTTTTCTCTAGTCTTTTTTCTTAACCCATCAATGATGTGTCTAAGTTGTTCTCTTTGAGAAAATCCATGATCTAGGCATCTATGTAGTAATGAATAGTACTTTCCTATTTTCACATCAAGGGATTCATGTGTTCCTTGCTTCCATCCTTAAATTGGTTTTTTCAAATTGGACACTCTAGAATGAGTTTGATACTTTTCATTAATGAGCTCCAACATGGTACTTCATCTTTGGATATATTTTGGTTCTAAGGATCTATACTAGCTCTCTGCTTTTTCTGTAAGAGCATTCTGGGTAATTGCTTCAATTTTTGTCAATTTTTCTCTATGTTTTGTAGGAAATAGGCGTTGTGAAAGGCTTAAACATGATGTTGTGAATCTACATTATATCCACCTTCAAATTTAAAAACGTTATTCATATCTAGTTATTTGATGTGATTGTCCCTTACATGTCTGGTAGGAATATACATTGCTTCCCTAATATTAATCATATTGTGAGTGGCTAGTAGGGGTTCTTCATAATCTTTAGGTTCATGAACTCTGTTGTAGTGGTGACCCCTTCAATGCTCATAATGTTCTTTTTCTTCATGCCTAATTCTTTCTCTTCTTTGTTCATAATCATCCTCTTTATCATCAAGATGTCTTCTTCGATGCTCATCTCTCTCAAGAGCTCTTCATCTTTTCCTATCATAATCTCTTATTCATCTTTCTCTTTTGTCATACTCTCAAGATGAGTGTGAGAAGGAAGAGGAAGAAGTTGAAGAATGGTGATAGCTAGTTCTCCTTCTATGACTCCTTGATTCATCCCTTTTTGATTTAATGGAGGTTCTAGGCCTTGAGTTCCTTCTAAGTGTGGAGTCTTCCTTGTCTCTTTTGGGCATTTCTACAAGAGTTGAATGCAACTTTATCTTGACTAGATATTTGATACAGATGATTAGTGTTTGAGTTGAGATCCATGATTTTGATAGAATTTTTTTATATGGAATATGACATCATCTCTTTCTTCTAGGATAACTATTTGTGATACTTTCTTTCCTTTATCAAGCTTATTCCTTATCTCCATAATAACATCCCTTCTTACCTAGGCTTGTGTTGGTTGGTTTGGCCAGGTCATGTGCTTTATGATATGGTACCCTTCTTGTGCATGGCCAAGGTTTGACCTTATGAGGATTATTTGTAGCATAGATGGTGTATAATATCCTGGAAGTAAAATAATGTTTCCATATAAATCTGTCCACAATGATCATTCATCCTTGTGAAAAATAAATGAAACATCAAGATAATATGGATTAGTGTGAAAATAGGAGATTCTAGTTTTCATGGGTGTACCATAGTCTTCTTCATTATATTCCTTGTCATGACTCTTATTAAATTCAATAGCAGGTGGTGATTTCTCCTTAAGTGTAGAAGCCATATGACATCTTTGATTCTTTTAAGTATGTGTGTGTGTGTTAAAAGAACTAATTCAAGTATGAAAGATATACTTTGTAACTTGTAATACAAAAAATTCTTATAAAATCAACTATAAAGCAAACATAGATACATCCCTAGCAATGGTGCCAATGTTGAGCAATTGGGTATTTCAACACTCTACCATACAAGTCACAAGTGTTCACATGTGACCACATTGTAATTCGTGGATAGACAATGTAAGTATGATAATGGTTGATAGTTGGTTCATGATCGTTGTCTTCTCACATTAAGTTGGTAAAGTATAAGTACTATGGTTTAACTCTCACTGAGGTATATGATATCATGATGTTGTGGGCTCAAATTAATCCTAAGCTTTTCCATAATGAAAATGAGAATAAATTCTAAATCTAGGCAATAATAGAAATGTAGATCTATCCTAGCCTATGGTGATAAGCATCCATTCTTGGCTATTCATACATGTCCTAGGCTCATGTAATTGTTATTGGGATTACCAAGTAAGTTCATTATTGAGCTAATTAAGTGAAGTCACTTCTGGGTTATCAAATGATTACACTTAATTCTTGAAACTAGTTGTACTTATTCTACCTTACTAATGAATATTGCAAAAGTAAAGTACTTAGAAAATTTAAAGAACTTAATCAAAGTAAACATATTAGAAAATAAATGTAAACTAAGTGAGATGTTGCAATGGTAAGAAACAATCTTAATCTTTATTGCCGATCATGAATTGTGTTTAGGTACAATCCACTCAAATAAAGACTTTGTACAACTATTAGTTACCACACTACAGACATTCACTTCTAACTATAACTCTAATTGTAACTCACAGAAAGGAAATGTAAGAATTTTGCTAAGTGTTATGAGAAAGTTGTTCCAATGATGCAATGGTGGATTGGTATTTATAGTGATTACCAAGACCCACCACATTGTATCTATGATGACATAAGAAAAACTACGACATTGTAGATATGATATTGTATCATATGACTAATATAGTTTTATTAAACACTTATCAAACAAGTCCTTTAATACATCATGCATCAACCTCATGAATGTAATAGGTGCATTCATGAGTGTAAATGGCATCACCAACCATTCAAACAATTCATCTGGTGTCTTGAAAGCTATCTTCTATTTATCACTAGGCCTAATTTTAATGTAACAGTATCCACTCTTCAAATCAATTTTGCTAAAAATTCAACATTAGTAAGAAAATCAATAATATCATGCATCCTTGGACTAGAAAACCTATACCTCACTGTTTTCCTATTCATTGCCCTAGAATCAATGCACATCCTCCATTAATTATTTTCCTTCTTTAACACTAGCACTATTGGAACTATATAAGGTGAAATTCCCTCATGAAATCATTTGCATGTAACTTCTCTATTTGCCTTTGCAATTCATCCCTCTAATTTTGTGTCATCTAGTAAGCCATATCATTTGGAATGGTAGCACCAGGAATAAAATCAATTTGATGTTGTATATTCTTCATTAGTGGCAGTCCATCTAATTTCCTTAAACACCTTGAAAAATTTCAAGCCTAGCACATCTATAGAAAGTTCAACTTGCACATCATCATCGATAGTAGCATCTATTGTCATAACAAAAAAAATCAAAACCTATTTCATCATCTTCCTTAATGTATTCTCTCTCTTCTAGAAGGATTAAGGAAGCATTAAGTAAGCCTTTCTATTTGACTTGTTCAATCATCATAGGAATCATCATATGATGTTGGAAGCAACTCACATCTCACAACATCATGAAAACCTCCAATTTTAAATTTCAAAGTACATTGCTCCATCACCTCTTGGGAAAAATCTCTAGAGAACTAATGTACTATATAGGATCTAGGATGAGGATTGATTTCCAAGCCTAATCTAGCAACTATCTTAGAAGAAATAACATTTTCTTGGATTCCTCTATCAATCAAAACATGGTTTCATTTCTCACTAATCAAACATCTAGTTCCAATCCAAAACAACAATTTCCTAGCAATATGATCTTCTCTATTTACATTCCTCATGAATGCACAAGAATTTAATTGAAAAACTTCCTTAATTTTTGGAGCATTAGGATTACCTCTCTAAATATCTTGGATTGATGTGTCCTCCACCTCCCTAGTTTGCACATCTTTATCCTTGGATATCTTGTAAAGTAAAGATTTCCATTACTTGTGTCCTCATTCTCCATACTTGAAGCACTGAATCTTGGATGAGACATTGCCATGACTCTTGTCTTCCTTACCTTGGTCCTTCTTAGATTTTTTCTTCCCATAACCTCTTTTTATCTTCTTATCTTGGCTACCATCTTTATCTTTAGATTTGGATCCATTTTAATATTTTGATCCCTTATCCTTCCCCTTAGAAGTTTGTTTACTCTTATTTTCGAATCCACTTAATTTCTTCTTAGCCTTGAGTGCCAAATCATAAGTCTTATCAAGAGTTTGTGGCTTATAAAAATAAAACTCCTATTGATACATCATTTTGAGACCTCCTAAAAAGATTGAATCCTATTCATAATCCTCCAAGATTACTTTAAATTGATGGAATAGATCACATAATTTGATGTATAATTATTTGACATCCTTGTCACATTGCCTTCAATATTTCAACTTCATGATAGTCTCTTATCTTCAACGATGCTATTCAAATTTTCTTTTTAACCTATATTTCATTAGATTCCAATCTCTTATGAATTTACCATTTTATCTTTCATAATCTTAGGACTCCTTATCCCACCAAGTAGAAGTCATACCTTCTAATCTAGATTTAGCAATACGTACCCTTAAGTTATTTTATGTCTCTCTCAACACAAAGTGCTTCTCAAGTATCCTATACTAACTTGAAAAAGTGTTGGTTCCATCTACACCATTGAAAGTCTTCAACTCAACATACATAAGTCTAGCAACATTGCAAAATAATCTAGTAAGCCTTGCTTCATCCTCCTCATCAAGCTTGCCTAAATAAGAAGTAGTTACCACTATTGGAGCCCTCAAAATTCATATTTGAAGAATAGGGTTTCCTTTCATTGCAATCCTTATTTGATGGATTTCTACAATCCAATAGTTGGATTTTTCTTTTTCATCATCCACTCCATATTTTTTTGATTCTAGAACTTCTTCACCTAAGCATGCATGCTCATCACTTCCACATGTCTGGATATGGCTAGGACTTGAATTTTAGTCTACCTTTGCATTAATTTCATCCAAATGAGCAACCATCATCTAGAAGGTAGACTTCATGCTCTCCATGTCTCTATTTAGAGTTTACACCTATTTCTTATTAGGTGCCATTTGAAATTGACAAAAAAATATTAACCACTTTGAAGCAACAATCAACATAAGCTAACACAATGCTATGATACTAATTATGTTGGAGTAGGTTCACTACAATATTAAAATCACCTTTGAATACTAAATCCATATATAACAAAAAAAGCTAATTTATTTGCTAGGAAATGAAAAAAAAATAGCTATCTTAATTATTCAAAAGAGAAGATTATAATAAGGTTTTCAAAATCCATAAAAATATCAAAAATCTCTTGATGAAGCATCAGTTTCTTGTGTTGACATAGCCTCTTCAACGTAGTTACTTTGATGTAGCCTCTTTGAGGTAACCACTTCAGGGCAGCCACTTCAATGCAGCTAGCTTTGTGCATTCACTTCGAAGTAGCCATGTTGATGTAGCAATGTTGATGAGGCCCCATCAATGTAGCCACATTGACAAGGCCCGATAGACAAGACCCCATTGACGTAGTCTCATCAACATAAATGATATATTAACAAGGTCCCATCAATGCATGTAATGATGTGTTAATGAGTCCCTATAGACAAGACCCCATTGACGTAGCCTCATCAAGATAAATGATGCATTAACAAGGTTCCATCAATGCATGCAATGATGTGTTGAGGAGGCCCTATTGATGCAATGTCTATTTTTGACTATAAATATGCATGCTCCTGCAATGTATTAGCATTCTTTAGTTAATAAAGTAGCTAAAATCTTGTAGTTTTATTCTATAGTCTTAGAGAATAGTTAGTGAGTGCTCGTAGTGTGGATCTAAGTCAGTTGTACAATGTCTTATTTGAGTGGCAATGTACCTGAACACATTTCATGAACAGTAATAAGATTGAGATTGATTCTTATTAATTGCAGAACTTTGACTTAGATTAAATTTACTTTCCATGCAATTTACATTTCATGTACTTAGTTAATATTTATGTTTCCATGCATGTTAATGAATTAGCAGAATGAGCATGACTAGTTTTGAGCATAAACATGTATTTGCTTAGTAATCCCAGCAGTGTTATTTCTTGGTTCACCCAGTAGCATAGTGCTTGGTAATCCTAGTAGTGGATATGTGGGTTCAAGATGTGTATAGCAAGCTGGGCATAAACACTCATCACTTGTAGGCTAGTTTAGAATTTACTTTATATTACTAATTAGTTAAATAATTAATTGATTTATTATTATTAGGAGTAGCCTAAGGCTGAAACAACATCAAGAATCATATGCCTCACTTTGGACTAAACCATATGTGACAAAGCTACCACTAGTCCAAGTGCGAAGATAGCAAACTATGATCAAGGCATAACAATCTAGATGCCACAACTAGTCCCATCCATAGAATTCAACTAGATTGTGCATGAACACTTGTGATTCATATGGTTGGGTGTAGGGGGTACCTCACCACGCATCATCTCCCAAACACTTAAATGATGTTGTAGAGCATGAGGCTCTACAACCACACAATGGTTATCTCAATGCAAGACACTATTGATGGAGAATCTCTCCCATAACCTAGAATTGAGATCTCAACTTACAAGGAGAACACACAACACAATTGACCTTGGAGTTACAACCTCTATACACTCACTTAATATACTCTCTCTCTCTCTCTCTCTCTCTCTCTCGTTTAATATAGGAACTATAGGAACTTACATGATATCTCCTTTCTACATCTTCATGGTATAAGCATGAAACATCAAAATATTTATTTATAAAGAAAGATAAAAACCTAAGAAAATATTCCACAAGATTCCTAACTATACAAGTAATCTTTGGTCTTGTTGGTCATCTCTTGCATATTTTCAGCTCTTAAGAGAGATGTCTCCTAAGCATGGGAGACATCTCCTTTGTGGATGAGATGTCTCCTCTGTCTAGGAGATGTCTCATCATAGACATCTTCACTTTTGGAGAGACATTTCTTATTAGTGAAAGATGTCTCCTACAAAGACTTAGCTCATGGCAAAGATGTCTCTTGCATATTCTAGACGTCTCCTACAATGTCCCCACTCATGGACAAGACATCGTCTTAATGTCTAAGACTTTTTCACAAAGCTGGAAACTTTCAAAACATACATACATATGAAAGAAAAAGGGAATCGAAAGAGGTGCCCATATATCAGAATGAATATCTTTAACATATTGGTAATTGGATGTCAATTAATCTTCTTAATAATAATTAGAAAATTTTAGTTAAATGAATGACTTGTTAGATTTAGTGGATTAGAGAGGATATCATCTAACCAAAGTAAACAAGTTTTGTTAAAGGTAAACATATATTAAATAATGTTATTTCAGCTTAGGAGGGAATGTAGTGGGCTTTTAATAGTATTCATTCTAAAGCTTATAATAAAATTCAATGGAATTTCATTTTTTTCACATTTGTAAACTATAACTTTATTTTATTCATATTATCTATACTTTGCTTAGTGAGGCTAATGATGAAGTTGTTACAAAGTTTGGACTAAGTTCCTCTATCTTTAGTGGTTAGTTCATCAAGGTTGTCCTCTAGCTTATATTTCTATTATTGCAAGAAGCTTTGTTTTACATAATTTGCATTATGATCTGCAAAGAAATATCCAATAGGAAATCTCAATTAATGATCAAGATATAAAACTACTTAACATGAACTTTTTAGATGTTTTTTCATTTATGATTAGCAATTCTCTACAACATACCAATATTCTATTAGCTCGAGTGAAGGAATATTATGGCATTTGGATCTTATATTAATTAGGGAAAATCTACAATTTATTGTAATGGTAATATTGATGAGTGGGATCTTCTCAAGCCTTAAAACTATTTTTTAAAAAATATTGTTTCTTAAAAATTTTAATAATACCATTTTCTTGTGAGACTAATTTGAATACTTTGTAGAGTTGTGAGGTTGATAAAATTGAAAGAAAGTTTGATAACTGGAAACAAAAAATGCTCACCTTCGTTGGTAAAGTTTTAGTCAATAAGTACATGCTTCAATCCACTCATGTTTATTACTTTAGGTTTTGAACTCCTACAAAAGCTTCTTATGATAGAATTGATCAAATTATCATTCATTTTATTTGGTTTATTAAGCAACATAGTGAGGACTTTTCTAGAGTTGCATAGGATATTTCCACTAGTAGCAATAAGATAGAGAACTTAGCCTCATTAATTGTTATAACCAAGGTTTTTATTAGTAAAATGGATTGAAAAATGTGTTGATAGAGGTGATGCTCTCACACTTTTTTCAAGAAATAAAATTTTGCAAGAAAACCATAAAAATGATAATATTTGATCCTCTAATAACTATCTTTTTTTACCATGGGTCATTTCTATTCTTGGTTCTTTAGTGCCTAAAATAATTTTGAAGACATGGTGAATGTGTCATAAGTATTGAAATTATAATCATATTATAGTTTTAGAAGATATGCTAACCCATGATGACTTTCTTTTAATTAAGAATCTTGAACTACTTATTTATCTAGCTTGTGTACCTAGAGTAAGGTGACTCCAATTTTTTTAATCATTCAAAATACATCGAATGTAGATATTAAGAAAGATAATTCAATTGTTAGAGAACAAAAAACCTAGATATCTTCTATTAACTCAAAATAATATGATAATTATAGTGAAACCAAAATCCTAGAAAATGTTAACACTTGTCCACATAATGATATTGCAGAGCATGAGGCTCTACAACCACACACATATGATTGATATTAATATAAGGTACAAATGATTTAGATCTCTTCCACACATATAGGAATGAGATATAAAACACACAAAAAGAGCTATAATGACCAATATCACACACAATCCATTACCGAGATGCACTCATCCCCATACAATCTCTCTACCAACTTTCTCATGCATTCAATTCTCACACCTTTTACATGCAACATAAAATTAATATTTATGAATTACAAGACTAAGAAACCTAGGGAAACCTTCTTCATGACTAGATTGAATATTCTTAGCTATTTTCAATCTTGATCTCATTTTCCTTGGCTATTTTTCATCTTGAAACTACCAACTTTGAATTTTTCACGATTGTACAAGATATCTATAGGCTTGGAAAGACATCATTTTCCCTGCACTTAGGCAAGAAATATTCTTCATAAGAAAGATTTCTCCACTTGGAACAAGACATCTCCTCTAGTTAACAAACATTTTCCCAGAGATGTCTCCTATCTAAGATAGATGTCTTCCTAAAGACATCTCTTTCCTAGCTAAGACATCTCCTATCTTGGTAAGACATCTTCTAGGCACTTGGGATGTCTCTTGTGTCATTCCAAATGTCAAGTAAGATGTTTCTTTAATGCTCAAGACCTCTTCCAAACTTTCCAAAATCTTTCATCTTTTTCCTATAGGACTAAAAGAAGGTTTAGAAGAGGTTTCCCTATACTAGCTTTTCCATCGTTTAAAAAGTAAACTTAGGTAAATAAGGGAGCATGGGTAGAAGTGATTACCTACTTAACAAGCTTGGTCTCATGGATTCATACAACATCATCAACAATTTGATCTTCCCCATGGATCAAGTGCTCATGACTCTTCATTCCACAAGTACTTGAAGCTTCTCTCTTCTTAAGTACAATTTTCTTCCTCTCCTATCAAGGTTTGGACTTTTCAATAACCCCGTTCAACATGTTGATATGACCCTATAAGATTTCACCATCTATTGGTCCATGGTAATATACAAGATTTGCAACATTTTAAAAAAAGACATACATCATTTGATAAATAAATTTTAAAAAGAATTATTATTTAATTTGACCTTTATTCTGAAAGGACCCATCTTTTTAGCTTTCAACTTTAAGAAGTTGATATCTCTCAACCTTTTCTTCTTCAAGTGTACTCAAGGAAGATCACCAATAGCAAATTTGGACTTCCTATTATCCTCATTTCTCTTAAGGACTTGATAGGGGTCCAACCAGTTTTGGACCAATGGGATTTATCATATAAATTACAAGCTTCAAGGATAATGTTGAGTGGATTGCAAAGAACACTCATGTATATCATTGTGTTTAATAGATATAAAAGATATTATAACAAATATGATACAAATGAAAACTCATGGTACCATGGTGTGAGGTTAAGGAAATATTTATAATTTTTATAATTTTTGATGTTTTATAGTATTTTTGATATTTTAATGTTTAAGGCATCAATGATAAGAATGATAAAAAAAATCATAAGCTTTGTTCACCATGCAAACACTGGACTCCACATCAACCAGTGGTTCTAGATTACGTAAGCATTATAGCACTTTGACAGAGTCTAGTTGCACTTGTAAAAGTGGTAAATTCCAAATACACATAAAATAGGAAAGAAAACACTTACCCAAGGGAGGAAAAGCTCTCTACATGAAACTAAACATCAAAATCCAAAGGAAAATTCTTGAAGCTAGGTTCTTTTCATGTGGAGCTCATCCTAGATATTTATAGTTTTTTAAGTGCAATGATAGAGATTTACTAGTATCATGTGTCAATGGAAATTTGTTAGCATAACCAAGATACTCTAGAGTGTAGCCGAGGAGTTAGAGAAGGTAAAGCATCCAAACTAGAATCCCAAGGGGGTGTGTTAGTACCCCTATGATGACTTAGGAGGTGCATTAGCATAAGGAAGCTAGAGTATCCCTACCATCATACATTACCTCCATTCTCTTGGATGAAAGATAGGATTCCTAGGAACATGTCAAAACCTCTCAAGGATCTCCAAACATAGCTAAAAACTACTATGAAGCATAAAACATGCTCCAAACATATATGTGTAAGCTAGAAGGAAAGGATGAAAACCTAGGAGATAGAAACCTCAACCATGCATGTGAAAATCATAAACACTAGGTTCATGAGACATGTCCTAAAGTCAAGACTTACAATCAACTTACAAAATATCATTAGATGGTTCATCATATCCCCATGACTAAGTAAAGCTAGTTCCATAGCTTTAAATCCCAAAACATAAGACTAGAACTAGATACATTACATGATCAATGCAAAGCATTATAATGGATAGATTTATAGATTATGACTATATTACCATAGAGTACAAGCCACTTCATAAAGAAGTAGCATGAGGTGATGATTAAGAGAATAATCCCCTTAACATGCCTACTTAATAGAAAGAGAATTTGGAGGAGCTAGGTATGAATATATGGGATCTTTGAAGTTGTGCTTCTAGGTCCATCACCCTCACTCAGAGATGTTGATTCTATTCATGCATCAATCCTTGCTCTCATAGGATTTCTTGTTTTCATTCCTCAACATTAGCCTGGAACTTCTCATAAATCCTCTTCAATTGCAAGAGATTTTATTGGGCTACATCCAATTCAATCATCTCTTGATGAAATTTCTCTTCTAGCTCTATGCATGTTCAACTAGTAGAAGTTTGGATCACATAGAGATACCTTTTTTAGTCCACCTACATGTCCTCTTTATGTTTCTTAAGTCTCCTCTTAATGACAATGAGAGCTACTTTGTGGTAGAGAATATACATGGTCTCCAGGAGGTCCATTTTCTCTTGTAGTGTTAGTTCACTCATAGCCAATTGTCAGAGTTTGACATGCAAGGTATCAAATTTCTCATTTACTTCATACCTCTTCCCTATTACTCATTTATTTAGCAAAGCTACAAGTTTGTGTAGAATAAGCACCTTAATGTCCTAGGTTATTTGCTTGATTAAATGGATCTTCATGAGCTCATTAGTTTTCCTAGTAGTGTTATTTGTTAACTCTTGCAACAAGATCTAGTGCTTCATTTTTGTACAAAGGTACTTATCCTTAACTTAGGCCATGATTTAACTTTCATCTTGTAACCTTTATACTTGCTAAGAAAGGAAAAGTACCTAGTCCTCCTTTTCTTCATTCATTCTTTTTCATTCTTGGAAATGATACTTGAACATTTTGATTTGGTACTCCAAGTTGTCTTTCATAAACATAACTTCCTCACCAAACTGGCATGCTTGGAATAGTTCAGCCTATAGATGTTCAATTCACACCTTTAGAGTGACTGTGCAAGGTGTACCACTAATGGTGTGAGATGTTCTAATTTTTTATGCAACTATCATATCTTGGATTATCTTCTCTAAAACTCCCATAGATAGAGTGTCTTATCATCATTGGTGGTTTCAAACTCAGCCTATACCTTGATGAGTTTAATCTCCACTATACTATCAATGTTTATCAATAGTAACTCAATGTTAGGATCAACTATTTGCTCCACCTTTGCCTAAAAGCTAGTCTTAGGTTAATTAGTAGGAACATGATGACTTCAACAACATGCTACATGTTATGCATGCTACCCCTTGATCAATATGAAGAGGAAACACTCCATGAAGACATATGATTAGGAGACTAAATAGGTGCATCAACATGATCCATGGATGGATCATTAACAATGGAGGATGAAATTAGAAAAGGTCCTTCCTTATTGTCTCAACACCTACAATGGCTTCCATCATTTGTAAGAAATTTTTGACAAGGTCTTATGACTCTTTAATATGGATTTTGGTAGCCTAACTCTCACCTTTGATGTGCATTATAGGCTAAGAACCACCACTAGGATAGGTTTCTAACTTTGCTTGATGCTAAAGCTAGGAGGCCAAGAAACGAATCTACTATGCCATTTCACCTACTTTTGTTGAGATGCTTGATGTGCAGTTGGTGCTCTTTTTTTTAAGAAGTAAACCTACTTCTATGATGGCCAGGGTGCATTTAGGAATAAAAGGTTATACATGAAGCACACTAAAAAAGATTATAGATTGTAGTAATAGAACAACCCAAAAAAAATGTAGTATTAAGCTAGGTGAGCATCACTATGGTGTCATAGAATAACAGAATAATCAATGATGAAGGATTTAGAAAGAATCACAAGGTCACTCTTTTCTTATTAAAAAACCCACCTATTACACAAAATCCACATCCTGTGTAGTGCTACTGCAACAAAATTTTTATTTTGGCATCACTTCTATTTCTCCTAACTTTGAGGAATTTGATTAATAAAGTCATGAATGAAACTACTAAGCCAACATGCTTCTGTGATGTACCTAAGTTCATTCCAAAAAGAGTGGGCCTTAGGAAAATGGAATAAATAATGATTAATGGTTTCTTCATGAACTCAACAACACACAAACTTATTATTTGTAATTAATCACTTGTGAAATAAGAACATGCACACAAGTAATTTTCCATGTATACACTTTGAATTTTTTTTTGCATTTTGGTAACATCATATTGTGCCACCAAGATAATTTAATTGGATTATTAATTCTTAACACTAAACTTGTATATGCTTCATTGAGCGTATATTGAAAAGAATTGTTCCATTGTACTATTTGAACATGAACTTAAATATTTGATTAGAACCAAGTCTTGAATTTTTCAAAACTTCTCCATGTAGGACTAGCATGAATAATGGATGGAGCATTATGGAAAAGCATGTTGGTATATGGATACTTAGCCCTCATGACTTGTATCCATGATTTTTCACCTGTGTAAAGTTTCCACAAAAGCTTTCCTAATAATGCTAAATTTATATGACTTAAATGGAAAATACCCCATTCATCCTCTTGGATGTAATGACAAAGATCATTTTAGTTTATTAAATGAAAGGTATGTTCTTTAATATGAAACCAAGGTAAACATCATTCTAGCTTCTACAAATTATTCAAAGCTACTTCTAGGGCTTTAAAACATGAGAAATAATAAAGAGAGGTAGCTTGAACTATAAAATGAATCAATTGAAGCCTTCTTGCTTGTATTAGCAATTTCTCCTTCCATGCTAAAAATATGCTGAAACACCATTAATTTCAGAATAGCACTTTGAATGAAAAATGACTCAAAGCTTTTGGATGAAGCAAAATTGTATCTCCAGGAGATATAAGTTTAGAGTCACTTGAAGAGGAAAAATCTCATTCATCATCAGATGATGGCCAGAAGCCGAAAGGAGTGAAGGAGGATTTTTCCCAAATCACAGATACACTCAAGAAGCACCTACGAATTACAGTGAATTTCATCGCCCCACCTCCAGAAAATAGCAAAAACGACCGCCAACAAGGTCCGCGTTTGCGTCTCGCAAGTCTAGATTCGAGCGTTCCTGGACGAACAAGGCGCTGTCCATTTCGAGGCCGATTCCGACATTGCCCTAACCAAAAGGCCTCGCTGCTCTGCTCGTCTATGGCCTCTCCGGTTCCCCTCCGGCTCAAGTCACTGCCATTTCGCCGGATTTCATTCAGGCTCTCGACTTACAGCAAAGCCTCATGCCGTCTCGCAACAACGGATTTCTTAACATGTTCCAGCTTACGCAGCGCCACGCTCTCAGTCTGCTTATCCATGGCTACCTCGCTCTGTTTTCTGCCTACCATCTCTCTTCTGCGCAGCCACGTCACTGGTCTCTTTGCCATTGATGCGCTGCCACTGCTCCCACTCCCGAGCCTGCCGTCGCACCTACCACAGCTGCACTGTGCCTGCGCGTCACTGTCTGCTCCTGCCGTGCCACGTCATTGCTGTTTTCTGGCCGTCGCTGTTTGAAGCCCCTCGCTGTTTTTTTTTCTCTGCCTACCGTGGATGGTTCTCTGCCGCCGCGTCTCTAACAATCTCGCCGCTCCTGCGTTGCTGCCCTGCACCTGCCACATCCTTGCCGCCACGTCGTAGACGTCTCACCTACCGTGCCACTGCCACCTTGCTCTGTTTGCTGCCTCGCGTCTGCCGCCCCAGCATTGCGTCATCCCTGCCGCGCCGCACCATCATCCTCTGCCCTCCCGTCGCTGTGCCTGCCAACTGTCGTGCTGTCACGTCACTGGTCTTTTTGCCGCTGATCTAATCACTGCGAGTGGAACCAATGTCTAGGAGAGAAGAGCAGAGCGAGGGAGTAGGAGACTCGTGGCTGTGTCTCTACAATGGATTCACAGTGGTGGCGCTGCGCAGTTGCTGTTTGCGTGGTTCTTGTCACAGTATCGGCACTGAAAGGTGTAGTTGCAGAGGACCCATACAGATTCTACACCTGGAACATCACCTCTCGGCATGCCGTAGAAGGGCATTCTCATCAATGGCTAGTTCCCTGGTCCCCAGATCGACTGTGTCACCGGCTACTATCCTCCCCCCCCCCCCCCCCCGATGATTAAAAATTGTTTTACCAAACATTAGAGAATTTTCCAGCCCAAGTAACAACAAAAAAATAGTAATTTTTAATCAAGGGAGCCGCCGCCGCTGGACATCTTTTTAAATTTTCTAAAAGTTTTACAACTCAAGGGCTTGTATTTTTAATTATTTGTATTTTTATGGGCTCAAATGACCCATAAGTTGTAAAATACAATGAACCTGGTCAAGGAGGGCAAATTGCCAACACATATCCAACTCATGTACAACTTTCAAGCACAGATACATTAAACATGGTCAAAGCAAACCCTAGCCAAAACCCTAGCCCAAACCTATAAATTCCATACCAATTCACACAAATTGGAGGGAGAGACAAGAACAACAAGAAGCAAGAACAAGGAGGCAAAAAAAGAAGCAAAGCAAAAGCAGCAAGAAGGAGAAGAAGATTGGAAGAGGCAAAGATTGGAGAAATTGGCGATTTCGAAGGAGGAAAGAACTTGCAATCCTTGGGTGCTCAGCACATCCGATTTTTGTCTTTCAAGTCCTTCTCACATCGTCGCATCATATCATTCTGGGGCTAGGCGTTTGACTTGCCATTCACACTTGTGCAACTACGCTTTGACCGATGCATATTCTTGTTTAAAAACAATACAATACAATTTCATCATTGTCTCCTATTTACATTATTTACTTTGGTTTATGCTTTGTTTGCAATATAATTCTATTCACGTATGCTTTATTTACATTTCGTATCATTGTTTACATTTCATTTACATACTGTTTACGATAACCCCAGCGCTAGCTGTAGCTTACACTCGGGGAAGTCCTTGGTTGATTTGCGTGTAAACCATCCAAGGCACTCTGCCTTTGTTCCCTTTTCCAGCTTGTCCTCAAGCGAAGGCAGGGTCCACTGTGGCTGCCCAACGATCCCTCAGTGTTTGTTTCCTTTCCAGCCTCACGCCGACGATTTAGGTCAGTACATATGCTATTAATGATTTCAATGAATTCTTCCCATAAATTTATTTTTATTATACTAATGAATAGTGGGAGGCCCAAATATTTTGTAGATAATTTATCTTCTTGACATTGTAGTTTCAAAAAAAATTCCAAAAATACTATAATAGGCGTACTAAAATTGAAAATCCTACTCATTATGAAATTAATTTGTAGGCTTGTTGCCTAAGCAAAAGTATGAAGGTAATCAAAAGCTTGGTTAAGTACAAACTTAGAACCCTGTAGAAAAATAAAAGTATTACCAAAAACTTGGGAACGTATAAAATTTGCACATGCATGGGCTAGAGTGATGCCTCTGATAAGCTGTTATGATTTTTATTTTTGAAGGATAGCACCAGGACCTTTCATTGTCATAATAAATAAATAAGAAGAGACTTGGTCTTCTTGATGAATCCCATTTTTTACAATGAAATCACATATATGCCACCCATTAATCAAGAGAGAAAAATGAATACTTCTATAACACAAATTCAATTTTTGTAATCAATGTTGTGGAAAATCCAAATTGCAATGTATCTCATTAAGAAAATCATAAGAAATGAAACTCTACTGAAAGAGTTGTTAACATTGTGGGATGCATTCATGCAAGGGCATTAACACCCTTGCACTAATGCAAGGCTGCATTAGTCCATTCTTCTTACAAGATAAAAGTACCTAACTATGTCTATCTTGCTAGCCACTTAGTGCTTGCAATTTCTAGAGCATCATACAAGGCCATTATCATGCCAGAATCATCCAAAATTGACCTTACAAGGCATATTAGAAGAAGAACAAGAAGAGCATTACAAACTTACCTTGGATGACATCATGGGTCATGGGGAGGTAGTCAATTGATGAATTTGTGCTAGTTGATGAATCTAGGACTACAAAAGAGAGGTTAGGATAATAGAAGAGGGATTATAGCACCAAAAATAATAAAGGCACAATTACAATAAACTAATAGAGTTTATCATGATCAAATCTTAAAGCACCAAGAGCTGATACTTACACAAGTGGAAGGCCAATCAAGTGTTGTATGCAATGCAATCCTTAACATCACTAGGAGATAAGCATGATGTAGCTACATATGATGCTTACCCACCAAGGATTCATAGGTGAGTCCTTCCTAGAGCAAGCACTTACCTTCATTTCCCTTGTGAAATCAAATTATGAGACACCTAGGGGTTCTTAACAACTAGTGAGACATTAGCATCAAATGTGAGTTTGTCCTTTTGAATGGCCAGATCTCATCTTATGCATTACTTAATCAGCCTCCCACCACACACAACCATGAACAATAATGGAATAGAAAATATGAATAATCAATAGTGGATGAAAGAAAGAAAGGGTAAAAGTACAAAATCACCAAATCCCTAGCCAACCATTCATCTAGCTTATGGTGCATGTGAGCACGTCCTAAATCCCATGAGAGATCGACTGCCACATCATTTCAACACTACTCATCCATACAATAGGGAGTAGCCTCCATCTCACCTTTCCAAGTGCAAGGTCATATTGACCACATCTAGTGCCATCTAGTCTTGATTATTCCATGGTCTAATCATTGGTATAAATCAAACCAATGTAACATGCCACCAAACATTTAGAAGTCAAGATTCCATTTTTTTCCTTCATCCATGCATGTGTGCATTGCAAGATCCTCAAATTTAACTCTACCGAAAACTTTTCATCAATTTCCTTGGTTGTACTAATGATTGTACATCCCCACAAAAATTACATTACCATGATCATCAAGTTAAAATTTTTTGAATTTGAATTTTGTCAAGGCTTTGATCAAGGATAAAGATTGTTGATCCAAAGAACAAATGATTAGAAACATGGGTAGAAGTAGCAATTCACATAACCAAGGTTCATAAATAAAGAGACATCTAAGCCTTCAAGATCATGGGTAGGAATGAGCAAGAGCTTGTGTTAGAATGCAATATTATGAGAAGCTATGTAATATGAGGAATGGGTTAAATATAAGGAAAATTTTGCATAGGCATAGTTTCAAACATCAATTTAAATTTGGCATGAGAAACTATGAGATTGGTTTGGATGGTAAACATATCAATTTGTACAATTGATAAGCGTGAAAGTACATTTCTCTTCCTATTGCCTCTTCACTATTTTTTTCTTTCTATTTTCTTTTCTTTTCATTATTATTTAATTAATTTTTTCACATATATTTTATATTTTTTTCTTTTATGGGAAGAGATTTTTTAATGGTGCATGGAAATCATGGGACTAATTGAATTTCCATATTACTACATGGAGTTCTCAATTTGCATGTACATGAGAATTCATCCCTTACCACATGGAATGCATAGGTTAATGAAATCATAAACCTATTTTGACCAAGGTGGCTAGGAAAGGCATCATGTGCAGCTTGGTCCAATCACACTAATTAGATCCATCGAATGATCATAAAGATCCTCAATGGTACATCCATTCCATACCAATGACTTGTAACTCTTCCAAGGGTTCAAAAGTCATACACTAAGGTGTAGATCCATCATCTATCCATAGTTTTAGTAGCATTAGCTTCATTTCTTGTAGTGTAAGTCCTTGCCCCTCACTAAATTTAAACTTGATTTACCAATGATGAATAGAAAAAAATGGATTGATGAATATTGTTGCATAAGAATTTTGTCAATCCAAGCTTCATGTTAGACCCATTTGGTGCTCTTGCATCATCATCACACATGTAGCTCATCCATCCACAATTGGTTTATTAGATGATCATGAATAAAGCATCTTAACTATTTTTTCCACACACATAAATAAAACCACTCCAAAAGAAAAAAAAATCTCATGATTAATTATCATTTAACCTCAATAAGAAAACAATTCTAACTAAACACCCTCATTTTTATTAATTGCATAGTTGGAAATAGCAATAAGCCCTTCATTTTTATTAATTACATAGATGGAAATTACATTACTTGCATACAACATGAAGGATTTCTTCCTCATGAATGATCCATGCCGATCACTTGGAAAGCCTCTAAGTGGTAAATTGAGTGTTAAGCATGCTTAGAGGAAAAATATGTTTATTAGAGTATACCAAGTGTTGCCCAAAATATTCTTGGTCTAGCTCATTTGAATGACTTATAATCATGGTTTAATAAGACTAAGAAGGATTGTAGAGAATTTTCTTGTAGTTCATCCTTCTAGTATTATCTCTTTTAATGATCTTGAGATGGAGGTAATGGAAATCTAACCTAGTCTTTGCTATGCTTAACCAAACTCTTCCCATTATAATAGAAAGATTTTATTCCATCTTATCTTCTAATCTAAGCACCAAGAAATCAATGAAATATGACTAACCTATAATATAAGTTATTACATTACATGCCTATCCCATGAGGTATGCATATAATTGATTTTCTAGGTTCAATAGAATGTTAGTAAACTTGAGAGGAGGAAGCGCCCAATCAAGATACCACTACAATGAGATTAGATTAACTCTTGAACTAGAGTCATAGACAACTAGAAAATGATCCTTTTAAAAAATTTGAATCTTCACTATGGGACTACTAAGATTTAGTTAGCTTTCAAGTAAACATCATTCCTTAACTACTTGCATTACCATCATAGATACAGAGATAATAACAACATCACCATCAAGTACCATCATGCAATCTCTACTAGACATTTCAGAACTTATTCCTAAAGTAGATATTATATTTGAATTATGATCAAGAAAGATCATTAAGACCTCATGAGTGTGTGATTTTATTTTACTCAAATGATTTTCCTCTCCACAAGGTGAAGAAAAAGATACAGATCTAGTCTTGTGACTCTCATGTCTATACTTGTGGTGAAATTTCCTACTATAGGACCTCGAATTTTCCCCTTAAAGTAAATCAATAGATGACTGGTGATGAGCGGCTAGGTACCCCTATGCCCAACCATGCGAATCACGGGCATTCACATGCGACTTGGTCAAATTCCATAGACTATAAGCACTTTGCATATGCCAGACCTTAACCAGCAAAACCTTTTATTAGAATGGTTGTTGTCTTCCCAATCTCACTTGTGAGTTCTGATGGCGATGATTAAGTGAGATTGAGACAACTAATTTTTATGGATTTTTACTTTATCTTCTAGCATCTAATTCTTGGAATGGAAAGTGAGGAATGAAATATTATGTAATATATAATTATCCTAATCTATGTCTTAACTTTCCTTAGCATAAGTATCTGATCCCATCTTTTTTGCACATCCTGAGCATCCCCTAACCACTACCGGGCTACCAAATGTTAAGCGTCGCTAGGTTGCCAAGTGTTGGGTTTACGTTCGAGATGGTCGTACTTATGGTTTCTACAAACTATAAAAGAGTAGTAGCGATTAAAATAATAACAATGGAAACTTAATGAACTATTAAAGCATAGAAATATTAAAATATTAAATGCATTAAATGAATAATTCCAATTGCTACAAGGAATTCTTGAAAAGCTCGTCTTTATTGCCGTTCACGGTAATGGGCTCAGGTACATTAGCGCTCGAATAAAGAGCCGAACACCTTTCTTACACCTACTATGGGCATGTGGGAAATATTCTAACTCTTGTGGAAACAAACTGCAAGAGCTTCACTACAACTACCAAAAAAAGGTCCCTAAGTGTGGCAAGAGCCCACTTATTTATAGGTCGAAACAAGTGCCGCATAAACGGGGCCACGTCGACGAATGAAAGGATGTGTCGACGGGGCCGCATATACAGGGTCACGTATACGCAGCCTAGTAAACGCATCAACTATTTAGCACTTCATCATACCCCCACGATTGAGTAAAAACTTGTCCTTGAGTTCCTCTACAATTTGGAAGGTATAGACTCTTTATTACAACGAACATGACTTGACACATATGACACACACATACACATGATGTGCCAAGTGCCTGAGTGTACAAAGAAGGAAAAACTACAAAAATGGTGGTGTTTAGAGACAAAATTGAACACCCTGATGGTCCTGCATTCTCTATTGGGTTGAAAGATGCAAAAAATTGCTGAAGAAGATCACACTATCCCTAGGGGTAGTGGTTCTGACAGACCTTCACCAGCCTCTAGCCCATGTGGTAGTGGTGGCATGAATGATGGCTACCCCGGAGTAGTTGCAACTTCTGGAGGCAATCAGAAAGCCTCCAGGAGGGCCCTCATTTTTTCCTCCTTTCTTCTAGGATCATTCACTATCCAAGTGGCTTCACCAATGTGTGCTGGGACTGGAACCTCCCAAGGGGATGGGTGACGCAGGGAAAAGTTCTTTCGAATTAATGAACCAAGCTGCAAACTATTTTCGTTCAATGTTGAACACTTGAATTAATGTATGCAGCTACTGGTAGTCATTCATTCGATGGGCCAAGTTCTCCATGACCATACGTTGTCCTTCAAAATACGTATGGAGAACCTTGAGTTCCACGTTGGCTATCTCCAATTTTTGTTTTGTCACCTTGTACACTTGGAACTTGCTCTCATATAAAGAATATGAGGTGGCCACTTGCTTTTCCAGTTCAAAACACAGTCTCCTAGCTGTTAGCATAGCTATATTTTTGTAGTGAAGGTTGGCCAACTCCATGTATTCTATCATTTCCTCAATCTGCAGTTCCTTGAGGTGAATCTCATCCTAGTTGTAGGCATTCCATCAAAGATAGGTTGCCATACCTAGCCTCCTTCTCGAAGCTGTTGGAGTTCTTGGTTCATCTTAGCCTTTGTGACTTGAATCTTTTTCTCATTCACTTCCTTTTGTAATCCCACCTGGTCCCTGTAATGATTCTTAACTTTTTCAAACTTGAGGGCTTCATTCTTCCAGGTGGCAATTTCAATGGCTAATTTCTATTGCAAGGCTCAAACATCATCCATAGAAAGATTTTGATTCTTAGTGGCCAACCTCCTCACATCAGCGTTCACCCTAGCTAGCTCTTCCTATTGTTGGTGAATAAAGCTTTTCATGTGTTTGTTTTCAGCACCAACATTGCGCAGGCGATGAACCTCCACGGTCAACTTGACATTCTCTTGGCGGACCTCTATCAAGTCCTTGTTTAAATGATACGCATGAGCATCTACCAAGGACTTATCAAGGATCGCTAACTCTCGCTCATCCTCAACTATCTGAATTTTGATCTGAAGCTATTGAAAAGCTTCATCTCGGGTGAGCTCATGGTTGAGAAGAGCTGGATCAACAAGTTGGGTTCTCAATTGAGCAACTTCTGTTGCCAAGCGCTGACAATTAGCTTGAGTAGCTTCAAGTCACCCTTCTAAGATAATGCTCTTATCCCTTGCTGAGAGAAGCTCCAACTAGGTTGCAGTGATGTTGTCTAGAAGGTCGAAGACATCTCAAAGTGATTGCCCAGTTCCCACCAGTTAGTCCAACAATTCCTCATGTTGGGCTGCATCGATCCTACTACATGAAGTCCCGATGGATGCTTGTACATCTTCGAGTCCATGTACATCTAGTATAGGTGCCATCGGTGCATTAAGAGCCATAGTAATTGTGTTAACAACCACTTCAACTGCAACCTCCTATCCTTGGTGGTGCATCACTAGGACTATCACCCCCTCTCCATCTTCCAAGCATACCTAGAAAGTAGTGGCATGTATTGAAATTTTAGGAAATAACTATTGTGTGGATATTGTTACCGCCTGAACACTAGGATCAGTTCTTGCAGGTACCTACATTTGGACAATAGAGAATATCAACCCTACTCTTTCTAGCAGACTTACTGAGTGAGCCATCTACTACAGATGGCTCATTGTAGGATGATAGCTCGAAGGGTCTTCTCCTCCACCTATCCTTCCAGATTGCTCTTGTTGGCTCAAGAGCGATTGTCGAATTTTGCATATATGTTCTGCGATGGTTTGCAAACTTGACCTTGTTATTTGCACAGGTGGTGGAGGTGGTTTCTACTCCTCCTCCATTTGTGTGGAGGATGGAGTCTTTTCCTTCATCATTTTCCTCCATGAGGCAATCGGGGCATGCCAAAGTGTATCGTTGGAATATCGTGCTATCCCTGCCCATTTGCATAAATTTTTGATTAGGCAAGGAAAGGGGAGAGCTCACCTTCCTCGTTCACTTTCAACAAACCTCTTTTCAATTTCCAAGAATAACAATTGTGGAAGGCTCATTGGGAATTTTCCACTTAAGGCTATACATGCATAAGCGGAGAAGGCCGTGATTTTACTAGGTATCACCATTGGGTTCAGGTGGTAAGATGCAATATTTGAATACACTCTCTCCACAGTGGTTAGAGTGCCGAACTCTTTACGATCCACCCCATAGCATCGCCTAATCCACTCCCCTTTTACCTCAGGGTCAGCTTGCTTCGAGATCTCCACCACATCTGCTTCAATCTTTGGCAACCCCAGAGCTTGCATGATTGCTTCTCTAGAGTAAGAGACATAGATGTCCTTAATTCTTACTCTAGACCCTAGTTGCCAATTTGTCCAAAAGAGATAGATTTCTCCTAAGTACCATTCACCACTGGTTGTGATGATTGGCCACATAGGAGAGTTTTGCAATTGAAGTTTCACATCGTCTAGTGCATTCTTGAGAAATGGTCCAAAGTTTAACTCTTGTAGGACCATTCGTTGCACTTCTTGTGACTTGATAGCATCAAGACATGCTTGGGTCAAGGTGATCTCAAGCTGTGGCGCTATCCCCAAAGTTTCATCCCCTTGCGATTGCTTGCTAGGAATCTCCTCTTTGGGAATCTGATGGACAGATTCCACATCAGATCCTTCGTGGAGGGGGCCGGTTGCATGAGAGCCCTCTATGTGCTCTGGGTACTGCACACCTTGTCCCTTCTATTCATGAACGCTTGTCCCTAGGCTACGATGGTCCTTCTCCCCTTGGATGTCTTGGTTTTGGTGGCATCTGCAATCAACCATAACCACTAATTAGATTATTCACAAGCTGCTCAAAATGGCCCTCATACACCTTCTCAATTTGACTAAGTTATGGTACTAGCACATGCATCCCATTAATTTCCCCAGAGTATTATTTGATGGGTTAAAACTAAAAACAATAAAGGATAAATTGGAGTTTAAACTATTGTTTATGTTTCTTCCCTTAAGAGGTGTGAAGCATTAATCAATTAATGAATGAATTAATTAATTAATTTCTAATAGACCTCATCCCCCATGACTAAGAGCATACCTTTGGTTGCTAAAGAGGGGAAGAATAGGTAGGTTAGGATGTGCGGTGGACAACAAGAGTGCTTGAAAGAAGAGTTGAGGCAGAAAAAATGAAAAATCTCCCCCCAATTTGTTGGCAGAATGGGCTAAGTGTCATGCGTAACAGTGGTATATATAATGTTTTTGCGTTGCGTCGATGGGGATGTGTATATGCAGGAGGTCGCACGTATTGACTAGCGTTGACCCATCAAAAGAAAGCCCAAAAAATCAATAAAAAAACATCAAATTGGGGTAGGTGAAGAGCTTGAGAGATCGGGAATGCCACTGAGGGAAAGAGGAAGGTAAACTAGGCTAGAAAAAGAGTCAAATGCAAGAGAACATGGGAAAAAATAACTCCATAGAGAAGAAATCGAGTGATGGGAGCATGAAAAAAATCAACCATGAAATCAAAAGGATGGATGACTAACAAGCAGGACCATGGATATGCAAGTGGGTCCTCCCCATAGTAGGCGGTAGCCTTAGTAGTCCTTGCATATCCTCAACACCAGAGTTCGTGGGCCCCAGGGTCAAGAAATGGTGCTCACAAGTTAATATCCCCACCCTTGAGATCCCTCCAAGGCATTATAAGTACATGAAAATCACGACAACTGTTCAAAACATAAGATGGCAATGAGGTGAGTGATGGAGAGAAATGGGTGAAGAGAGAGATGAAAGAGTTGAAATTCCAATCATCAGTCACATGAAACCCTGTGTGAAGTTGTGGTTAAGTGACTTAGTAGGGCCTTTCCTGAGTTCAGACCCAAAACCATCATCATACAGTGACATCACAGCAATAGGCAAAGCCTCGTCCATCCACCAAGTAGCAGAGTGCACCCATGGAAAACCACCACTCCAACAGGCATGAGAAGAAGGAAGTGAAACAGGACTAAGTTAGAGGGGACAGAGTGAGTCCCATAACTAGTTGTGATGGCCCATGAGAGGTGGCCTAAGGGGTATGCTTTGAATTCCCATATACTTATGATTTTATTTTTTATTTTCTTGTTATTTCATGGGAACCACACCATGCAAAGTCCCATGCTTGGTTGCATGCATTCGACCAAGGGGTGTGCTTTGAATCCTCATGTTTGTTTTTGTTTTGTTTTTTTTTTCTTGTTTTTCCTTTTTTTTTGAATTTTTGCAATGAGGACCACACCATGCAAGGTCAAAGTGCCTAGGAGCTTCCTTGTAGAGAAGAACGTGGAGTGGTAAGAAATCCATAAGGACACACTGGCAACCCAGGGGATAGAAGAGGACAACGAATGTTGCATTCCCCTTGAAGTCACACCTAATTGAAACCATTGGATCATCCCCAAGTCTTGGAACTACACAAGTCACACATTAATTAAAATTTTTTTAAGTGAAGGGGTTGCTTGTTTCCAACGGAAGGAAAACCATGGAGTGGGTGAATGGGTGGATGACATGGACTCACTACCAATTTTATGAGATGAAAATAGATGTAAAGTCCAAGTACAATAATGCAAGGGTGGGAGCAAGATAAACTAGGTGGACTATTTCACATGACCCATCACAACGAAAACCATCCACGCTAGACACCTGATGACAATAAGATGACTTATTAGCAAAGAATTGAAAATTAAACACACACACACATGCATAAATAATCAACAAATAAATGGAAAAGTAATTAAAGAAAGGAAAAGTTAGTAAGAATTGGAAAATGTATGAACGATGTTGAAAAAAAAGTGTAAAACAAAAAATTTCAAAAACAATGGGGAGTTTGGTAGGATGGATTAGCATGGAGGACGGTCTCCCCCACAACTGGGTGGACAGGAGGAGATGCAAAAAATGAAACGCGGCTATCTTAGTGATGATGAGGCGATAACACTAGTTAGGTGAAGTTCACAAAATGGTTTTAATTGTTGCTGATTAAACAACTACGTTCTAGTGGGGTCCTCAAGTTTATGTATAAGCAAGGCCCTGGATGGGAAGGTTTCAGAGACAATGTACGGTCCTTCCCACAGTGTTTGAAACTTGGTTGGTTGTGGTACGTGCGTGGGGTTCTAATAAAGCACCTTATCTCCACGTCGAAGTGTTACCTTCTGAATCCTAAGATCATGACATTTTTTTGTTGTAGGCCTTGTGGATCTCATTTGAAGATAGGGCCACTATTCGATTCTCATCTAGCACACTTAGGTTGATAAGTCGTTCACATTGTGCTAGCGGTAGGTCAAGACCTAAGTCACTGGCTGTGGATAGTGTCTAGAGTTCTACCTGGATTGGGAGTTTTGGTAGCTTACCATACACTAACTCATAGGGAGAGTAACCTATAAGAAGTTTCCAAGTGGAGTGATAGGCCCAGAGGGCATCGTTAAGTTTGGTGCTCTAGTCCCTCCTATATTTACTGATGGTTTGAGTGAGGATTTTGGTGATCTCCCTATTGGTGACTTCGACCTACCCGTTGGCTTGGGGGTGATAGGGTGTTGTAAATTTATGGGTAACCCCTAAGTGTTGCATGAGTTTATGAAAAGTTATGCCCATGAAATATGTTCCATTTTCTGATATGAGTGCACCTAGCACTCCAAACATGTTGACGATTTTTTGTTCGACAAATCATGTGACGGTGTTTGAGGAATAGTCAACAACAGCTACCGCCTCAACCCACTTTATGCAGTAGTCCACAGCAATGATGATATATGCCTTCCCATTGGACAGGGGTGTGATGGGACCCATGAAGTCGATGCCCTAGATGTTGAAGGGCTCTAGTGGTTGGATCCACTGTTGAGGTCCCTCCACTCATCCAGTCATCCCATCGTCTCTCTGGCATCGTTCACAGGAGTGGGTGAACTATTGTGCATCCCTAAAAATTGTAGGCCAGTAATATCCTGCAAGAAGGATCTTAATGGCTATGTGTTGTCTAGCATAGTGGCCCCCACAAGGGCCCTCATGAGCATCTTGGATTATGTGCAGTGTATCATCATTAGGGACACACCATCAAACTAGGCCACCTACACACACCTTATAAAGGTGGCCATTGATTTCCATGAAGCTCTTAGCCTTATGGAGAAACTATTTTTTTTGTCGATGGTTCCACTCCTTTGGCAATTCCTGAGTTGTGAGATAGGTGAGGATGTGGCCGAACCAAGGTGATTCCTTGGGCACCTACGAATCGACCGCTCCCACAAAGAGAAGTTCATCTAGAAATTGGTCGACGAGGGGTTTCTCCTCTTCTGTGTCATCCCATTGCAACTGAGACAAGTGTTCAGTAACCACATTCTTGGTTCCCTGCTAATCTACCATAGTGAGGTCAAATCCTTGAAGAATCATCAGCCACCATATGATATGGGGGCTCACCATTGGTTTGTTCATCAGGAACTAAATGGCACTGTGGTTGGTATGCATGAACACCTTGTACCTAAGCACATAGTGTCGAAATTTTTCCAAGGAAAACATCATTTCCATCAACTCCTTTTCAGTGATGGTGTAATTAAGATAGGCATCCACAATGCTACGACTTGCACAGTGAATATAGTATGGACGTTTTTGATCATCACACTATGTAAGCATGGCTCCCAATGCATAGTTAGATGCATCCGTCATGATGTGGTAAGGTTTGGACCAATCATGTGCCCGTAGAAATGGATTCTCTACGAGTTTCTATTTAAGCGTTTGGAATGTGGATTCACATTCCCTAGTCTAGACGAATGGAGCATCTTTCTTCGTGAGTTTCACCAATGGCTTGATGATTTTCGAGAAATTTTCATGAAGCATCGGTAGTAACCAATGTGGCCAAGGAATGACCAAACATCTTTTACAGTGCTTGGTTGTTGGGTGATTCCTAGGTTCAGTGCTTGGTTGTTGGGTGATTCCTTGGATGAACCTAATTTTATCAAGATCCACGCTAATCCCTGTCTGTGAAATACGGTGCCCTAGCATAATACACTACTAGACCATTAAGTGGCTTTTCTGCTAGTTGAGTCATAGGTTAGTGTCCACACATCTTTTCAGAACTTGCTCAAGGCAGTCCAAGGCTTGATTGAACATGGCCCCATAGGTAGAGAATTCATCCATGAAGAGTTCTACCCCATTGCCAATTTGTTGCTGGAAGATGCTAAGGACAAGGCATTGGAAATTGGTAGGTGCATTACATAGGCCAAAAGGTATCTTTTGGTATGCAAAAGTCCCTCAGGGACTTGTGAAGGTTATCTTGGCTTGGTCCTCTAGCACAATTTGGATTTGGTTATAGCCACTATAATCATCCAAAAAGTTGTAATAATGATGCCCCACAATGGTATACAACACTTGGTCCACAAATGGGAGCAGGAAGTGATCTTTGAAGGTAGCCATGTTGAGCAATCAAAAATCTATATAGACCCTCCATTTTCCATCCTTATTTGGCACAATAATGAGTGGACTGATCCATTTGCTATTGGCAATAGAGTAGATGAAACCTGCTTTTAGCAACTAATCAATTTCATCTTTGACAACCTGCTTCAATTTGGGGTTCAATCACCTTTGTGGTTGTCTTCATGGCTTCATGGAGGGATCGATATAAATCTAATGTTGAAAAACCCTGGGGTCCACTCCCGTTAACTCAAGATATGACCATGCAAAAGCAGCTTCCCATTTGTTCACCACCTTCAGCAATTTCTTCTTCTATTTAGGAGCAAGGGTGGCATTCATAATCACCAGTTTCCCATTCTGCAAAAATGCATATTCTAGGTGGGCCGGTAAGGGTTTGAGTTCCAAGGGCTCCTGTTTGAAACTTTCAAGGATTTGCAACTTTCCCCAATCATCATGGTCATCAACAGTGGATACTTGTTGATGAACCTCTTCCAAATGGTCCATGCTTTCTATGTAGGCTCGTACAAGCTCTTTAGATGGTTCCAAGCATAGAGTGCTGCTAGCAGGATCAGCGGTCATCCACTGGGTGCCTTCTTGAGTTGTGGCTACTACGTACAGGCATTGTTGGACTTGAGATTCCTCAATACATTGACTGCATGCTTGAATAGATGTCTACTTAGCAGACCACAACTACTGCACACAGTTGCACCCGAAGTCACTATAGGAGATGCATAGAACGTGCTTCTTCTTGATCTTTCCAAAATGATTTTCCTTTGAAATTTGAAAGGAAAGATCTCGGAGTCCTAGTCTTACATCCATCATGCTCAGCCAGGGTCTTCCCATTATGATTGGAAATTTTCCCTTGCAATTCTCAACACATATGACAAGGAAATCAGTAGGTAGGACCACCCACAAATGGTGGTCACAATGTCCTCCACAGATCCCAAGGAAACGGTAATGGATTGGTCTGTCAGTTCAAGCTGAATGTTTCTCTTCTTTAATGGGGGCAAGTTTCAATCCTTGTACATGTAATGTGAAATCAAATTGACTCCTGACCTCAAATCTAGAAGGGCTTTACATGGCTCATTTCTTGCCACCTGAAGATAGATAAGGGGACTCCCTGGATCAATCAATTTTTAGGGAAGATGGACTACCTTTATCTAGTCGGTCCCTACATGTATGAGCATGACCATTTGTACGTTGGAGGGTGTTTGGTTTGAAGGCTGCTCGAAGGGTGGAATAGTGGAGGTGATTTGAGGTTTAGAGGCACTAGCCATAGGTGTGTGTGAGGGTGTGCTTAAGTTATTGGGCCAAAAGAAGGGATGTTTCCGTGGCTTGGCTTCCAGTCCACTCGGCTGAGGGGCTGGTTGTAGGTTGACAGCCCTTGTAGCATTACGTTGCTATGGCTGTGGTGGGATTTACCCCTGCATAGGTGGAGCAGGTGGTAGTTGAGTGGGGTGCTATTGAGTAGGGATGGTAGGAGAAGGTGATGGAGGATAGTAAAGATGTGGGCTTTCCCCTGGGTGATGGAGATTGTGGTC
>MNCI01008129.1:32111-61969 GCA_015680685.1 Gnetum montanum | reverse complement strand
AGGACCACGATGTCTATGATGATTTTGGCTACCCCTCCTTTCATGATGGTAAGCCTCGCATGATTGGTCACAAACTCCCTCATGTCGTCCCCTTCGGTCCTTATGATCACCATCACCTCACTCTTTTATACCATGATTATGATCAGAGTTTGAACTGGGTGAAGGTAGACAGGAGTAAGAAGATGGAGAAGAAGGAGAGGAATTGCCACCACCCTAGTGTCGATCTCCCCCTCTACTCTAATGACGACCTCGATCTTCTCGCCCATCCTTGCTTATGTCTTGACCTTTCCTACATGACCCCCCATCCTCCTGGGGGTCCTAGTCACTTTATTGCTTGTTCTAGATGATGGATTGTATGACTTGATTCCCTAGAGGAATTTTGGCTAAATGGGAATCATGAAAATGGAATCCCCATCGTCTTGCTGCCCTTGCAAGAAGAAGGGGTTACTGAATTGTTTCCACTTCATGTGTTCATACCATTCTACTTGCTACTGGTCTCATACCTGTTGGGCCTCAATGGGATGATAGTCTCGATAGTCATGGTCCTCCATGACGTACTCCACACTGCAGTCCTGGATGCCTAGTCTAGCAAGATTGTGAAACAACATTCCAGGAGTCGATCAGTTAAGCAGTAGTATGATGTTGCCTTCCATGTCCTGCCATCGTGAATGTTCATCCTAATGTAGAATGAAGGTGAAGTCAGGGACATATTCATCTGGATGCGTGTAGACCACTCGACATTCTTGTGGCACTAGTGGGTTGGATTCATCTCACCTGTGAGAAGAAGACCTATTGGATGTTAGATGATCCACTAATCAATGTACCTTACTTGTTGCTTAGACTGCCTAGCATGCGTAAATTTTAATATCCTTGGTCCGTTCCAATGACGTGAATGATAATTTTGCTAAGGTTGAATGGCGCATGTAAGACTAACAATCCCCAGCAACGATGCCAATGATGAGCGGCTAGGTACCCCTATGCCCAACCATGCAAATCATGGGTGTTCACACGTGACTCAGTTGAATTCCATAGACTGTAAGCACTTTGCATATGCCAGACCTTAACTAGAAAAATCTTTTGTTAGAATAGTTATTGTCTTCCCAATCTCACTTGTGATGTTCTGATGGTGATGGTTAAGTGAGATTGAGGCAATTGATTTTTATGGCTTTTTACTTTATCTTCTATCATCTAATTCTTGGAATGGAAAGTGAGGAATGAAATATTATGTAATATATAATTATCCTAATCTATGTCTTAACTTTCCTTAGCATAAGTATCTGATCCCATCTTCCGTGAACATCCTGAGCATCCCCTAACCACTATTGGGCTACCAAACATTAAGCATCGCTGGGTTGCCAAGTGTTGGGTTTATGTTTGAGATGGTCGTACTTATGGTTTCTACGAACTATAAAAGAGAAATAGCGATTAAAATAATAATAATGGAAACTTAATGAACTATTAAGCATATAAATATTAAACTATTAAATGCATTAAATGACTAAGTCCAATTTCTGCAAGGAATGCTTGAAAATATCATCTTTATTTCCATTCACGCCAATGGGCTCAGGTACATCAATGCTTGAATAAAGAGTCGGACACCTTTCTTACACCTATCGCGGGCACTTGGAAAATATTCTAACTCTTGCGGAAACAAATTGCAAGAACTTCACTACAACTACCAAAAAAATTCCCATAAGTGTGGATGGAGCCCACTTATTTATAGGCTAAAACAGACACCATGTAAAAGGGGCCACGTTGATGCATGGAAGGATGGGTCGACGGGGTCGCGTTGACGTGGCCGCGTATACAAGGTCCCAGGTACGTGGCCTAGTAAACGCATCAACTATTTAGCACTTCATCAACTAGTAATATTTCCTAGATGCATGGATAGAAGTAGCATCAATATCATACATAATATTACATGATATTTCCTCTCTTGATTGTGATTGACTAAGTATTTCACCTTGCATGGGACTAGGAAGTAGAAGCAGCTATGACTATTACTAGGAAGCATGGTTGGTAGAATTACTAGAAACAAGTAGGTACTATTGAGGTATCATCATTGGACATTGATAAATACCTATCTATGCATCATAAAAGTAAGGATTACATGGGGTTATCATCTATTATTATATTGGAGTTAAAAGATTTCATGGAGAAGCACCCCAAGAATTAGAGCTTTTCACTATTGGTACTATTGCATGGGCTGTAAATAAGCACCACCAAGATAGTATGAATGGTTAGGGCATGGGATCCTCCTTGTTTACCTCTTGATGAACCTATGATTTAACACATCAATCATGTGAGTCATAATTGGATTATGAATTATGAAATTTAATGTAATATTTGCATGGACCCTCATCAGAGGAGGAGGATGAGGAAGCCTCATTTGGAACTCCTTGAATGATTTCAAAGTAGGAAAGCTTCACTTTACCCTTGTCATCATACCTATTTCTATGTTCATATGGTGAAATTACTTTTCTTGTAGCTTTAACTATCTTATCCTCAATTTCCTTAAGAGTAGTGGATATCTTTTCATCCATTGCATCCCAAACTTGGTTCACATGGTGGGCCACATCTGTAAAGACATTATTCTTTTTGATCTAATCTTATGTAATAGTCTTAACTATTGTAGAAGATTTTTTGATACCTTTTAATATTTTTTTCCTCTTACCTACAATATAAATCGTGATTGTACTCCTTGGCTAATTGTTGCTTCTACCATCCACCTTCCATGCTAGCAATGGTATTTAAGAGTGTTTTGATTTGGGCCATGGAGGTTTTGTACACCTAGCTCATTGTGCTCATGTCCATATACTCTCTTATTTTCTTCCTTAGCCCTTTTACAATATGCATTAATTACTCCCTGATGAGTAGCGAGTATATACTACGTCCAACCATATGAATCACTAGTGTTCACTAAGTGATCTAGTAGAATTTTGTAGACTTTAGCTCTCCGAGTACACTAGATCTAGGATGTGAACCTTAATAATCATTATTGTTGTCTTCTTAGTTCCACTTGTGAGGTGCAAGTGTATGGTTAAGTGTAACTGAGGCATAAAATTTTTATCATTTTATCATTTATTATTTTAATCACCTAAGTGTTGGAAACAAAGTAAATTCAATATTTAATTAATCTAATAACTAACTAATACTTAGCTAATCCTAACATAAGCATTTTTTCACTTTTCATACACATCCTGAATAGATTGCAACACTATTTAGTTACCAAGCATTAGGCACTACTGGGATTACCAAGCATTAACATATGCTCGAAGTAGTAGTACTTATATTCATTATTTAATCAATATTAATTGCTTAGTTAGAATTTACTAAATTAAAGTTCATGGGTAATAAATGAATAAGAAAGCATTAATCTATTCCAAGGTTTGCAATGTTCAATTCGAAAAGCTCGTCTTTTTTGTTATTCACAATAAGGTGCTCAGTTATATTAGTGCTCAAATAAGAGCCGTACACTTCTTTAACTCCTACTATAGGTACTTAGAAAATATTCTAACTTTTGAAAGAAAAAATTGCAAGAGCTTTGCTACAAAAAATTGAGAGATTACTGTAAATGTAGTGGGTAGGCACACATTTATAGGTGATGGTAGGATGCCACATCAATGGGTACATGTCAACATAGCAAACCCTACATAGATGGGATCATGTTGACAACATCCCATCAATGGAATCACTTCAGCAAGATGCCATCGACATGGCCCAATGACATGTTTCATCATACCCCCATGATTAAATGAAAACTCATCCTTTAGTAAACAAAGGAGGAACAAGTTCTTTACAAACTTTTGGGAAGGTATGGGATTATTAACTAACTATAGACACACAAAACAAACATAACAAAAACTAAGTGCCCAAGTGTGTGGATTTATAATCATTACAAAAATTGGTGTTATGGACAACAAAATTGAACAACATAATAAATAATGATAACACAACTCCTTTGATGGCCTGAATACAATGAAGAAAATCAAATGGTCCTAGGCGGTGGAGGCTCCCAAGGTTTCAAATGAGCTTCTCTTGCTTCAGGTACATGCAATTGTTGAGGTGGTAGTTTTGGTTGTCCTACTATAGCTACAACTTATAGAAGAAGATGAAAGGCATCCAATAATGCCTTTATCTACTTCTCCTTAGTCTGGGGATCATTCATGGTCCACATTGCTTCATCAATGTGGATCAGAATGGAAATATTCCACAAACAAGGCATTGTAGGAAATAGCTCCTTCACATTGATAAAATAGGTAGTGAACTATTTGTGTTCAATGTTAAATGCCCTGAGTGCATTTTTCAACTCTTGGTAGTCATCCATCCTCTTGGCCAAATTCTTAGCAATTGATCTTTGATTTATGAATCACTCCCTGAGAATGTTTTTCTCTTTGTGATGTTTGAACTCTACCTCATACAATAAGTACATGCTAGCCACCTTCTTCTCCAACTCTAACCACAACCTTTTGGTAGTCAACATTGCCAATTTTTCATATGAGAGGTTGGCAAGTTCTATGTATTCAATCATTTCCTCAATTTGTAGTTCCTTCATGCAAATTTCTACATTATTGTACTTATTTAGCCCATCAAAAATAGGTTTCCAAACATCGCCTCTTTGCTAGAGTTGCTGCAAAGCCTCAGTTACTTTCACCTTTGCTACTTGAATGTGCTTCTCATGAATTTCTTTTAACAATCCCACCTAGTCTCTGTAATGATTTTTCAACCTTTTGAACTTAAGAACCTCATTCTTCCAAGCGGAAATTTCTATTATAGAATTTTGGCATAAGGCACAAACCTCCTACATTAAGATATTCCTATTTTCAACTACCAATCTCCTTAGTTCAGTGTTCATCCTAGTAAGCTGCTCCTGCTATTGATGGATAAATTTAAACATTTATTATTTTTGTGCATCAACATTCCATAAGCGATGATTTTTTGCAGTCAAGGCTTTATTCTCCTAGTGAGTCTGGGCCAAGTGCTTCTGAATGTTTTATGTTGTCACATTGGCCAAGGACTAGTCAAAGATTGCTGAATTATTTGCATACTTAACCTCTTTGAGTTTGGCTTGAAGTTGTTAGAAAGCTTCATCAAGTGTAATTTCTTGGCTAAGTAGCACAGGATTAGTGAGGTAGGCTCTTAGTTTGACAACTTCTATAGCCAAGTGTTGGTTTTCTACTATAGATATTTCAAGCTACCCCTCCATGATGATGCATTTTCCCTTTGCCTTGAGCAACTCCAACTGGGTAGTAGTAATGGTATCTAGAAGATCAAAGATATCCAAAATTGGTTGCCCAGTTTCCACTAGTCACTCTAGCAATTCCTCATACTAGCCTACACTTAATCTTCCACTGATAGTTCCTATGGATGTTTACACATCTCTAAGTGTATTAATTTTTGGTATAGACATTGCAAGCACATTGAGTTCTTGAGCCACTCTATCAACAACCACATTAGCTATCGTCCCCTATCCTTGGTGTTGCATCACTAGGACAGTTGCCCTCTCATTTTCCTCCAAATGTATCAAAAACATAGCAACATTTTTAGAGATTTCTAGGAATTGATGTTATTGTGAGAAGGATACTATTAGCTCTTAGGCACTTGGATTTAACCTTGTGAGCAACTGCATTCATTGGGTAGAAAATATTGGCACTCCACCCTCCATTTGGCTTATGATTTTGACCACGTCATTAAGGTGTCTCATGGTTGGTCAATACATAGATGGATCACCATCACTCATTTCTGCCTATTGTTGCTGCTATTACAAGAGCTTCTCAGGAAGTTCATGCATGCACTTAATGGTAGCATGGGACTCCATTGTTTTTTCATAAGTCGATGGTGGAGGTGGTGGTTTTTACTCCTCTTCCTAGACCACCTTTGCAGGCACTCTATCCTTCATCATCTCTACCTAGGAAGTGATTGGAGCACAGAAGACTATGTTATTAGTGTAGCATGCTATGCCTACTCTTTTTGCACAATCTCCTAATGAGGCATGGAAAGGGAAGTTTCATCCTCCCACATTCATTCTCCTTAAAGCACTTTTCTATTTCTAGATAAATTAATTTTGGAAGGTTGACATGGAATCTTCCACTTAGAGCAGCACACACATAAGTAGAGAAGGTTATGACTTTGCTGGGCCTCATTATTGGATTGAGGTAAAAGGCTACAATTTTGAAATATTCTCATTCTACCATGGTAAGCACACCAAACTCCCTATAGTCCACTCCATAGCACCATTGTGTCCATTTGTTCTTGATGCATGTATCTACCTGGGTCTGAATTTCAGCTAGAGTTTCCCTAGCTTCAAGCAACCATAGGGCCTCAAAGATTGTTTTCACCAAGTAGGACACAAATATGTCCTTGATTTTAACCATGGAATCAACCTACCTATTGTTCCCAAAAAACGTATGTCTCTCCCATGTACCACTCCCTACTAGAAGTGATGATGGGCCACATGGGAGAGTTCTACAGTTGAGCTCTGACTTCTACATGAGCAAACTCTAAGAAGGGTCCAAATTTTAGCTCTTAAAGCATGGATTTCTAAACCTCCTTGGATGTAATTTTCTTGAGGTAGGCCTATGTGAAGGTGACCTCAAGGTTTAATCTTGACTCTAGTGCCTCATCTTGATGGGATTATTCTATTGTAGTTGCCTTGGGAATTTGCCTGATAGATTCTACTTTGGGCTCCTTCCAAAGAGGTCCCATTGCATGGATTTCTACTACCTAATCCTAGGGCTATTATTGACCCCTTTTAGTTCTTGATCGTTTATCCCTTGGTTGGGATGGTCCTCCCTCCTATAGGTGCTTTCCCTTTGGTGCCATCTATGATCACAACATAACCAAGGATTAGCATGTGATGTGTAACTTATAACCTTTAGGTACCTTATTTCATTGGGAAGTTACACTTTGGCTAAGTTATGACCATGGTAGATTAATGATTTTAATATTATTCTAATGTTATTTAATTTAGAAGGTCACTGAATTTTGTTATAAGGGTTTAACTTTCATAATTTGATGATTTTAATGTTATTTTATTAGTTAAACCTTTGTAGAAGTTAGAAAATTTCAAAACATTTTCCATCAAGAACCTAAGGTTTGTGGCTCCCATGACAAAGGGCTTACCTCTAGTAGCTATAGGACTAAAGAATGAGGGTAATTGGACAAAGTATTTGAAAGTTATGGGCTCTAGAAGGGTCAAGGCTTTGAAAAATGCAAAAACTCCACCTTCGTTTGTGAGAAAATGTCAAAAAATCACTACGTGTGGCTGCCTATTTATAGGATTTTTATGCTATGTTGATGGGATCCCATTGATAGGATCATGTCAATGCTCCATATATGGGATCCCATCGATGAGGCCTACAACCAAAATTTTTCTCATGAAATATAAGGAAGAAATGAAGAAATTTAAGCATGTAATGAATGTTGTTGGAGATCTAGAAATGGCATGAACATGATGAAATAATGGAAGAGGGATAGATAATTTACAAAAAGGATTTTTGAGCTAGATAATAAACTTAAAGAAGAAGTGTCATTAAGGAGTACATAGTTGGATGTAACTGATGGGGAATGCAAAAGGATTTGAATGCAAAATTGCCTAAGGATAAGAAATTTAACTATCCCAACCAAAGAAATGCAAGTGGGTCCTTCTCAAAGAAGGCTCATGCCCTTGCAAATTCTCAAACCAAGGAGTCCTTGGGCCCCATTTTTGATTAATGGTTATAGAAAGTTAAGGATCTAATCCCAGAAGAATCTACCTAAGAATTCCAACATATTGAGGCATGGATAGCATTAGTGGATGATAAGGAGAGTGAAATGGTGTCCATATTGTGGTCACATGAAGTCCCTTGTGGTCACATGAAGTCCCTTGTGGTCACATGAAGTCCCTTGTGGATTTTGTGATTAAATTATCCAGTAAAGTCCATCCTTAGTCTAGAACAAAACCAATCACTTCTAGTAACTTCACATCCATACTCTAACATGAACCAACCCCCGCAAGACACAAGAATGCTCCCATAGATCAATCACTATTCCTAAAAGGGAAGAAAAGAGAAGCAAGAAGTGAGAAAGTGCCTTAGTTAGAGGGGACCTTCAGGCATGGGTAACATGTCTTTCTAGTCCCATAACTAGTGCTTGTAGCCCATTATTAAGTCTAAGGGATGTGCTTTGAATTTCCATATTTTTTTTTCTTTTTTATTTTTTGAGTTTTATATTTTTATAGTTTTTGGATAGGAACCACACCATGCAAAGCCTTTAACTTCCTATTATTGATCAACAATCGAATGGTAAGAAATCTATAGAAACACTCATGCACTTAAGAGGGTAGGTAAGAATAGAGAGCATCAAATCCCCTTGAAGTCACATGCATAACTATCCATTTAATCCTTCCCATGTTTGAAAACTACCAAGGTCACATGTTCATTAAAAGTTTTTATTAAAGAGGGGATCTCATATTTCCAAAACAAGGAACACCATAGAGTTTGTGGATGGGTGGATGATGTGGACTCACTACTTATTTCATGAGAAATCAACCATCTCTTAGTTATCAATACCAAAATTCAAAGATAAAATCCATATAGTAGCAATTGAATAGCGTTAAGTACAAATCACCATTAGAAAATAGCTACAACATCACTATGTCTTATGGAAATAAAGGAAAAGAAGACAAACATAAGAAAGACATAAGTCAAAATAAAGTAAAATATAGAAGAAATTGTAAAATATTTAAGAAAGGAAAAATGTACTAAAAATGTTGTAAAACAAAAAATGGTGTAAAAAAAAGAATGTAAAAAAAAGTGTAAAAATTTAGAAGTCACTTTGTATGATTACAATGGATGGCCATCTCCCCCATGACTAAATTGGAAAGAGAAGATCCAAAATATTGAGTGTGCTTGTCCATTGAAAGAGGTGTTGCAGTCACTGGCTCTCTTGGATTCATGGAAAGGTTTGACTTATTACATGTTGACCAGTAGTTTCTTGTTTGGGCTTTTAGGTTTGTAGATCAACATGGCCCCATAAGAAAAGGTTTTGTAGATGACATAAGATCTTTCCAATAACACTTAAAATTTAGTTCATTGTGGCACATGTATGGGGTTCCAGTAAAGGACCTTGTCTCCTAGTTGAAATTTTACCTTTCTTATTTTGAGGTCATGACATTGCTTCTTGAATGCTTTATTCACTTCATTTAAGTAAAGGGCCACCAATCAATTCTCATCTAGCATGTTAAGGTTGATCGGTCTTCTTTTTATGCTAAACTAAGGTTAAGGTCAAGGTCATAAGCTATTGAAAATGTACAAAGCTTCGAATAAATAGGAAGATTTGGTATTTTTTTATACACTATCTCATAGGGAGAGTAGCCTATAGGAAGTTTTCATGTTGAGTGGTAGGTCCTATGGGCATCATTAAGTTTAGTGCTCTAGTCTCTCTTATATTTGCTAATTATTCTTGTTAAGATCTTAATGATCTCCCTATTCAAAACCTAAACTTGATCATTATCTTGGGGGTGGTAGGGTGTTGTTAATTTATGTTCTACCCCCAAGTCTTGCCTGAGCTTCTGAAAGGTAGTGCCTATAAATTGAGTACCATTGTCAAAAATAAGTGCACATGGCATATCAAACTTGTTTACAAGATTTTGTTATATAAACTAAGTATTTATAGAGGATGTACAGTCACTGATGACTACTTCTTCTACCCATTTTATACAATAGTCAATAGCAACTATGATGTATGCCTTTCCATTTGACATGGGTATGATGGAACCAATGAAGTAAAAGCCCCAAATATTGAAGGGTTTTAGTGGTTGGATCCACTACTAAGGTTCCTCCATACAGCAGTCATTCGACCATCACATTAGCAGTGATCACAAAAGCAGACAAAGTGGTAAACATCCCTAAAGAGTGTTGGCCAATAATACCATGCCATCAGGATCTTAATAACCGTGCATCTCCTAGCATAGTGGCCCCACAAGGGCCCTCATGAGCATCTTGGAGGACATGAAGTTGATTAGCATTAGGAACACACTAATGAACTAGGCCATCAGCACACACCTTGTAAAGGTGCTCATTAATCTCCATGAAGTGTTTAGCCTAATGAAAAAACTATTATTTCTTCTTGTTATCCAGCTCTTGTGGAATCTCCTGAGTGAGAAGGTAGGTAAGGATGCCATTATACTAGTTACGTCCATTAGGAACTTGTTTATTTATAGCATCACCAAAGAGGAGTTCATCAAGAAATTAATTAGAAAGTGGGCTCTCCTCCTCTCTATTGTCCCATCTCAACAAAGACAAGTGATCAATGATCACATTCTTAGTTCCCTTGTTATCTATCATCATGAGTTTGAATTCTTGTAAGATCACTAGATATCGTATGACATAGGAGCTGATCATTGGTTTGTTCATAGGAAGTGATTGCACTGTGGTCTATGTGCATAAACATTTTATACCGAAGCACATAGTGCTTGAATTTATCAAGGGAAAATACCACTACCATCAATTCTCTCTTTATTGTGGTGTAATTCAACTGTGCTCTCACAAAGCTTCATCTTGTGTAGTGGATGTAGTAAGGACATTTCTAATCATCCAACTATCTGAGCATGGCTCCTAAGCCATAATTTGATGCATCTGTCATGATGTGAAATGATCTAGACCAATTATATGCTCATAGGATTAAAGTTTCTATGACCTTTTGCTTAAGTTACTAGAATGCATTTTCACATTCCTCAGTCTAGAAGAATGAAACATCCTTCTTTGTAAGCTTCACCAATGGTTTGATGATCTTAAAGAAATTCTTTATGAAGTACGAATAATAGCCATTGTGACCAAGGAATGCCCAAAAATCTTTAACAATTTTTGGTTGGTAGGTAATTCCTTGGATGACCCTTATTTTTTTAGGGTCCACCTCAATCCCTACTTGTAATATTATGTGCCCTAAAACAATATCTTCTTGGATCATCAAATGGCTCTTTTGCTAATTGAGACAAAGGTTGGTCTCCACACACCTTTTTAGCACTTGCTCATGGTAGTCCAAGGCTTGCTCAAATGTAGTGCCATAGGTGGATAAGTCATCCATGAAGACTTCCTTTTTGCTACTAGTATTTTGTTGAAATATGCTCAAGACAAGGAATTGGAATGTTTCAAGGGCATTACATAGGCCAAATGACATCTTTCTATATACAAAAGTTCCCCATGGAGTTGTGAATGTGGTTTTGGCCTGATCTTTGAGTGTAATTTAGATTTGGTTATAGCCACTATAACCATTCAAAAATTTTTACTAGCAATGCCTAGAGATTGTTTCCAATACTTGATCCAAAAATGATAATGGAAAATTATCTTTGTATGTTACCATGTTCAACAACTTGAAGTCAATAAAAATCCTTTACTTTCCACATTTCTTTGGCACTATTACAAGTGGACTAACTCACCCACTATCTACAATGGGATAGATGAATCTCATCTTGAGAAGTTATTCAATCTCCTCCTTGATGATTTACTTCAATTTGGGGTTTAACTATTGCTACAACTATCTCTTTGGCTTTATGGAGGCATCTGTATAGATGTGGTGTTGGCATATTTTCAGATCAATTTGGGTCAACTCATGATATGACTAGGCAAAGGTTGTTGGCCATTTTCTAACAACCTTTAACAAATTCTCTTTTTGTTTAGGAGAAAAATTGGCATTTATTATCACTAGCTTTCCATTGTTTAGAAAAGCATATTCCATGCTGGTAGGTAGATTTCTCAACTCTAGGGGCTCTTATTTAAAGCTTTCATGGATTTCCAACTCTCCCCAATAAGTGTCATCATGTTCATCAAAGAGTTGGCAATGGATCTACTCCATCTCATTCATGCCTTTAATGTAGGCACTTATCAAGAAATTAGTTCATTCCATGCAAATTGTTAAGCTACTATTAGGATCATCTATCAGCCACCAAGTACACTCCTCTTTTGTGGCTACTTCATATAGGCACCTTTGAATTTTAGACACATTTGCACACTACCTGCATGCTATGATGGATGTACTTTTTATGGACCGTAGTTCCTACACATAGTTGCACTCCATGTCATTGTACGTAATACATGGAATTCTCTTCTTCTCTATCTTCCAAATTCATTTTTCCTAAAAATATCCAAGGAGAGGTCTCTAATTCCTAGTTGTGCAACAATGGTGCTCAACCAAGCCCTTCCCATGATGATTGGGAAGTCCCCTTTGAAATTATAAACAAGGATCACCAATAAGTCACTAGGATAATACCATCCATAAATGGTTGTCACAATGTCCTCCACCAATCCTAAGGGAATAATGATAGATTGATTTGCTAACTTTAGATGAATGTTACTCTTCTTGAGTGGAGATAGGTTCTAGGCTTTGTACATCTCATGGGAAATTAAATTTACATTAGAACCTCAGTCCATAAGAGCTTTACAAGGCTCATTTCCAATGATTTGCAAATAAATTATGGGACTTCCAAGATTAGATCTTTTTTTGGAGAGGTGGCCAACCTTTATCCAATCTATAATAGTATGGATCAACATCATGGTATGCACTTTGTAAGGCATTTGGTCTAAAGGGGACTTGAATGATGTAGATTCAGAGAATGAGGGAGAAGTAGGACTATTAGCTATGTATGTTTTTGAGGGCTTTACAGCACTGTTGGTTTGGAAGAATAGTCTTTTTCTAGATTTTTTCTTCAAACCACTTAGCTAAGGAGTCGGTTGTAAGTTTATAGCCTTGGTGACATTATGTTGCTATGGTTGGGCTGGAATTTTGCCTTGAATTGATGGAGCAAGTGATAATTGAGTTGAGGGCAAAGGAACATGAGTAGAAGGATGAGAAAGGTAATGAGGAAATGGGGATTTTCCTCTTATAAATTAGGCTCTATAGTATTCAGGAGGGTAGTAGTGATGCTAGAATGAAGCATGACTTATAGAGTCACATGGAGAAATGGGTGTTGAACATAGTACCCATATGGATCTAGCTACTAATAAGGATACTACTACCTTGGTGGTGACAACCCCTATAACTGTGGGTGTTACCATTTATGTTACTACTCATAAGGTTTTCATGAAGCTCCACTCGAATGGTAGGCTTGTTGTTGGTGGAACTATTGAGGATTGCCTCAAGGATAAGTCAACCTTCTAGGTGCTTGCCTTCTTACTAGTCTAGGATTTAAAGCATCTATCCCAAACTCCTATAGGTGTCACAAAATGAAAAAACATCTCTTAAGATGTTCATATTCGTAGATGTCACATCCACCATCATCATTTGATTTGGAATCCATAGCCTCCTCTATTGTAGCAGGCTTGTCCTTACCCCTTTGGTGGGCATGTTCAACTTCCTTCCTTCTCCTAAGATCACCATCACTACTTTGCTTCTTGAATTCCTCTACTATTTTCAAAGCAATTTGGAACTTCTCATCCAAAGAGTCCCACATGTTATCTACCTTAGCTAAAATTTTAGAAATATACTTTTTAATTGGCAAGGTCTTTAACTACACCATTTCATCAAGCAGTGTCTCCTCCTCATTATCATAGAACCAAATCTCTCATTTGCAAATGGAAGGATCTTAGTTATACTCTTCCATACTTGTTGTTTTTCTCAACTCTTCTTTTTCCTTGGCAACTTGCTCAATGATCCTTTGGATCTAATGGACTCTAAGTTCTAAAAGGCTTCCTTGGGCATAAACCCCAAAAGTTCTCCTCATTTCTATGTGGAGTCCATCATGATACGATGGAGCTGCTCCCTTTGGAAATAACCATAACCAAGACATCAGTGTAAGAGAGAATAGTACCTTTTCATAGTTGTGTCCAAAGGTTTATGTGTTCTTTGTTTCCAACCTTAGATCTACTTTCTTAGATTGCACACTTGGGATTATGTTTCATACTTGTTGTTAAAGAGCTCAAACATCATACTCCAAAAATGGATTGATTTCAACTCCAAAGATCAATATCAACTTTTATCTTCATTGATTAGTGTCCTGTGGAACAACTTTAACTTTTTTCACTCATTTTTAACATTTTGTAAGGCACAAGCATTATGAAAGGCTTGAAGATGATTCTGTGGATCTAAGTTGTATTCCTCTTCAAACTTAGGGATATTTTTCATATTCAACCATTTAATTCTACTATCTTTCACATGCCTCATTGGGATCTTCATAGCCTATACAATATTTAGCATATTCCTTGGTACAAGCAAAGGCTCATCATGGTCATAGCCTCTATGATGGACATGATGCCAATGGCATCCTCTGCTACCCCTTCTTTCATGGTGGTGAGCCTCCCTTGACTACCCATGCTCCTAGTATCTACTAGTATGATGGGCCCTATGATCATCTCTATCCCACTAATCACCTTCATCATGGTCACATCCTTTATAACTTCAGTCAAAGCTAGAGGAGGAAGAGGAGGATGTCAAAGGTGAAGAAGAGGGAGGAGAGCCAACATCAAAATAGTGCTTGCTACCCCCTCTTCTTTGGTCATGATCATGATCATCATGTCTGTCATCATCATAATGCTTGTCCCCATTCCTACCATGACTTCCACCTATCGATCCCCAATGATCATGGAATCCATTCTTTCCCAAACTAGGATTGTTTATAGTGGACTATAAATTCTAGTTCAGGGTTTTATTAAAACCAAGGGAAGGAGAGTCAGTAAATTAAGAACCCTCATAAAAGGGATCCTCTCCATCTTTTTGGCCTAGTAGGAACAAGGGGTTATTAAACCATGTTCTCTTTGATGCTTCATAGTCCATGTCCTATTGCTGATCTTTCTTGTGTTGTGCTTTAGTGGGATGATAGTCTTAATAGTTAAGTTCCTACACAACGTATTTAGCATTGAGCCCCTTGATGCCCAACCTCATAAGAGTTTGAAGTAGCATCATAGGAACTAATTGATTGGGCAAAAACACAATGTTGCTCTCCATAAGCCTTCACCATAGTTTTTCATCTTGATGTAGGATGAAGGTGAAGTCAAGCACATGCTCATTGTTATAAGTATACATCACTCTTCATTGTTGGGACACTAGCGGATTTTTCACCCCATGCCCTTGTTAATTGGATGTATTCTTGAACAGTGGTAGAGAATTAGCCCTGAGAAGAAGAAATTTTAGTTTACCAAGAAAAATAATGTGCTTATAATATACTTTATTTTTTAAATGTTTTAGCTTTGATGGGTTTGTTACATCTTTAAATAATTTCACTAAGTCCTAGATAGCACACATATCTAACTAAAGTTCCTAGCAATAGTGCCAATGATGAGCAACAAGTATATACTACACCAAACCATACAAATCACTAGTGTTCACTAAGTGATTTTGTTAAATTTCATAGACTTTAGCTCTCCATGTACACTGGGTCTAGGAGGTGAACCTTAACAATTGTGATTGTTGACTTCTTAGTTTCACTTGTGAGGTGCAAGTGTATGGTTAAGTGTAACTAAGGCATCTAATTTTTATCATTTTGTCTTTTATTTTTTTAATCGCTTAAGTGCTAGAAATAAAGTAAATTTAATATTTAATTAATCTAATTAATCTAATAACTAACTAATACTTAACTAATCTTAACATTAGCATCTATTCCCACTTTTCATACACATCCTAAACATGTTGCAAAGATACTAGGTTGCCAAGCATTAACATATGCTCAAAGTAGTCGTACTTATGTTTATTATTTAATCGATATTAATTTCTTAATTAGAATTTAGTAAAGTAAAGTGCATGGGTAATAAATGCATAAGGAAACATTAATCTATTCCAAGTGCTGCAAGGTTTAATTAGAACAACTTGTCTTTATTATTGTTCACACTAAGGTGCTCAGGTACCATCAATGCTCACATAAAGATTCATACACTTCTTTGACTCCTACTGGGGGCACTAAAAAAATATTCAAAATTTTAGAAGAAAAAACTACAAGAGCTTTGCTACAACTAATGGAGAGATTATCATAAATGCAGTGGGTAGGGGCACATTTATAGGCAATGATAGGATGCCACGTCGATAGGTACACATCATCGTAGCAAATCCTACACTAATGAGATCATGTTGATGGGATCCTGTTTATGGGGTTGCATCGATGGCATCCTGTCAATGTAGCACAATGACGCATTTCATCACTTCCTTAAGCTAAAACCATGTTTTGAATAGTAGTGAACAATTTTCATGTACCTTTCCATGGTGATGTAAAGAGGCCCATAGGATTCTTGCCTCCATTTAGCTAGCTCCTTATAGATGTTTGAAATTTAGGTATAGTTTGGAAATTTTGTATAGAAGATCTTGACCATGTTTTCTCATCTTTGAATTAGTTCAGGCAAAGACTTATACCAAATTTCTGCATGTTCAATGAAGATGCATGGAAAAAATTGCAACCTTTTCCAATCACTCATGATTCCTTGGAGATAGCAAGCATTGTCAAAGGCTTGCACATGGATCTGGGGATTATCATTGGTATACCCTCTATATTTTAGTACAAACATGCTTCTTGGAATATGTACAACTTCCATCAACTCATGATAATCATCCCAATTAAACAAATGGAAATCATTATTACCATCAATAGGTTTAGATAAATGCAAATGCTGGAACTTAGGAAGGATATAATGATGCTAAGATACACTTGGGGTGAAGTTACCTAATCAAGATCATTGATGGTGGACTAACCCTTTGCCTTTCTTATTGATGTTAACCTCTTGCTCTTAATCTGAAAGATTAGACGAAAAGATGTGGCCAACCCCTATTCTACCACTTGATCTTAAAGATCTTACATGTACAAGGATCATAATTATCGAACATGGGCTCATGAGTATTGTACATTGTATGTTCATTATCTAGCCCCATACTAATCAAGGAATTAATAAGGTCATTTGGTGCAGCCATTACCAAGTATTTAGAGAACTAGCCATGAGCATCTCCCGACCTTCACTGCTTATCTTGATGATAAGCTAACACAATCGGTGGAAGGATCTTATTCTTTGAATTCTCAAAGGTAACAAAAGTCCTTTGTCTTTTCAATGCATTACTAGAGGTCTTTGGTGGGATCTTAGTGCTATCATTCATTTCATCTACATTTACAACCTACACACACAACACTAAAACACACATTTGATTTGAATAAATGTTAAAATCAAAAAGGTATAAGTATTTCTAGATAATTTAATAATGTTCTTCTTTGCAATGACATTAATGATAGGATTACCATTAGTTTTGGACCAATGGAACATATCATACAAATTCTAGTATGATTTGGTCATAAGCTTCAAGAACGATGTTGAGTGGATTTCCAAGAACACTCATGTATATCATTGCATTCCATAAATATAAAAGATATTATAATACATATGATTCAAATGAAAATCGATGTTACCATGGTGTAAGGTTGAGGAAATATTTATTATTTAATGTTTATAATCATTATGGATTTTAATTTTTTATAATGTTTTTAATATTTTAATGTTTAAGGCATCAATGGTGCAAGAATGAGAAAAAACCATAAGCTTTATTCACTATGCAAACACTAGACTTTGCATCAACTAAATGATTCCAGGCTAAATAAGCATGTTAACACTCTAATATAGTATAGTTATACTTGTGAAGTGATGACTTAAAAAAACATATAAAAAAATCAAGGAATCATTTACCCAAGGTACGAAGAGCTCTCCACATAAAACCGAATGCCAAAATTCAAAAGGAAAATGCTTGGAACTAAGTTCGTTTTCTATGGATATCATCTTGGGTATTTATAGTTTTCAAGCATAAAGTTAGGGATTAACTAGTTCCTAGGTGTCAACAAAGATCCATTAGTGTAGTCAAGCTATTCTAGAATGTACTCAAGAAGGAAGAGGAGACAAAGCATCCAAATCAAGGCACCAATGAGGGTACATCATCACCCCTATGTTGATGTAGGGGTTGTGCTAGCATAGGGAACTTAGTGCAGCCCTACCATCATACTTCACCTCCATTCTCTAGGATGAAGTTTGGAATGCCTAGGAACAAGTTAGAGCCTCTTGAGGATCTTCAAATGAACCTAGAAACTACTTGAGAAGCCTGAAACATGCTCCAAACCTACAAGTATGAACTAGAAGGTAAGGATGAAAACCTAGAAGATAGAAGCCTTGACCTTGCATGCAAAAATCACAAAAACTAGGTCCATGAGATACATCTTGAATCTAGGGCTTATAATAAACTTACAAAATTCTATAGGATGACTCATCAAGACTCTTTCTTTAGCCTTCTTCTCAAAATTTTCCTTCACTTGAGCATGAAGATCCTTCATATCTTACATAAAATTAGCACTTAATTGAGTTTCTCCATTAAATATCTTAACATTATCCACCATCTTTTGAAAAGAATCATAATTAACCTCAAATGGGATATTTTAAATAGTAACATTAAAAGAATTATTATAGGAAAATTCAGCATGATATAAAAAAAATTTCCTATGAGGTTGTTCTTCATACAAATACCTCAAAATATTTAACAAAGATTTATTAACCACTTCAATTTGGCCATCACATTATGGATGGTATTCACTAGAAAACTTCAAATTTTTCCCTAAAATTTTTGAAATGCATCTTCCAAAATGTCTAGTAAACTTGGAATTCTATCATTAACAATATTCAAAGGAATTCCATGCAACTTCACAACATGATGGAAAAGAAAATTTGCAAGATGAGATACATTAATCATCCTTTTGCATGAAATGAAGTGTGTCATCTTGGAAAACTTGTCAACCATAATAAATATAGCATCATTTCAAATTTTGGTCTTTAAAATCTCACTCACAAATTCCATTAACACACTTTCTCACAAAGCCTTGGAAATTGACAAAGGCATATAATGGCCATTCACTAATTTATCTACTTTGAATTTCTAACATGCCAAACACTCCTTCATAAATTTGAAGACTTTAGAGATCATTCTAGGCCAAAAATAGTATCTACTCGTAAACTCCAATGCCTTCATAATGCTTTTCAACCAAAATATTTTTTCTAAAATCATAATTTGGAACACATACCTTTCTATTCATGAATAATATCTCCTCTTGAATATGATAGTTCATCCATTGGTCTATTCTACTCCACAATGGTTCTTTGAGGCTTCTTTAAACTTGCTCAAAATATGAATCATGTTCATATAAATTAACAAAATTACTCATACCTTCCATATGAGGCACACTCAAATTCTACACATGTAGCCTAAACAATGCATCAGTTACCACATTAACTTTCCTACTTTTGTGCTTAAGAAAAAATTAATATCCTTCAATTGTGTCATCTACTTCATGTGTTTAGCACTCCACTTCTTTTGGAAATTAAGAAATTGAATTTCTTTATGATTATTCATCAAATTAAACTACTTGGATAATAAGTAATGCCTCTAATGCTTGATTGCTTGAAGAATAGCATACAATTACGTCTCATATATGCTATATTTATGCCTTAACTCATTTAAAGTTTTTAAAAATAAAGTAACATATCTACCTTTTTGTGAAAATAACAAGTTCACTTGCATTCATGTCCACTAGAAAAAGCTTCCAAAAATTTGGAATTACAAGCATCAATTCACTAATGATTTTTTCCTTCAACAAGTCAAAGTTCCTTTGGGTCTCATCAACCTACTTAAAACATTGACTCCTATTAAGCGAGGACAAAACATAGGCCATGAAATACCACTAAATGTTTTTATGAACCTTCTATAAAAAAACCTGTTAAACCAAGAAATGATCTTACCTTCCTAACATTTTTAAGAGTTGGCCAATCTTTAATAGAACTCACCTTGGTAGCTTCCATCTAAATTTGATTTTTAGAAATCAAGTCCTAAATATATGATCTTCCTCTTGAATAAATAACTCTTCTTTACATTGATCATCAAATGTGCCTTACGCAACTTAAGATACTCTTCTTAAGTGATCCAAGTGCTCCTCCTCATTAGAGCTATACATCACAATATTATCAAAAAAAATAATACAAAACTTACCAATCAAATCCTTATGAACAACATACATCAACATCATGAATGTAGTAGGGGAATTTATGAACCTATATGCAATCACCAACCACTTAAATACTCCATTTGGTACTTTGCAAACTATCTTCTGTTCATCACCAAGCCTTATCCAAATTTTGTGGTATCCACTCTTTAAATCAATTTTGCTGAAAGTGTTTGCATTGGTAAGGACATTAAGGATATCATCCATCCTTGGAATAGGAAACTTGAACCTCACTATTATCTTATTCACAACCATAAAATCAATGCACAATATTCATGCATAGTCTTCATTCTTCTCTAACCTTCTTTACCATAAGCACTATTGGAACTACACAAGGTAAAATTGAATCCCTCACAAAGCCATTCACAAGTAACTCCTTTAGTTTCCTTTGCAATTCAGCCTACTAATTTAGTGTCATCTGGTATGTTCTTTTATTTAGAATGGTAGCACCTAGGATGAATTCAATTTTGTGTTGAACATTCCTCATTGATGGAAATTCATTCAATTCCCCTTTGGACATCTTAAGAAATTTCTCCTTCAAGCCTAACACACCTGTTGGAAGTTCTACCTCCACAACATTATGATTAGAAGCAATAGTTGACATAATCATAAAACAAAAACCAACTTCATCAGGTTTCTTGATATATTTCCCCTTTCCAAGAAGAATTAAGAAAGTAGAAGTGAGATTTTCTACCTCACTTGTTCAACTATCATAGGAATTCACTCATGGATTCCGTCAAATCTTACTAGACTTCACACATTTCTTACTCCATCAAATTGAGTATCATTATCAAAATTCCAAGGCCTTTCAAGAATTACACTAGCATAATCAATTGGTAGTACATCACATTTCACAATATCATAATAACTTCTAATTTTGAATTTTAAGACAGATTTCTTTCTCACCTCTTAAAAGAAGTCTCTTGACAACTAATGCACCTTGTAAGGTCTAGGATGACGATTTCTTACTATACCCAATATAGCAACTTCTCTAGAAGAAATAACATTTTCTTGGGCTTCCCAATCAATAAAAATATGAATCTATTCCCCACTAAGCAAGCATCTAGCCCCAATTTGAAATAATAATTTTCTTGATGGATGATTTTCTTTCTTCACATTTTCCATAAATACATAAGAATCTAATACAAAAAATTTCTCAATTTTAGAAGTATTAGGATTAATTCTACAAAGATCTTGGCTTGATGTCTCCTTTGCTTCCATGGTTGGAACACCCTTACCCTTGGTTGTCTTGTGAAGTGGACATTGTCAATGCTTGTGTCTCTATTCTCCACATTTGAACACTAAATCCAAGATGAGTTTTTTCCATGAACCTTTTCTTCTCTATCTTGGTCTTTCTTGGCCTTGTCCTTTTCATCATCCTTCTTTTACTTTTTATCATGGTCACCATTCTTGTCTTTAGATTTTGACTTGGATCTCTGCTTTGATTTGGATCCCTTAACCTTCCCCTTTGAAGCTTATTTGCTTCTATTCCCAAATCCACTAATTTTTTTTCTAACTTGAGTTCCAAATCATAAGCCTCATCAAGATTTTATAGCTCATAGAAAGACAACTTCTATTGATAGGTGATTTTGAGATCTTCAAGGAAGATTAAGGCCTATTCATATTCCTCCTAGTTTATCTTAGCTTTATGGAATAGTTCAAAAAACTCAATGTAAAATTCCTTGTCATCTTTGTCCCCTTATCTAACAAATTTTAGCTTCATAATTGTCTCTTGTCTCTACCAAGATTATTTAAATTTTCATCTCAACCTATATTTCATCAAGTTCTAATCCTTGATAAGCTAACCATTTCACCTCTTATAACTTTAGGACTTTTTTCCCATCAAGTAAAATTCATACCTTCTAATATGAATTCAACAATTATTACCCTTAATTGATTTGGTACCTATTCCAACTCAAAATACTTGTTAAGTACCTTTAGCCAACTTGCAAAAGCATTGGTGCTATCTACATTGTTGAAAGTCTTCAACTCAATGTATAGAAGTCTTGCAGCATTTCTGAATGCTCCAATAAGTCTTTCTTCATCTTCACCATTAAGCTTACCATGAGAAACAGGAGATGTGAGAGATGGATTTCTTGTAGTTTTGACATAAGGAATTGGATTTTCTTCCCCTAGAATGTGAGGTTGATGGATTCTCACACTCTCATAGCTAAAATGTTTTTTCTCCTCATCTACTCCCCCTTCATTAGGATAAGAAACTTCTTTGTTATCATTTGAATGAGAATGCTCATCATCACCACAAGTCTATATACGTTTGAGATCTACATTCCTATCTATGTTAGCAGTAATCTCATCCAGTTGTTCAACCATCAACTAAAAGAAAAATATCATGTTCTTCATATCTCTATTCTAGGCTTGAATGTTTTTCTTCTTGATGGGACGCAATATTGCATGGGCCGTGATATTGCATCCCCCACGATATTGCATACGCGATATCGTAGTCCATTGCAATGTCTATAAATAAGAAGTGGCTCTCCCTTGTTTGACAACTTAGGTTAGATTGTAGTGAAGCTCTGGCAGTTTGATCCCTCCAGAGATAGATTATTTTCCCATGTCTACCCGCAGTGTTGTGAATGTAATTGTACGGTATCCTTTATTCGAGTGTGACGTACTTGGACATGCACATGATCGGCAATAAAGATCGAGATTACTTCATCATTGTAGCATTCACTTTGTTTATTTATTTATTTAATTTTTATTTACTAATTTCCTAGTTAATACCTTCTCACCCTTATCTCCTAGCAACGCAGAATGAGTACGACTTGATTACAAGCATTTAAGTGTGATTACTTGGTAACCTAGTGGCTTACCTAGGATCTTCGCTTGGTAATCCCAATGGTAGGCATGCACGAAGTCCAAGATGTGTACGGATAATCAAGGAATGAATGCTCATCACACTTAGGCTAGATTAGATTCTCTTACCCTTTTTCCTCCTAGCTCATCTTAGTTAATATTACTTTCCACTACCTTCAAGAGTAGCGTTAGATTACGAACACATCATACACCCCACTCTAGACTAAACCATACTTGACAAATATAATACTAGTCCAGGTGGGAAGACAGCAAACTGTGACCTAAGGATAATTGTCTAGGTGCCACAACTAGTCCATCTACGGAGTTCGACCGGATCGCGCGTGAAAATGCTCGTATTCGTATGGTTGAGTGTAGGGGTACCTCGCCACTCATCATTGGCACCATTGCCGGGGACGGTGCTAGTTATCTAGATTAGTTATATCATACAAGGTCGCTGTAAAAGGACTTAATGATATATCTCTTAGAAAGAAGTAATTATAAAAAGTCACATAAATTCACACACAACTGCATAATAATGCCTCTCCTACAAGATTATAACAATGTCACACTTAGTGAGGAAGTTCATTGGAGAACCAACGAACTATATAATGATGAATATTGGAGTACACAACCTGAAGTGGGGGTTTCTTATAAACATGAATGAAAACAATGCCATCACAACGTATGAAGGTATAACTTACCTGATGATGATGAACCCCCATTGGCCACTACAAGCCTAACGCAAATACAAGGGGCTGTTCGAATCTCACGTAGGCATCGTAAAGAGAGCCGTCTACCCAGGCTCAATTTAAATACCTTCCCTAAATTTTCAGGAGGCTATGACTTAGACCCATATCAACATTTACAAGCCTTCTAGGATGCTTGCACATGGAACAACATTGATAATGGCTAGCAAAAACTTAAGCTCTTCCCGATGACATTCGTTGACCAAGCAAAAGCATGGTATAGATCATTAAAACCAAATTCGATACGACATTGGTCAACAATGGTAGAAGTTTTTAAAGAAAAATATCAAACCTATGCAAGAGTATCAACCTTGAGGAAAAAAATCCAAGGATGGAAACAAGCACAACATGAACCCTTGTACATGGCCTTAGAAAGATATTATGCACTATTAAACAACTGTCCAGGCCATGGGTTTTCCGAGGAAAGGCTAATGTATCATATCATTGATGGGCTATGTAATGAAACAAGAGAGACCTTAGGAATGTATGCCCAAGGTCAACTATATGAACTACAAAAACCATCAAATCCAAGAGCTTATTAAGCGGGTAGCAAACGAAGAAGGAAAATTAGCTAGATGGGAGAGTGTTGAAAAACATCAACGGGACCAAAATCTCAACTCAACAAAGGTCCATGATCATAAAAAGGAGAAATTAACCAATCACAAGGAGAAAGACTCATCTTTTCCAATACAAAAATTGTTAGAAGAAGCTGAGGCAAAGATCAATAAGATGTTGGAATGGATGTATCAAAAGTGTGGAGAATATATCGATATTATTAGAGATAGAGTTTTGACAACCCAAGAAGTAGGACAAAACATTAGACAATCAGAAAGAAGGGATAAAGAAAATAAGAGCTCAACTGCTAATCATACGTATGAATGAAACATATGCCTGTACAATCATCCCAAGGGCCAATGCCCAATCTTGTTACATTTACATGAGCATTGGGGAAACACATTACATCCAGATTTCGTACAAAGATACTGTGTTTGATCACAGTGACAAAAATCCTAGTCATGGGAGAGACTGCCACTAGACTGGAGACACCCTTCCTATCATCCAAACCCAAATGCTTATCTTGTTCAACATCCTGTTTCTCCAACTGGGCCAACGCACTTTATCTCACCATAGTACTATTCTCCACAACACTATCAGCCCATGCCTCCAACACAACCACCACCTTGTGCACCTTATACTCCTCCTAACTTTCAACATTCTCATTGTTTCCCTCCTTCCATAGTGTCACCAATTGTTCCTAAGGTGTTTGCACCACCGCAACAACCCACGAATGCTACTTGTGCTAATGCTGCTAATAGCAGTGAAAAGCCTCCTCAACATCAAAGGTGTCCTTTCTTTAAACATGGCCGTAAGAAGGGACAACATAACTCTGAGGCCACTACATCTTCCAACTCAGCACAAGTCCCACACTGTGATGCACCCTTACCTTCGAACTCAATGCCTCATGTAACTTCATCAAGGCCACCAACTCACACTCCAACAACAATATGGCCCAATGAACACAAGAATGAAGAGCGACAACCCAATCCTTGCATACCATATAACGGTGACAAACATCATAGTGGGTCAACTCGTTATCCGAGAACAACCTCGTACAAAGTGCCCCACTATGCTCATTATAATCAAGTGTGTGAACCCCGATGGGGTAAGTATGGCCAAGCCCCAATACTTCCAACATGTAAGTGTTGGCACATTTTGACCATTCAATAGAACAACCTTTATAAGGTTATTGTGATTTTTTAAAAATTTAAAAGAGATTGTTGAGATTTTGTTTCTTCACCTTGAAGTCTACCATGTCGATTAAGACAAGCTTTTGCTAATTGGTTCACATCCACAAAGGCATGGTTGAATGTCCCAAAATCTTAGAGGCCTTGTTGAACTTGCATCCTTGAACCAACCAATACACAAAAGTTGTAGAGCCTCCTTCCAAGGACCATGTTGCCCATATGCAAAAATCATACCATTCCATGGGATTTCTTCCCTTGTTGGCATTCAGACAAAAATGAGCCTAGAATCATGAACACTACCAAAACCTTAACTTATCCAAGCACATACATTGGTGCTAAAATCCAAAATTTAAATCTTTCTACCACAAGACATGGAACCGATCCACCGCCGCCACCTGCACTTCGGTCACCGCCATGGCCACCATAACATCGCTGCTGCCACACCTTTCACTCCAGAGACATAAACAGGGAAGACCCAGATGGAGAACAATGGCAGAAATCAGTGCGGTCAACTAAATGGGAACCAATTCCAGAACCGACCAGAAACCCTTGAAACCCTTGCAGAAGAGCTCCTACGCTGAAGATCATCCTATTGCCACCACCACTGTTGGAGTCGTTCTGGCCATTGCTGTTGCTGTTTGCCTGTGCGCCGATTTCAAAACCGTGGCCTGACGCGTCGAGAGCACCAGTGCCAGCGCTTGTGCCAACGCCAAAACTGGAGAAGGAGGACTACGCACGAGTGGAGGACAGATGGCCAGTGGCAGGAGGATGCATAGCGGCGAAGGGGGCGGTAGCAGCACCAACACGATGTTATTTATACTGACAGAAACATGCGGCCACGGCATTCATGAAAATGGATATAAAAAACATTCATCTCTACCTGGCCGCGGCCGCGATCTGGTGCTGTTGAGTCTAGAGCGAGTCCCCTGCCGCTGCACCGAACTTCAGGGTTCCGTGTGGGAAATGTGTGAGAAGAAATGGTTTGGGGCTTGAGGCCTGAGGGTTGGATGACTTACACAGCAAAGAGAATTGCACAATTAGGAGCTGATAAATGCTACAAAAAAACATTATGAAACCTTCTGAAAATGAGTTCGGACAAGAGATCGATGCTCATGATGCAGTTATTCAAGGGAATGAAGCTCCAGTTTATCAAAAATATGCCAAATATGTGGGAATGAAGAGGGACTTTCGTCTAATTACTAGTAAAGGAGGCCATACAAGCCTCTCCAAATTATTCTGCAGCATGGCCAAGGGGAGATAGATGATCAAATTCTATTTATTGACCTTTATGTCATTCCTAAATATATATATATAAAGTTATATGTATAGCTATTTTATAAAAAGGGGGATTTATGGACATTTCCAACTATAGCTTTTATTTATATAATTGAAATTTTATGTGGAAGTTGTAACTTCCTACCCTTAATCCATGATTTTTGTAACCATTAAAAAGGCCACTTGTCAAATATAGCTTTTTTATCTCCACAATGGCCACTTGTCAACTAAATGGGACACGTGTCAGATGCAGCCTTTTTGTCTCTATGGTGGTTAAACCACCCAAAATTGTTGTAACTTACCTAACTTGTTGGGCAAGTAACCTCCTAACTTGTTGGGCAAGTAATCTCCTAATTGGTTGGCCAAGTTACTTGGGAGAGAAGTTAGGTAAGATATTTTTGAATATGTAACTTACCTAAGTACCTAGGAACCCTATAAAAAGGCTTCAAGGATCAAGGAGGAATGGTCTCAATTTCTTGGGAAGAGGAGGACTTTTGGAAGGTCTCATACATCACACTTTTGAGAAGACATTGGGATCACACTTGGGCTCTCACTTGGAGACACACTTGGGGTCTTGAGAAGAGCTTTGTAAAGAAGAAATTGTGAACGATTGCTTGTAAGATGGCTTGCTAGAGTAAAGATTTCAGCCTCTTTGTCATGGTCCTGTGAGTTATTTATTTCATTTTTTGTTTTGTTTAAATTGTTTAGCTAGTGGTTTAGATAGTATCATCCTTGGCAAGTAATTTTGGGATTTTTAGATTGCTCTTATTATTCTTGTTGCCCGATAGAAATTTCTATTAAAATTTTTCCATAGAAGCACTTGTGTTTAAAATCCTTGAGAGCATTTTAGTAGTAAATTTTGTTATTGTCTAATGTGTGGGAACTGCTATTGGGATTGTTGTAAGAGAGCCTCTGTTTGTAGTCACACCGTTGAACAATTCAGTAGTCGAGAGGGTTCAGAAAATCTTTGGTATTTTGATGGGACCAGAATAGCTTCTTTTTATCTTTAAAGTAAATTCCCCTGGTATTTCAATCAGAAATTGTCAAGTCTTTCAAAGGTTCTGTTTGAATGCAATCGTTGACATCTATTATCTAGTCAAAATGGAGTCTCGTACGTGGTAGTTTATGCAGCAATTTTTGGTAGCATAGTAGGATTGTCTTGAAGAAATTACTTGTTTGAGCCTTGGAAGTTTGAACAATTCATAGATATTGAATTTGGAATAGCTTTATTGCGAAGTGTTTACTCGTGTCATTTTACCTTGTTTAAATATTTGAGGTCTACACAAATCTTCTTTCCTTTCTTTTCTGTCTATTTCCATCGAATCTTGCTCTATTTCTAGTTTTCTTGTGGAACTATCCCTTTCTCTGGGGAAAATTAGGAGTAGATTTGCGGAGTTGTGCTCAAATGTTTTTGCAAAATTTTATTTGTTACAAGTAGGTATTATAAGGACCATGTAGACTAGGTATTTGAACAAAATAGGAAACTTTCAACAACTCATAGTACTTGGCAAAGTTGGCTGAATCTCTTTAAAGTAAGTCATTTTTAGTTTACACACAACGCAATCGTTACATTTCTCACAACCGCATGCCGCAACAGCACACACACATACTCACATTAACTACTGAGTTTATTTGGAGGTATCTGGGCCTTGGTGTTTCTAGAGACCAGCAGGCACCTAAATCCTGTGCGAGGACACTCGTTGGCGGTCGCGTCCCAAACAGTCGCCAACAGCAAGGATCCTCATCTTCCATTTATTAATCCTTGCCATGTTCAACCATTTAGTTATGAGGGATACCCCCCATTCTAATAACAAGTAGGATTAATAAATGTTTTTCATTTTCCTTAATTTTACAACTTTTTTTCCTGTTTTTCATTTTTCAACTTTTTGTTTTATCTTTTTAACTTTTTGTGTTTTTGTCTTTTTACGTTTTTGTAAGTAATCTCATCTACGAATAAAACACTCATGTGGATCATTGGTTGAGGTGTGTTCTATGTTATTAAGTCATGAGTGATCAATTATGTCAACAGCGAGTCCATTACACCCACTCATCCATTCTACAATAAAGAGGTTCTATTCAAGGGTACAGTGATATTCTTGAAATTCTTAAAACTTAAAATTAATTTTGTGTTCATTGTACCCAGAATGAAGAAGGATGGACCAAGAGGAAATGATTAGGGTGTGACATCAAGGGAACTTGTGGATTCTCTTTGGTGAAGACTATGGATGTTATCATGCAACATGGTCGTACTAAGATCCTTGTAGATCTAATGAAAAATGGGAGTAAGAGTAATCAAAAGGGCACTCAAAAATCAAACGCTCTCCTAGGGGGTCCCACTGGAAATACATGCACCCATGCTTGAAGGTTGGCAGCTTCCCTGGATTTAGTATTCAAAAAGAAAGAAGAAGAAAGAGAAAAGAAAAAAAAGAAAAACGAAGTGCCATAAAACAAAAGTCACTCCTCCCTTGAATAAAACGCTAATTGATTGTATACCTTGTTGTTATGGTACTCTCATAGTTGCTCATCATGAGATGAAACAATGTGATGTCATTGATTAGAGGAATGGACTTAGTCCTGATCTTGGAACGATGGGTTAATGACACCTTAATCATGCTTTACACGTAGGATTCACTGTGCCCTGGGTCAGTTACTTCATGTCCCAATCTCTACAATCCCTTTCTATAGTTCGTCTCATCTCACTGTTTGTGTAATTGTAGCTTGTGTCATGTGTAGCATAGAATTCTCATCTCATTCTAGTGATAACTACATGTGTGTGTTTTGTGGAGTTAGTGTGGATTACATTTAACCCTTCTAGTGCCCACAAACACTTTAAGTGTGGTTACACAAGGGCATTATAGGTTAGAACCTACTTTGGGGAGGACCCACTTGTGTAATCTTTTGTAATCTTCACTTATGACATAGCTCACACATACCATTTCTTACCCTCAGCATAATTTTTCAATTGATTTTCTTTCCCTACTATTATCCCTTTGAATTTTAACGTTCCAATGTACCATTACATACCCTTTTTCTTATCACCCATGGTTTTATTGATCAAATCCACACCCTTATCATTAATGGTGCCTTTTGAATTAATGAAATTACCCTAGAACATCTTGATTATAGTCAATGCCCTTAATTTCCAATGTTAATTTCAAGAAAATCATTTAAAATTTTGGTATTTTCATGGTGGTGTCTCACATCACTAGGGACGAGATATCATGTCCCACGTGATATCGCGTTCGCCATGTATCATACGCGATAGCATGTCCCCATCACCTATAAATAGGTAACGTGCCCCCC
>MNCI01008129.1:17087-32102 GCA_015680685.1 Gnetum montanum | reverse complement strand
CCCCCGCCACAACACTTAGCATCATTTTCTCATTCACACGGGGGGGAGTTTTTGAAATTTTTCTCTGCGACTTGCGATTGAGTGACCCTTGCTTTTCTCACTGTATCTCGCCAGCTGGTACTCCGATTTGTCTTCCGTTTGAACTTGCTTGAACCCATAGTGTTCAGTTTCGTCATGGGGGAGGGACACTTGCCGAAAAGTGCCTAACTTTTTTGAAATTTATCATCACCCAAAGGACATCAATTAGGGTTATTAACTATAACACTTAGAATAATTGTGCCTAAAAATCATTTAATCCCTAGGTATACCGGGAAATTAAAATGAAAATGACCTATGTCACAAGACTCATAATTACAACTTTTGGGCACGATCACATGTGATAACATAAGATCATTAATTAAGGTAAGCAGTAAAGTATAACTTAACTTCATAAAAAACCTTACTAATGCTTGGCCTGTGTGATTGTAGATGGCCCCAAAACATAGACAACAGGAAGGTCCTGCTCAAGGTGTGATCAAACGACCTAGGAGAGGTGAAGTACAAGTCCCTTCCGAACAACATGTAGAGTAGGAGGAAAAATCATTTAGTATCCACCAAGAAGACCCTACTACTGTACAATCAAGGCCTACCCTCTCTAAAAGCAGTGCCTGGTACTTAGGGGAAACGTACCAATTTTGGCACAATAAAGAAGAAGGCACCACGTTTAACAATTGTGGTGTGAATATTGACTTCTCTGTTCAAGCCATTTTGGAAGTATTAAACCTTCCGAATACAGGGCCAAAGGTTGCTTAGAACTAGCGGGACATTTTCAAAACTGAGCAACTTAATAAAATATTACAGAGAATAAAAGGGTGGTGGAAGAAAAGGAGACGGCTATTTGGGAAGCCTCCACAACACATGCGCAAACCCATGCACATCTCAAGGTACTCAAAGCCTTACAGGAAGAAAATAAACAGCTTGTGACTGAAAACCTTCGGTTGACCACTGTAGAAAAGCAAAAGAATGTTCTCGATGAACACTTTCATCAATTACGAGAACAATTTGTTTGGGTCAACCGAGACGTAAGCCGTTTAGCCAGAGGAAATCGAACCCTCTCGATGGAGGAGGTATGCGTCATTCGTCAAAATTCGGCAATTGAGATAAGCGCTTGGTAGAACAAGGCTAAACAACATGAAAAGCTAAAGGAGCACTTACGTGATTAGGTGGGGATGTATAAACAGATCCTTGAAAAGGATATCCATATGGCCAAGGCCCAAATCAACACTATCAGTGCTCAACACACTAATTGGCAGGCCATATTGGACACATATGCCTTCGCCCATCAAGCGAAAGTTAAGAATTGGGACCTGCAGATTCAGGACTTGACAGAGTACATAAATTTGGCAAACCTAAGATATGACAACCTTTCCATGTTAATATCAGGGAACCTGAGATCAGAGCTCAAGTAGCAGGTAGCAACAACACACATCAAATACAAAGAAGAATTTGCAGAGCGCAAGAAGCTGGTAGAGAAACTAGATGTTGCAAATTCTAAACTTGAGGTGGTAAAATCCAGCTACCAGGGATAGAAGGATGTCGCAACTAACTTGGCTCAATGGGTAACAAACCTTCACGAATACAAGAACAAAGCTAGAGCCTATGAGGAGGAACGACGGGTCTTCGCAACTTGGTATGTCAAGGCCAAACAGATGTTTCCGCAACTACCCTGTCCATGGGAGGTGCTGAATCTGTCAAACATTGGAAAATTAGCATGGATGGCACAAGACCCTTGGACTAAAGAGGAGAAGCTCTAGGCCATAGTTCAATTCCATCAAGCCTCAAAACCTAGAGCACAAGACAAAGGGAAGGCACCAATGGAGGAGCCACCACCACCAGGAACTACATGAGTTTCAAATTTTTGTAGTTGTAGCATATTTTGTGTGTTGTGTTTTCTTCCCACACTGTGGCATCATCCCATTTATTTTTCCATTAATAATCCCATACCTATCCACTGTGTAGTGACTGTAACTTGAGGACGAGTTTTTATTCAGTCGTGGGGGTATGATGGAACGCGATATTGCATGGGCCACGATATCACGTCCGTCGCGATATCGCATCCCCCGCGATATCGCATCATCCCCTATGATATCGCATACGCGATATCGCAATTCATTGCAATGTCTATAAATAATAAGTGGCTCTCCCTTGTTTGACAACTTAGGTTAGATTGTAGTGAAGCTCTGCCAGTTTGATCCCTCTAGAGATAGATTATTTTCCCATGTCTGCTCGCAATGTGGTGAATGTAATTATACGGCATCCTTTATTCGAGTGTGACGTACTTGGACACGCACATGACCAACAATAAAGATTGAGATTACTTCATCATTTCAGCATTCACTTTGTTTATTTATTTATTTAATTGTTATTTATTGCTTTCCTAGTTAATACCTTCTCACCCTTATCTCCTAGCAACGTGGAATGAGTATGACTTGATTACGAGCATTTAAGTGTGATTACTTAGTAACCCAGTGACGTACCTAGGATCTGCATTTGGTAATCCCAGTGGTAGTCATGCATGAAGTCCAAGATGTGTACAGATAATCAAGGAATGGATGCTCCTCGCACTTAGGCTAGATTAGATTCTCTTACCCTTTTTCCTCCTAGCTCAGCTTAGTTAATATTACTTTCCACTTCCTTCAGGAGTAGCTTTAGATTAGGAACACATCATACACCTCACTCTAGACTAAACCATATGTGAAAAATATAATACTAGTCTAGGTGGGAAGATAGGGAACTGTGACCTAAGGATAACTGTCTAGGTGCGACAACTAGTCCGTCTGTGGAGTTCGACCGGATCGCGCATGAAAACACTCGTATTCGTGTGGTTGAGTGTAAGGGTACCTCACCACTCATCACTTCTTAAGAGCCATTTGAAATAGATATATAAATCCATAATCAATTTCCAAACAATAATAAACCTAATGAGGTTTAATATCAATTCCTAGAGTAGGATCACTCTAATTTTCTTTAACCCTTCAAAATAGACTGAATGTAGAAATTAAGTAAGATAATTCAGTTACTAGAAAACAAGAAAACTATCTTCTATTAATAAAAAATAATATTACAATTACAGTGGAATCACATTCCCACAAAACTTCAACACTCATACACTCAATGATATTGTAGATCATGAGCCTCTACAATTACACATATATGATTGACCTTAATGTAAAGAAAAATCAATCTAGATCTCTCTTACACATATAGTATTGAGATCCAAAATACATACAGAAATAGCTACAATGATCAATATCATACAATCAACCACAGATATGTAGACATCCTCATGAAATCTCTCTTCCAACTCTCTCATGCACTCAATTCTTACATCCCTCACATGCAACATAAAATCAATATTTATAAATAATAAGACTAAGAAACCTACTAAAGCTTTCCATATAACTAGTTTAGAGATTCTCAACTATTTATATCTTGATCTCATATTTCCTAGTTTTTTTCCACCTTGAAACTACAAACTCAGAACTTTCCATCATCGTACATGACATATACAGGCTTGGCAAAATGCCTTTCTATTAAATCCTAAACTTAGATAAGATGTATCCTTCAATTGATAGACATCTACCAAAATAAATATTTTTTTTAAGATAATTGTCTCCCCAAAATTATCTCTTTCTTGGCCAATATGTCTTCTCTCCTAGAAAGATGTCTCCTAGACACTTGGAATGTCTCATGTAGCATCCTAGCTCGGAGGTAAGATATCTTTGTAATATTCAAGATATCTTTCCAGCTTTCCAAAATCTTCCATCTTCCTCCTATAAAATTGAAAAATAGTTAGAACAGATGTTCCTACACTAGTACCACTTGGAAAATTTTGTTATAACTACAATTTTCTATCTACATATTCATGATAGAAGGAATATATGGAAGAAGGCTTCTAATCTTTATGAATTTAATATTGAGAGGGAATGCGATGGAGTACCAATACTAACCAAGAAATTTCTTATATTAAGTTACAATATTTCAAAGCTTATGATAGGATTTTATGAAATTTCATGATCACTTATCTTTATAAAATGAAATTTGGTGATTATTTTATTCAACTTGTCTATACCTTGCTCACTAATGTTGATGAGTGGCGAGATACCCCTACACTCAACCATACGAATATGAGCATTACACGTGTGATCCGGTCGAACTCCGCAGATGGACTAGTTGTGGTATCTAGACAGTTAGCCTTAGGTCACAATTTGTTGTCTTCCCACTTGGACTAGTTTTAACTTTGTCATGTATGGTTTAGTCTAGAGTGAGGTGTATGATGTGGTTTCTAACCTAATGCTACTCCTAGAGGCAATGGAAAATATCTTTAATTAAGCTGAGAGAGAGGGTGAGAGAATCTAAACTATCCTAAGTGTGATGAGCATCCATTCCTCAATTATCCGTACACATCTTGGACTTTGTGCACAACTACCATTGGGATTACCAAGTGCAGATCCTAGGTATGCTACTGGGTTACCAAGTAGTCACACTTAAATGCTCATAATCAAGTCGTACTCATTTCGTGTTTCACAGGAGTTTAAGGGTGAGAAGAGATTAACTAGGAAAGAAGTAAATAACAATTAAATAAATAATTAATCTAAGTGGATGCTACAATGATGAAGTAATCTCGATCTTTATTGCCAGTCATGTGCATGTCCAAGTACATCACACTCGAATAAGGATGCCGTACAATTACAATCATCACGCTGCGGGCATGCACTAAGAGGAAAGGATTTAGAGAAAAACTACATAAGACTTAACACTTAAACTACAAACTGAAAAACCACCTATCGGATCTATCTACCTCTTATTTATAGATGAGGAGATAGGTTGCGATATTGCGTACACGATATTGTGGTTGACCAAATGACGACTCATCATACCCCCATGACTGAATGAAAACTCATCCTCGAGTTACAACGATTACACAATGGATAGGTATGGGATTATTGGATGGTGAAAATGGGTTTATGCCGCAGTGTGGAATGAAAAAAAATTGAGACACAACACAAAGAATGTGCTATAGCTACAAAATTGGTGGAACTCATGTAGTTCCTAGTGGCAATGGCTCCTCCATTGGTGCTTTCCCCTTGTCTTGTGCTCCAAGTCTTGGGCTTTGACAGCGTTGAAGTATGGCCTGAAGTTTCTCCTCTTTAGTCCAGGGATCTTGTGTTGTCCATGCTAATGTTTCGATGTTTGATGGAGTCGGCACTTCCCATGGGCAAGGTAGTTGTGAAAACATTTGATTTGCCTTGACATACCAAGCCACAAATACCCGTTGTTCCTCCTCATAGGCTCTAGATTTGTCTCTATATTCTTGGAAATCCATAAGCTATCGAGCCAAATCTTTTGTGACACCTTTCTGGCCTTGGTAGCTTTCCTTTACCACCTCAAGTTTAGAATTTACAACCTCCAGTTGTTGTAACACCTTCTTGCATTCTGCTAATTCTGTTTCATATTTGATGTAGGTGGTAGCTACCTATTGCTTGAGCTCAGTTCTCAGGTGCCCTTCTATTAACATGGCAAGGTTGGCATACCATAGGTTTGCCAACTCCATGTACTCTGTAAGATCCTAGATCTACAAGTCCTATTTCTTAACTTCCGCCTGGTGCGCAAAGGCATATGTGTCTAGTATGGCCCACCAGTTAGTGTGTTGGGCACTGATAGTGTTGATGTGGGCCTTGGTCATATGGATCTCCTTCTCAAGGTCTTTTTGTACATCCCCACCTGGTCTTGGAAGTGCTCCTTTAGCTTTTCATGCCATTTAGCCTCATTTTTCCACGCACTTATTTCGATAGTTGTCTTTTGATGGATAGCGCATACCTCCTCCATTAAGAGGGTTCGATTTTCCCTAGCTAAATGACTCATGTCCTGGTTGACCCAAATGAATTTTTCTTGCAACTAATGAGAGTGTTCCTCAAGAACATTCTTTTTCTTCTCCACAGCGGTCAACCAAAGGTTGTTAGCAACAAGTTACTTGTTCTCTTCGTGTAAGGCTTTGAGTGCCTTGATATGTGCATGAGTTTGCACCTATGCTACATAGGCATCCCAAATAGCCTTCTCTTTTTCTTCTGCCATCTTTTTATACTCCTTTAGTAGCTTGGTTAGTTTCTTAGTTTTTAAATGGTCTAGCTGGTCTGCAGAAACAAATTGCAAAGGGTCCCGCTGTGCTGCTTATAGGGCCATGACCTTTTTTTGCAATTTTTGTACTTGTACTTCAACATGCTCGGCCCTCACCTCTATCAAGACCAGCTTCCCCTTGGTGGAAATAAGGTCTGATTGAATTTTTGTAACATCTTGAGGGATGTCAAATAGGGACATCATTACTTATCTTGTTTGTAGCAATTGATCAAGCACATCCTCATGTTCCGCAGGAATCATTGAGGTTCCAACTAGAGTTTGAGCATCCCATGTTCCCGTGAGATCTGCCAATGGTACAAGAGGTACATTGAATGATTCTTTGAAGTGATCTACGACCACATCTACGGCTCCTGCTGCATCCTGGTGTTATATGACCACCACTCTGGCCCCTTCACCAGTTTCTAATTACACTTGGAAAGATGTAGCATTTCCCGAGATCTTTTGTGACCAAGTAATTTCCTCTCCTCCTATGTGGATGGACACTTCACCCCTTGGACAATCCAGAGAAATTGTGGGTTGTACGGCATCATTGATGACACGAAAGAGATTTGCATCATCACAACTTCCCCAATTGACCATCTCAACGATGGCCCTGAGATGGCTCATCGACAGTCTATAGTCTTGCAGCGACGGTGGTTGATCTTGTCCCATGCTAGGCCCTGCTTCTTATTGTTGGTTGGGTCCTGTACTTGGAAATTAGCTGGGTCCTGCAAGTTGAGTTGCAATTGGTTCAGCTATTTTTTCTTCTTCTTATTCTAGTCCCAACGTCTCGCCAGTGATTTTCCTTGCAGCTAGCGACTTTAACAATTCAACATATGAAGCATGTTGGGCTTTTCAAAGGACATCATTAGTGTATCCTTTGATACCAGCACATTGGCACAACCTCTTGATAAGGCAAGGGAAGGGCAACATGATCTTCCCTGTATTCCATTCCTCAAACCACCTCAGGATATGCGTACAATATAGATGAAGCATGTTAGCATCAACCTTTCCCATCAGAAATGCACATCTTCTTATTGCATACGTTGGGATTCTTTTTAAGCCCCTCATGGGGAACAGGTAATATGTTCCAATTTTGAAATAAACCCTTTCTTCCGTTGTCAATTCTCTAAATGTCTTCTCCCTACCATACGCCCTTTCCAACCAAACTCGCCGCACATCTGGGTCTGAATAGGTAGAAAACTGAGCAACCTTGGGCCCTGTATTCAGAAGGTTTAATACTTCCAAAATGGCCTACACAGAGAAATCGACTATCACACCACAAATGTTGACAGTGGTACCTTGTTCTCTGTTGTTCCAAAATTGGTACATTTCCCCTAGGTACCAGGCACCGATTTCAGAGAGGATAGGTCATAAGGGAGACCCTTTGAGGTGATCCCTAATAGCCTCAGGAGCGAACTCTACAAAAGATTCAAATTTTAATTCTACAATCACCACATTGAAGGTGGACCTTTTGTGGATAACCTAAACACAATCTTGGGGCAACGTGAGATGTTTTCCTTGTCCAAGCATTGCAGCAGCTCCTCCTTCTGCCTGCTCAGATTGTACAATAATAGGGTCTTCTTGGTGAATGCTGAATGATTGTTCCTCCTACTCTACATGTTGTTTAGCAGGATCTTATCTCCCTCCTCTCCTAGGTTGTTTACTTCCACCTTGAGCAGGACCTTCCCATTGTCCATGTTTCGAGGCCATCTGTAATCACATGGGATCAAGAGTTAGTAAGCTTGTTTCCAAAGTTAAGTTATACCTTACTGCTTGCCTTAACTAATTTAATTTATTTTATCTCCGTGTGATGTTTCCCAAATGATTGTAATAGTGAGTCCTATTACTTAGGTGGTTTTCCAAATTTAGTTTCCCAATGTACCTAAGGATAAAATTATTTTCGGCAGAATTTCTTCTTAATGTTATAGCTAATTACCCTTGATAATGTCCTTTGGGCAATGATAAATTCCAAAAAAAAGTTATGTGTTATTCGACATTTGCCCCTCCCCCACGACTAAGCTGAACACTCTAGGTTCAAGTAGGTTCCGATGGAATGAAAATCGGAGTACCAGAAAGCAAGACATAGGTATAAAAGCAAGGGTTGCACAATCACAAGTTGGAGAGAAAAAATTTGAAAAACTCCCCTGTGTGAATTTTTGAAAATGATGTTAAGTGTTGCGGGGGCGCTTCTCTATTTATAAGTAGACAGGATGTGTTATCGCATACAATACATCGTGTACGCGATATCGCGGCGCTAGTGATGTTGGGCACAATGAACAATACCAAATTTTTAAAGGTTTTTCTGGAAATGAACGTTGTAAACTTAGGACATTAAGCTATTGTTAAGAGATTCTAGGGTAATTCAGCTTTTTGCAAAGGCACGAATAATTATGTGTGGGTGTAATTGATCAATAAAACCTCCGGTGGTATGTGAGAGAAAAAGGCCATGTAATGGTACATAGGAATGTTATTATTCAGAGGGATAGTAGTAGGGAAAGAAAATCGTTAAAAATATGCTGAGGGTAATAAATACTGTGTGGAAGATGGGCTTGAATGCAAATCACAAAAATTATGCAAGTGGATCCTCCCCAAAGCAGGTTCCAACCTTTAATGCCCTTACGTAACCACACTTAAAAGTGTTCATGGGTAGTTGAAGGGTTAAATGTAATCCACACTAATTCCACAAAACACACACATGTAAATATCACCGGGATGAGGTAGGAATTCTATGCTATACGAGACACGAGCTACAATTACATGAACAGTGAGATGAGACGGGGTATAGAAAGGATCGTAGAGATTGGGACATGAGGTAACTGACCCAGGGCACAGTGAATCCTGCATGTAAAGCATGATTAAGGTGTCATTAACCCATCGTTCCAAGATCAGGACCAAGTCCATTCCTCTGATCAGTGACACCACACTGTTTCATCCCATGATGAGAGACTATGAGAGTACCATAACAACAAGGTGTACGATCACTTGACATTTTACTCAAGGCAGGAGTGATTTTTGCTTTGTGGCACTTTTCTTTTTTCATTTTCTTTTTTCTCTTTCTTTCTCTTCTTTTTTTTTCTCTTGAATGAATGAATCCAGAGAAGCTGCCAACCTTTAGGCATGGGTGCATGTCTTTCCAGTGGGACCCCCTAGAACACCATTGGATTTTTTAGTGCCTTTTGATTACTCTTACTCCCATTTTTCATTAGATCTACAAGGATCTTAGTACAACCACATTGCATGATAACTCCCACAGGCGTCACCAAAGAGAATCCACAAGTCTCCTTGATGTCACATCCTAATCATTCCCTCTTGATCCATCCTTCTTCATTCCGAGTACAATGAACATAAAATTAATTTTAAGTTTTAAGAATGTCAACAATATCATTGTACCCTCGAATAGAACCTCTTATTTGTAGAATGGATGAGTGGGTGTAATGGGCTCACTATCCAAATAATTGATCACTCGAGACTCGATAACATAGAACACACCTCAACCAATGAGCCACATGAGTGTTTTATTCATAGATGAGATTACTTATAAAAATGTAAAGAGACAAAAAGACCAAATGATAAAACAAGAAATTGAAAACTTGAAAAACTGGAAAACAAAAAGTTGTAAAATTAAAGAAAATAATCCTGCTTGTTATTGGAATGGGGGTATCCCCCATAACTAAATGGTTGAGGATGGCAAGGATTAATAAATGAAAGATGAAGATCCTTGCATGTTGGAAATGTTGAAACTTGGTCATACTTACCCCACCAGGGTTCACACACTTGATTATAGTAAGCATAGTGGGGCAATTTATGAGATTTGGTCCCACTATGATGATTGGGACCATAAGATGGTATGTAAGGATCGGGGTGTTACCTTCCATGGCTATGTTCATTGGGCCGTATGGTTGTTGGAGTGTTGATTGGTGGCCTTGATGAAGTAACATGAGGTGTTGGGTTCGATGCACCACAATGTTGGACTTATGCTAAGTTGGAGGATGCAGTGGCCTTAGAATTATGTTGTCCCTTCCTAGGGTCATTTCTAAAGAAGGGACACCTTCGATGTTGCTAACGCTTCTCACTACTGTTGGCAATAGTAGAACAAGTAATGTTCAGGGGTTGTTGTTGTGGTGCAGACACCTTAGGAATAGTTGGTGGCAATGTAGAAGGAGGGAAAGGATGAGAATGTTGAAAATTAGGAGAAGTGTAAGGTGCACAAGGCGGTGGTTGTGTTGAGGACATGGGCTGATAGTATTGAGGAGAATGGTAGTGCCGTGAGATAGAGTATGTTGGCCCAGTTGGGGAAATAGGATGTTGAACTAGGTAAGTGTTTAGATTCAGATGATATGAAGGGTGTCTCCAATTTAAGGGTGGTTTCCCCCATGACTGGGATTGTTTCCACTGTGATCGAACAAAATAACTCTGTACAAACTCTAGGTGTAACGTGTTTCCCCAATGCTCATATAAATGTAAAAAGATTGGGCATTGGCCCTTGGGGTGATCGTACAGGCAAATTTTGCATTCATACGTGTGATTGGCAGTTCAGCTCTTATTTTCCTTATCCCTTCTTTCCAATTGTCTAATGGTAATTTGTCCTACTTATTGGGTTCAAAACTCTATCTCCAATAATATCGATATATTCTCCACACTTTTTATACATCCATTCCAACATCTTATTGATCTTTTCCTCGACTTCCTCTAATGATTTTTGGACCGGAAAAAATGGTTCTTTCCCTTTGTGATAGGTTGATTTCTCCTTTTTATGATCATGGACCTTTGTTAAGTTGAGATTTTGGTCTTGTTAATGTTTTTCAACACTCTTCCATCTAGCCATTTCTCCTTCTTCTTTTACTACCTACTTAATAAGCTCTTGGACTTGATGAGTTCATAGTTTGTATAGTTGACCTTGGGCATACATCCCTAGGGTCTCTCTTGTTTCATCACGTAGCCCATCAATGATATGGTACATTAGCCTTTCCTCAGAGAACTCATGGCCTGGACAGTTGTTTAACAGTGCATAATATCTTTCTAAGGCCATGTCCAAGGGTTCATGTAGTTCTTGTTTCCACCCTTGGATTTGTTTCCTCAAGGCTGACACTCTTGCATAGGTTTGATATCTTTCGCTAAAGAGTTCTACCATTGTTGGCCAACGTCTTATTGAATTTGGTTTTAACAATCTATACCATACTTTTGCTTGGCCAACAAGTGTCATAGGAAAGAGCTTGAGTTTTTGCCAACTGTTATCAATGTTGTTCCATGTACAAGCATCGTAGAAGGCTTGTAAATGTTATTACGGATCTGAGTCATAGCCTCCTAAAATATTTAGAAAGTTGTTTAAATCGAGCCTGGGTAGGCGGCTCTCTTTATGATTCCTATGGGGGATTCGAACAGCCTCTTGTATTTGCGTTAAGCTTGTAGTGGCTAGTAGGGGTTCATCATCATCTTGTAAGTTATGATGTCGTGTGTTGAGATGATGTTGCTTTTGTTTATGTTTATAAGAAACCCCCACCTCAGGTTGTGTACTCCAATCTTCATTGTCATATAATTTGTTGGTTATCCAATGAATTTTCCCACTAGGTGTGGCATTATCATAGTCTTCTAGGAGAGGCATGGTTGTGAAATTGTATGTGAATTTATATGTGACTTTTTATAATTATTTCTTTCTAAAAGATATATCGTTAATTCCTATACAGGAACCTTGTATGATATAACTAATCTAGATAACTAGCACCGTTCCCCGGCAACGGTGCCAATGATGAGTGGCAAGGTGCCCCTACACTCAACCATATGAATATGAGCATTACACGTGCGATCCAGTCAAACTCCGCAGATGGACTAGTTGTGGTATCTAGACAGTTAGCCTTAGGTCACAATTCGCTGTCTTCCCACTTGGACTAGTTTTAACTTTGTCACGTATGGTTTAATCTAGAGTGAGGTGTATGATGTGGTTTCTAACCTAATGCTACTACTAGAGGCAATGGAAAATATCTTTAATTAATCTAAGAGAGATAGAGGGTGAGAGAATCTAAACAAGCCTAAGTGCAATGAGCATCTATTCCTCGATTATCCATACACATCTTGGACTTCATGCACTACTTCCACTGGGATTACCAAGCGCAGATCCTAGGTACGCTACTGGGTTACCAAGTAGTCACACTTAAATGCTCGTAATCAAGTCATACTCATTCCGCGTTTAATAGGAGTTTAAGGGTGAAAATAGATTAACTAGGAAAGTAGTAAATAACAATTAAATAATTAATTAATCTAAGTGGATGCTACAATGATGAAGTAATCTCGATCTTTATTGCTGGTCATGTGCGTGTCCAAGTACGTCACACTCGAATAAGGATGTTGTACAATTACAATCACCACACTGCGGGCATGCACTGAGAGGAAAGGATTTAGAGAAAAACTACATAAAACTTAACACTTAAACTAAAAATTGAAAAACTGCCTATCGGATCTATCTACCTCTTATTTGTAGATGAGGAGACAGGCTGCGATATCGCGGTTGACCAAACGACGACTCATCAAATGTTAATGCTCAAGTTGCAACTAATTTTGGATTAAATTTCTTCATTTCTCTTCAATGGTGAGTTCATCAAGGTTATCCTATAGCTTCCTATCTTTTTATCATTATTGCAGATTTTCTCTCATATAATCTACATTATAATCTATAAAGGAATTTTATTAAGGGAATTTCTATTGATGATCAAGGTACATAATTGCTTAACATATACTTTGTAAATGATCATTATTTTATGATTAAGAATTCTCTATAATATTTCAATACTCTTTTAGATAGAGTGGAGGATTACTACATGTTATCTAGCTCTCGAATCAATTGGCAAAAATCTATTATTTATTGTAATGACAATAGTGATTAGTGGGTTACTCTCAAGCCCTCAAAAATCTTGAAAAGAAATTCTATCTTTAAAATTTTAGTAATACCTTTTTATTTTAAGTGTAATCTTACTATTTTTGGAATTATGTTTTTAATAAAATTAAAAAGAAGCTTGATAAATGAATAAAAAATGATCATCCATGCTAGCAAAGTTTTATTTATTAAGCAAATGTTTTAATCAAATCATGTTTATTACTCCAGTTATTGGGCTCCTTCTAAAACTTCTTATGAGAGAATTTATCATATTATCTATTGGTTTCCTTAGTCTACTAAACAACAAAGAAAATACTTTTCTAGAGATACTTGGGATATTTGCACTAGGATCAAGAAATATGAAGTACTTAGCCTCATTAATTATTATTACTAGGGTATTTTTCTTGCAGCAAAATGGATTGTAAAGTACATTAATGAAGATGATGTTTGGAAGCTCCTTTTAGAAAATAAACTTATGCAAGGAAAACTTAAAAATGAAGGGTGTTGGAACCTAAAATAAGTAAAACATAGGCACACCCCAAGCTATATAGAAGTGTATATTGGAAAACATAAAAATGATAACAATTAGTCTTTTAATCACTTTCTTCACTATTTTCTTTTTCCTTAGGCCATTTCTATTCCTGGTTCTCCAATTTTCAAATAAATTTAAAAGACATTGTGCAATCTTAGTAAATATTAGAATTACAAATACATTATAATTTCAAAATATATGCTTAAGAAAATTAGCCTATGATGGCTTCCTTTTAATGAAGGAGCTCGAGCTACTCATGCATCTAGATTATGTACCACTTGGAGCAGATTTGGTACTACTACAGTTTCTTATCTATGTTTGTGTGATAGATGGATTACTTGGAATGAAGCTTCTATCCATTATGGTTTGAATACAAAGAAGAAAAATGATTTTGAAAAATTAATTTTTAATCTTGAGATTTTATTAAAATTTAATAATAATTCATTAAGCTTTTTCAGATATTTTTTGGAAGGATGGTAGATATGTTTGTCCTTTTAATTTGAATATTGCTTATAAGCATATTATAAAGAATGATTTTATTCATTAAAAAATTAATAATGCCTAGAAAATGGAATTATCATCACACTTTTGGATGAGAAAAATAAAATATATTTAAAGAGTTCTTACGTTTCCTTAAATTTTTAATTTTTTTATGATGTCATATTCATCAAAGCCTTTCTATCACCACTCATCTTAAACATATAAGAAATGTTTCTCCTTAATTTCCTCTTTGTAGGAGTAAAGACTCATTTTCTCATGTCATTTTTGAGTATCCTATTACTCAGCATGCTTGGAAATGGACATCGAAAATTTATAATAACTTTCAAATAAGCATCAATGAAGCTATTCTTAGTGATCAACCTAATTTTTCTACTTCATTTCTTTGCATTTTAAATTATCTTTGACCTATTCTCTACTCTATTTGAAAGCTTCCATGAATATTTATTTTCTAGTAGCGAGAGCATAAGTATGATCTCTTTTTACATATCAAATACCAAATTCTCAACAATGTTTCTTTTCAACTATAATTTCAAGCAAAAATGTTTCTTAGTTAAAATACTAATTTGTTTTCTATAGTATTAATTTCTTTTTATTTTGGAAGCTCAAAAATGGAAATCTTTTAGCTTTTATTGCTATTTATTCTTTATCTCCTATTATTTAGAGAGAGTTTTCTCCTATTATTTACAAGAAATCCTTTTGTGAGAAGTGAAAACTAATGAGGATGCTTCTAAATAAGGGCAAGTTCTAATCCTTTTGGTACCCCAAAGGATAGGTTTTTAAGGATTGGTTGTAAGGATGAAAACCTAAAAAGCATCCCCAAAACTATTGGGCTTTCTCTTTAGACTCTCTCTTCAATGATCTGATGTTATGTGAATTTAATATTATTATTATTATTCATTTTCTTAGTGTGACATCCAATCCCCAACCACATCCCCACCCGCACCCATGCACCCCC